>JBAIZL010000004.1:39823662-39983662 GCA_036971475.1 Prosapia bicincta | reverse complement strand
GTGCCCTAACATTACAAACACTGAATATATTATCAAATTTAGATTTTACTTGTATTTGTTCATTTATCAACTCATTATTACTATTATATTTATGTATTTCGAAAGCTTCATAAATATTCATTCTCAGGCCTTTGTTAATTTCTTTTACAAGTATTATATTATCTATAGTAGGAAATATGTAATTATTATTAATACAATGACTAGCAAAATTTGATTTATAAATTTCTGGCTTTTTATATGCATTAAAATGCTCTTCATATCTATCTTTAAGTTTTTTCTTAGTTTGTCCTATATAAACTTTATTACAATAATCATATTCTAATTATATACACCGTTTTTTTTCATGCACATTAATAATATTATTATTATTCATTATATTTATTATAATGAATTATTATTCATATATTATATTTATTAAAATGAATATTATTATAGTCAATTATAATTCTTGTATTTGTATTTTGACTTAGTTTTACATATATATATATATATATATATATATATATATAAATATAAAATACGTTTTCTTGTTTAATAATTTAAAACAACACAGGTTATTCAAATACAAGAATATTTATTATTTTATATTATAAAATAATATATATATATATTTATATGAATATAAAATAATAAATATTCTTGTATTTGAATAACCTGTGTTGTTTTAAAATATATATATATATATATATATATATATATATATATATATATATATATTTATATATATATATATATATATATATATGTATATATATATGTATATATATATATATATATATATATATATATATATATATATGTATATTTATTTATACTGTATATATAAATTTAATAACTGATAAGAAATATTGAATACCAATAAAACCTTATCTTAAAAATGTACAAAAGTAAATCAAATTCGTGTAAAAACAGCTTTTCTGCAACATAACCTATAAAGTAAAATCAGCTGTTGTATGAAATCATATGTTATCACTTAATTTAAGCTAAACATGAAGCGCATCCTACAAAACATGATGAGATGATTATCACATCTGCAAAACATACAACCATACCAAGCCAAAATAGTTAATTATTCACCTCATAAATGCATTTTCTGACATAATCTATCTTGTTGAAACGAAACTTTTGGTAGACATTATTTCATTCCTGCACACAACAAGGAGATTCTTTCACTTCTCACAAATGTTTGGGTTGTGTTAGTAACCTTTATTTTTTTAAAAAAACTATACCTTTTTAAAGGTTTTTTTAAAATGAAAGCTTCCTTAGGCGCGTTTTCACTTTTTAAGAATCAATTTCAGTTGAGTCCTTATATAAATATCTATTCAGGGAATGTTTCAACATCTAATAAAGGTGTTTAAGTACTGTAAGTACTTTTTCATTATTCGCTACACTAAATAGATTCTATTAAAACCCGTACTAAGTATATTCTCTAAATGAAATATTCTGTAGGTCAGTCCACTGAATAATTAAAAGATATATTATTCTTTGTAACTAAATTTGTCCTAACCTTGTACTTAACAGTTACACTGTAAAGCAGCAAAACATTCTGTTATATTTTGTAAAGAGAATTAGAGCTTGAACAGCCACGGGTATGCTGTAGATAAAGATTATTTCTTTTTTTCAAAATGTTTAATCTCTGATGCGTTAAAATGTTGCTATTATATCATTTAAAATGATATAACAATTTTATAATCACGTGTGACGTCTTGATGACCGATAATTACCCAAAAACGTTTTTTTCTCTTTTTTTAAATATTTCAGTACGTGATAAATCCCTTATTAGAACTTTTAAGCTTCGTTTTCGAACTGAAAATGTGACTTATTTTATAACACACATACATACGAAAACACTTGTTTTACTCTGGCAGTCGACGGTCCGAATAAATATACGTGGCAAATAGATTGTTTCTGGCGTGAAGGGGTAGCAATGGCGAAAGTATCGCATCGCGTTTCACCATATATAAAGCTTTTACTGGATCTATGTGTCTAAATTCCCTTGTAAACGTATAGCGGCATTAACGGACTTTACGACGTTAGGAGCGGATGCAAACTGGCGACAAAGGGCAGTCGGCTTGAGTAAGCTTTCTGTCTGATTAATGCAGAGAGCCCGAAGTTCGCAAATCTGAATTACAAGCATTAAATGTAATTGGATTCACAATAATATTGAATCAAGGTGGTAAAATATTATTTTGTTTTATTTAAATGTTTTTCTTAAAAAAATTGTTTCGTTATCATTAATTATCCGAATACTTTAAAAAGTAAGCAAGTTTTTAAACAATTAAGATCCCTTGCTACAAAATATTTTACAATCTCAGCAAAGCTACACAATTAAAGTAAGTTTGTATAGGCCTAAGTATATTGTATCAAGCTTCTATGATTCTTTTAAAAATTGTAAAATCTTTGTTGCTTTTGTTGAAATAAAGGAGGCGAACACACTTAGAAACAATATAAACGTAATTTATTATCATAGTAGTAATAATATTAAAAAGGTATTTCACCGTCTAATGCCAATGGCGGGCTAAGTGAACGTTAGAGTTCTTTTCCAATCTGTCTACACCGGTTTCCATAACAACCAGCGTTGACATGTTTCAATATACATTAATGGTAGTTTTCCATTATACACATAATTATTCTGGGTATGTAGAGGATAACGGTCGGTGTATATCTTTCTGTTGGTTTTATTATATGTAAGGTTAATCAGAAATAAATTTTTCTTGTATTGTGTATGTTCTAGTTGTTGTTTTTAAATTTTTGTTATTTTATTTTGTATGAAAATTTGGAATGTATATTTTAATTTGAATTTGTAAATGATTCAACTGAAAAAAATGTTTTTCAACTTGTATATGATACAGTAAAATATTTATAACGCTATAATGGTAATAATGATGGCAAACTGTCTGTATCGATACAAAAGCTATAATAAAGTCGACTGTTTAGCGGTGGCTTGTTGAGCGCTGTTACCACGTATGGATCCGGCCTCCGAGGTATGGCCGAAAGCTGCTTACCCCTGAACACTAATTGACAACCTTGAACGCACAGTGTTGCCTAGTTTGAGCGTCGGGCTGTCAGTCTATCGCCTCTCTGTGACTAGTCTTTCGCCCACGTGGCAACGCTGCATTCTCGGCCACCCGCCCAATATCGTGCAGTGCACTTTATGCAGGTGTGATCTCACGAGCCATATTTAGTTGCCCCGTGTAATTGATCAGCAAAAGTAGAACACGAATTGAATCAGTTTTGGTTCACACCATTCAACCGTGTTGTTATACAACTGTTTCTGGGAAATGGTGCCCAGAGTGGGGCACACTATGTATAGCAGTAAGTTACAAGAAAAACATACATTTTCCGTCAGAAATCATTAAACCAGAAATGCCTGTTTCTTTTATTAAACATCTGGAAGCTTTTCGGACTTCATCTTAGCATTTATAACTATCCAAACGATGGTCCTAAAGTAATGTGCTTTTTGTATGGTTCTACAAATTTGTACATTACGCTTTCGTACTAATATAGTCTCATTTTGTTGTAGAAAACACGGTACGAAGAACACAATGCGGAAAAACATGAGCACTCGATACGACCCGAAGCAAATTCTCATTCATTGGCCGATGCACGGGCTCAACTCACCCATTACTTGCTTTGATCAATCTTTTAGTAATTCACTAAAAATGTATCAATGTTATTGGAACAATAGATTTTTCAAAAAACCTATGTTTGTCAATTGAAAATGATCGACTAAACTTTACTAGAGAGAATACATCCTATTGCAAGGGTTAACCACTATAAGTTCTATATGCTTCATCTCGTGTTCATTGAATTGCTTACACTCCAATCTGAGTTTGTGTAATTAATAAACATAAAGAGTCGCCGTGAAAGATTAATACATAATAGGTAATAGCTTTTGTTTCTATAAAAACAATACTTTTATAAACACCTGTAGAACCCGACACAGATAGGCAATATCTGTCGAGTGTTATACAGATAGCAATAATGTAGTAGCAGTATCTGCCTTGTGTTTTAAACAACGATAACCGACACAGATAGGCAATATTGGCTATAGCTGTAATTCCTTTTTATATTGAACAGTTATAGTTAAAATGATAACCATCGAAGAGAATATGTATGAATGAAGTAGGTTATTTTTGTGTTTTTGCGGGGAGAGTTTTGAACGCACTGTATAAAGATCAGACCATTTTCAAGTGCTTTTCTTACTTTACAATCAAATTTAAAGACAGAATTTATAAAAACAACAAGTATTCATAATTACGATGCCGCTCGACAATATAATTAACATACTAAACACACAAAGCTCCCATCTTGTTAAACATATGGTTAAGCATTACAGTTTCATCGACAAACAAGTTTAAATCAAGTCGTGTAAGTGTTACATGCATACAAACTCTTGTAAACGGTTTTTGTACTTCGTTCCAAAGAAGGACAGTGCTTGAACAAATAAAGACGTAATGGTGATACACTTTATGGAACGTATTACGTCAGACAAGGTTGCCGTAGCTGCAGGCGCTGGACAAACAATAATGTAATTGAGCTTTCATTTCTCCGTCGCCTTTCACGCTCTCGTGTATTGTGGAAAATGTAATTTTATAGCTAGTTTCCATTTTGCCGCAATTCTAGTTCATACATGTTCTTTACAGAACCGTCTGCTTTTCCTTTAGAACATTCGCAATAGGTAATGTTGTGCTAGTATTGATAATATAATGTAATGTTGGGGATATATGTTTATTGTAAAACAAGGTAATTTTAATGTCTGATATACGTAACAATCTCCCTGTTATATTAGCATGCACGTTTGTGATATGTTATAGTTTCTGAGGTTAAGATAATTTTAATGCCCAACCTAGGTAATAACCTCCAAATTATAATAACATACAGTCCTTATTACATGTTTATAGTTCCTGAGATCAAGGTAATTTTAATGCCTAACATGGGTAATAACTACATACGTTTATTAACATGTAATGCTTTTGATTTGTTATAGCTACTCTGATCAAGGTAAATGTAAGGCCTGATATAGGTAATATTCTCTCAGTTATAATAACATGGAGTATTTGTGGCAAGTTTATAGTTACTGAGGTTAAGATAATTTTAATGCCCAACCTAGGTAATAACCTCCCAGTTACAATAACATACAGTCCTTGTTACATGTTTATAGTTCCTGAGATCAAGGTAATTTTAATACCTAACATATTTAATAACTCCCCAGTTATAATATCATGGAATGGTTGTGACTTGTTATAGTTATTTTGATCAAAAACTATTCGAAAATAGTTATTATTAGAAAATTTCTTGCAGCCTACATAACAAAAAATCGGAAGAAATATTTTAGAATCGAATCGGAATCGAAAATTTTAGGAATTGTGCCATCCCTATAGAAGTATATATATATATATATATATATATATATATATATATATATATATATATATATATATATATATATGTATCTATAATAGTAAGAGATATGGTGTTATGTCTAGTTATAGGAGGTACAGAGATGCATCCTTACATCAAGTGTGAAGGATTAAGTACCTAAAGTGAACCTACTCTCTGTCGGTCTGATAAAAAGGTTTCTACCCTTTACATCCTCTTCTGAAAAATTATAAGGAAGGGAAATGTGATTACATAGAAGGAAGTTACATAATCCCTTTGTAATAGGTGCAGAGGCAATATATGTGTGCGGAGACCTGCTCTCTATCCGTGTGAAGACATACTAAGCATATATGGCTGTAAGTAGGCTAACCTAATGAGTATAATGTCTCAGCCTTTTCACAAGAGTTCAATACTTTTACCTCTATAATTTATAAAAAACATCTGACAGATGAGACCAAAAATGAGTGACTAGCCTGAAAGCTATTTCAGAAATATTTCAGTAGTTCAATCACTATGCTAAACATATGAAAACATCTATTTTCTAAATAGCTTTTTTTAATTTAAAAATTAGAATTAAAATTAAAAAGAACTTGTCAAAATTACTTTCCTTGTAGAGGAGAGAATAGATTTCAATAGCAAAAGCCGAACATCGTGGAATATTTATGAATCTTTGGAGTTCTACTTTTAGAGGAGCATTGCCTGGAACTCTCATGTTTGTAAGAGAGACATTCACAAAGCAATTGTCGGGAAACAATTACCTCGACGAAGTTTCGGTGAATAGTAAGTGTTCGTTCTTGGCGTTAGTAGGAACTGTCTTTAAACCAACTCTACAGATAGTCCGAAACTATAGACTCATCCACGGAGCTTTTGCAATAGTATTGTAACGCTGTCTCGTGATTTTTCGAACGCTTTCGTTCGATTCTTGTTACCGCCATTTTGGTTTTGTAACTGTTTAAAAAAAAAATTATGAGATTGGTGACTGTTTCACAAAAGTTTACTATGATTACTGGTGACTCACAGAAATCCAGTATGAGCTTGGTGACGGTTACACAGAAATTCACTATGAGTTTGGTAAGTGTTTTAAAGAAGCACTCTATGAGTTTAGTATCTGTTTCACAGAAATTCGCCATGAGCTTGGTGATTGTTTCACAGACGTTTACTATGATTTTTTGGTGACTCACAGAAATCCACTATGAGTTTGGTGACGGTTTCACGAAAATTCACTATGAGTTTAGTGGCTGTTTTACAAAAATTCACTATGAGTTTGGCGTCTGCTTCACAGAAATTCCCTATGAGTTTGGTGAATGTTGTACAAAAGCTCACTATGAGCTAAGTTCATCACTATCACAAATGGTAAAACTAAGTTTTTTTAAAAGCAGTTATTCAAAAATTAAACGTACCAATAAAAAATTAAAGATTTTGTACTGAACCTAGAATAGCACTTAAAAATTGCCATAAAAAGAAAGAGCACTGTAAAGTTTAAATTAATACTACAGTGTGTACACACTCGAACTGTTTAAACAGGGTTAATTGCCTGCGCAGTTTGTAATGCTAATTAAACACGACTTTTTGACGATTCAGTTTCCGTCAACAGTGCTTCAAACGTACATTGTTTAAGCGAGGCGAATTACGTAGTAAAAAGAGTTTACCTATATAAAAAGTAATACTTGAAGTGGAATAGGAAAAAAACGACAAACCATTGATTTATGCTTTATTATTTATTGTTTAAAATATCTGTTGTGACTTTTGTAACACGTTGTATATTCATTACCCTTGTCAATGGAGAGATTGAGGAATTATTGTATCGTGTAAACGAATAACCACCATGTTTATGAGTGAAAAGCACATCAACTGAATGAAATACCTCAGTGGACTTGTTTCTCTCCAAGTTTGTTCATTTTTGTTCGTGTGAGATACAAATTGGTTTAGTTTTCTCAACAGCAGTAGAATAATTAGGGTAATTTATGTTCGAGAGAAAAATAATGCACTGAACTAGGGAGAAACGCGTTTGCTGGGAAGATTAGGCAAGTTAGCAATTTTGATCGCTATGCAGTATGAAGATTGTGAATCGCAGTTTTTTATCTATATTTATTGGCATAAAAACCAACATGTAATTACAAGGTAGTCAGTAAAAATACCTGAAAGGAGAACATTTTGTGATAGCTATTTGTTCATGTATCTGTTTCTCTGATTTTTAATTTATATGTTTTCATCGTTTCATGTTTAAATAAAAACAACCTTTGATAATATTTGCAAATAACATAATTATTTGTTACGCTTGTTATATTTGTAATACTTTTTCAAAAATAAATTGAAAAGAAGCACGTTTGAAGTAAATATTTTTCGTATAGTTCAACAACCAGTTCACAATAGCTGCTCTATATATTGATTCAGTTCACACACTGAGGCGTTCCTAGTTAGCATTTCATTGTGGTGTTAATGCAGGAATGTTGTCTTACATTCTAGTCGCCTGAAGACACAATAGACGCGGACAGTCACCTCTCTATGGTGAAGATCATGTCTATATTCCGTTCATAATTCAGTTGACTGTACGAGTCTACGAAACACGAGGCACTATAGATAAGTTTGGGGAAAATGGATACTCATATTCATTATAATTAATTTAAAACAAAGATGTCTAAAAAGTGTAAGTTTCTCATATACGCATGTGTTTTTTTTTATTTTATACTGAGCATATCCTTAATCTTTGTACAGAATTTTCGGGCATAATATCAATAGCTATAGACTTGAGCAGTTGGTGGGCTGTGGCCCACATGTCATTTAGAGTGGTGCAGGAGCCAGCTGACTTAGTGTTTATGAACCTCACTGCTGCAATTATCGGTTCACCACAACCACTGTGTCTCGTTTACCACTGCGAGAACGGGGTAGACAACTGTCTCTCCACCTCCACTAGTCGGAGAACTCTGCTCCGGCGCACCTCAGGTGTCTTGGTATGTCTCTTGAATTATGCAACGTTTTCATTCTTTTTAGTCGTAATAAACATGATTTCTGTGGAATTGTTTAAGGTACAATCAAAGCACCTCTTGTACATATTAAACACATTCAACAACACGCCAGACTGATTTGTAGTCACCTCTCTCTACTCAGCTTGAGAGAAGGTAAAAACCCTTTATCTCGAAATGGCGTAAAATTCTACATTCTAGTCTTACTAGACCAATGTGCTTATGAGAGGATCATTATACGTACACTTCCTTTATTTCTATCTAAAGAACTAAAAGAGTATATATATCTTTCCTTCAAAATGTTTTTTACAAGGGGTGTAATGAACTAACAGAGACCAGTGTTTGTCCCCGATAGAGAAGTTAGGATCAACGTTTTTTGTGACTTGCAAGTGATTATAGTAATAACGGTTGGTCGCGTTAAAACTAATACTAATCCCTAACTTGACGCAAGAGTGCGCTAGTAATTTATAGTCCTGTATTGTTGTCGTGGAATTTGTGCTTAGTTGTGATTTTTATAGGTATACATAATGTTGAAGTATGACGTCATAAACTATTGGGGTTTTTTCACATTTTGAAGCACAGACATGAGAAAATTAAAAAAATGTCTTGTGCTCCAAAATGACAAAAGACACGATGGGTGAATTAAAAACAGTTTCGTCTTAGCTGGAGTAAATAGGCGGGCAAAGAAAGAGAAAGAAAAAGAGAGAGATAGACAGACAGAAAGGCGCAACTTTTTTATTTATTAAATAAAACCTCTCATCTACAAACAAAACATTTTTTTCAAACTTTTATGTACATTTCAATTGCAAAGCAACCATCTTTAGAGGAAATACTGCAAAAATAACCCCACATTATACTACAATAATAAGAGAAGTAATTTTTATAATAATTTTCTCTGAAGCTGATTGTTTTGTAATAGAAATGTACATAAGCGTCAAAATAAATATTTTTGTTTATGGTTAGGGGGTGTTATATACATAAACGACCATATTAGTTTTCACAGTATATTATTCAATAAAATATCTATTTTATGGAAGGTTTTATTTATAATGAATTTAAAATAGAGTACATAAAATGCACATAATAATAATAATAATAATATTAATAGTAATATTTTCAATTGATGAGTTTAATCCTAAATGATTAATTTTTTAAACATTTTTAAAGATTAATATACTCTAGGAATAATCTAAAAATCCTAAAGCTAAATCTTTTTAGTAAGAATAACTATGTGTGTTTATAACTATGTATGTTTTAATCTCTCACGATTTACTTAGTAATAAATAAAGGCTTAAAATAGATTTGTACGATATTGTTGTAAGAAATAATACGTTTCCGTTACATTTGTAGTAAATCTGTGGTCTTTATAAGAAACTTTAACGTTCGAATAAAGCGACATAAAAGAAAAACACTTGTGTAAAGCGGAGCAGAGAAAGATAAGCAGATTAAAGAAAACGTACTGTATGCTGCTACTAATCCCGAAAGGGTTGACCCAAATCTGAGGGCTTAGACTTTGTCAAGATTATTCGAAATTCGAGACGGATTTATTTTTCTCTTTTATCTTTACATCACGTTTTCCACAACGAAAGAAACATTCTGCTTTTAGTACGTCAATTAAACATAAATTCATAATTGGTAATTTATATTTATTTATACTTTCTATTATAAAAATGAAATACTGTTACTACCGTTAACGTATTAGAAAAATATGTATATCAAATTAATGACTGAAACAACAGTGTATGAAAACCTGTTACTAAATTCAAAACTTGTCAACATTTTAGACAGATCCCTATCGAAGCAACATTGATGGCTTTCCCAAGACTACGCAATCATCAAATTGAGCAGAATATTTGACTTTGAAAATAACTTTTTTAACATTTTTATTTATTACTTATTACACTTCTGATATTACTTGGATTAATAAGTAATTAACAACCAGCTCGTCATGAAAAGCAGCCAGATTTCGATTTTTATATCGTATCAGGCTAGATACGAGAAGAGCCTGGTAGAAGATAAGGTGGGATAAAGAGATCAGTTGTTCAGGTTTAAGTAACTGATCTATATTCGGTTTCTATTAAAATAATCTTGGTGGAGTCGACACGTTACACCCAAGTTTACACCGTCTTTACAATTAGAGAGATCTACTTAGTTTAAAACAAGGTAAGGTCCAGAAGGATATAGAGAGAACTATGTAGTACACTAGAAGAATCGAGAATGACACAAAATAAAAAAGGAAGGGAGAGGATGAAAAGTAGTTGGTATAATAGAAGAAATAGTGAATAAGGGTGAGAAAAAAAAGATAGAGAGAGAAGTAAGTGGTGTACTAGTAGAGACAAGAGAGAGAATATGTATTTGGTGTAATAGTAGTAATCTAGGAAGAGAGAGCAGAATGAGAAAGAGAAGGAAGAAACCAAAAAAGAGAGAAAAAGAAATAGGGAAGTGGGTGGGGAATAGGCTATACTAGGAAAAGAAGTGAATGAGAGTGAGAAAAGAAAAAGAGATAAGTAAGTGGTATACTAAAAAGAAGAGGGTGAGATTAGAGAAGTAGATTCTCTTAGAATACTAAACGGAAAGAGAGTAAGAGAGAGAGAGAGAGAGAGCTATTTGGTATACTAGACGTTGATAGAAGCTAAAATGAGAAGGAGAGAGGATAAATTCTACCATGAGAGAAAGACAAAGAGGGAGAGATGAGGAAAAGTAAGGGGTACACAAGAAGATACTAATAATGATGTGGGTTAAGAGAGAGAGAGAGAGAGAGAGAGAGAGAGAGAGAGAGAGAGAGAGACAGATCTAAGTCGTATACTAGAAGGGGTAAGAGAGAGGAGGGATTAGGGAGAGAGGTATCCAGTTTTAATACTAGAATGAGAGAGGGATATTGTGAGTGTGAGAGAAGGACAATACTTTAAACAGACTTAGTTCAAACGGAAATATAAGAAAAGTAGAAAACAGATTGTCTAAAGAGTTGGGAAGAGGTATTTAATATCTGTTTTATCTGTAAACTACGAGTCATTTAATTTAAGTTTAAATAAAAATAAATTTTGCCAGTACTAACTCTTTGTAATATGCTAACTATGAGAACTTTTATATTAATTATTCAACGTTATTCTGTTGTCCAAGAAAGAAACAAGACATGGCAAACGCATTCCGATTAACATAAATGATCCTCGACGAGATAATGCACAAGGACGACATGGAATGAGACATGCAACATGTTTTAGTGCCTTACATTAGGAATACAGACTTCTTAACTTTGTTTCATACTAAGCAAGTTACACGTCGTTTAAAAGAAAATAAAGATCAATCACTACATGTCTTAAACTTAAAAAACGATCTTTAAGGTTAAACTCATTGAGTAAATCGTTACGTGCAGGGTTAGAAAACTAAAGTACCGTTTCCGGGTTATAAGGAGCTGCCAACGCTTTGCACGCACTATAGAGAGTTCCTATTTAGTAATTATGTTCTAAATATTGACTTGGAAAATATTTGTTTAAGAAGTGTATTTTTCAAAACTTATTAAAATTCCGAATGCAAATTTAGTGAACTCGTTATATAGAATGGCTTGTCGTATGATCTGGGCACTGGCTGTGAAGTCGATGATATGGAAATTGTATTGCATACAAACTGTAATGCTATTCGGTGCCTTAACAACATATTAGGAATTAACAGGGACATTAACAACTTTAACATTCAACACATGTTACTTTGTAGAACCGTATTTATTATCAGAGTTAATATGCTTTGTGAAGAAAATTAATTGATTTTTAACTCTATGGTGTATTGTTTATAAATATAATATTTTTCCTTGAATATATATATATATATATGTGTGTGTGTGTGTGTGTGTGTGTGTGTGTGTGTGTGTGTGTGTGTGTGTGTGTGTGTGTGTGTGTGTGTGTGTGTGTGTGTGTGTGTGTGTGTGTGTGTGTGTGTGTGTGTGGTTGTGTGTGTGTATGTGTGTGTGTGTGTGTGTGTGTGTGTGTGTGTGTGGTGTGTGTGTGTGTGTGTGTGTGTGTGTGTGTGTGTGTGTGTGTGTGTACGTGTATGCGAGTGTATAGTAATCATTTTTATTATAAATAATAAACAACTTTATATTTAATAACTTTAAAAACTAAATAAAATTGCGTTTTGTAATAATCCAATGGTATTAGAAGAGAAAAAAGAATTTTATCTGTACATCATGAGCGTCAGATTATCAAGTTGTGTTTGAACAAAGAAATGTTTATTGAGGAAATATAGTAAGACGCAAGAATATGCTTTATTAAAAAGCGTTAAAAAGTTAACAAGAAATGTAAATTAAAACACATATATGAGAGAGTTGTAAAAATTCAATCGAAATACGTAGACGTATATTTTGAAGTAAATACAGAATATAGGTGTATTTTTCTGATGCAAAGTTTCAAGCAAAGAGCTCCGGAAAGAAAGTTAGAACTTACATTACAACAACACATCTGCGATAATAAATTATTAGACACCAACACCAACTCACAATAACTTTTGCTTTCCAACGCGTTTCAATATCAACACCATTATTTTTCGTTGTTAACTAATATTTGGATACCTTTTACTCACAAATCAAGCTAAACGTTTGATAAACAACTTGGGATGATGGAATATTGTGTACAAAAATTATATATTATATATATATATATATATATATATATATATATATATATATACATATATATATATATATATATATATATATATATATATATATATATATATATATATATATATATATATATATATATATAGGAAATAAGACGATTTTCCATTTTGTCCAATGTACGTAAGTATTATAATATTCCTCAGTTTTATTCCAAAATGTCAATTACTTAAGAAAATAAAAAGGTAATTGCAATTGGCTACAATACTTTGGAACATTTTCCAATTTAAATAATTTCTTGTGAAACTTCAAACTGTTGACATTTTTTCCTAAAGATATTAAAAAATATATTTAACTTATTATAAAAGATGTTCAACATGTGAGTAAATTTTCAGGTTATCCTATCACTAGACGGACACCAAAAAATTAAGTTGACTAGTTAATAGTTAGTTTAGAGAGGTCTAGATAATTAAATTTTTTTTCAACTTTTTAATTTTAATTAATGTTTTAATTGTTTGATTGGCTTTCTCACAACTGACAGCCCAGCTTTTCATGTTATCTATTACGGGATAACAGAGACGTCATCCAGGAAATCCCTCCGGCTATCTGTTGATACTTCTGTGTTCTAAGTTGAAACGATGGCTACTGTCGTTTTTTTTTTAATGAAGAGATAATTAATAATTCTTAATTATTGCTTCCGGCTTCCGAGAGAAACATGAACTGCCGTTAACAACTAAGAGCGCTGTAAGTGGATTTAATTTGAAGTAAAAAAAAACAAAAGAAAAAGAACTAGATGTTGAAGAGATATTTTATTTTTCTTATGTAATATAATAACTTCTAAACAGTTTTACAAACGCAATTGAGAAAATTTCTATTTTCAGACGCGTTTTGTTCAAATTTTAAAAAGGTTTCATTATTTAAAATAAATTGTAATTAATATATGATCGTCAAAATATTAAAAGCTTTATTTATTGTGGGCATTTTCTCGATTAAAATATATTCCTTTTAAAGTATTCTGTTTAGTAGAAGCTAAAATTGAAATAACTAAAAATACTTTCTACATTTAATTGAGTAAAATAATAAAACAAATAAATGATGAAATGGAAGGTGGAATAATTTGAACATCTCTGTTATAAGAATCTAATATAAAATGAAATGAAAACAGATGTGGCCTGAGCCTGAGTTGTACTTAAAATCGTATACCTGGAATTTTGAAAAACTGCAACAAGAGAAATTAATTGAATTCACACAACGATAATGAATCCAGTTCTCAGATAAAATTGAATTGTTTTTACTTTGAACATACTGTTACTAGAGTTTTCATAAGGGAAAATGTGTTATTTTCTTTTGGGACTTGTATTGTTTACCGTTTGAGCGATTTACCGCAGGATCTCTTATTTATGAAGGACACTCTTAAAGAAAAACATGTCGAACGGATTTAGTAGGTAAATGTTAAAAGTAAATTTTAGTTGAATTGTAATAATAGATGTTATTTTATTCAATGTTATAAATATCAGAATTTAGGATGTAAATTATTAAATACATAGTTGGAAATATAAAACTCACATGGTCTCTAAACAGGAACGCGTCATGGATGTGGGGATGCATTCATGATGTAGACATGCTCTCTAACGCTGGCGTAAGGACGCGTCTACTTGCTACAGCCTGTCGGAGGGATAGGGAGTATAGAATTAAGGATTGGGATTGTATCTCCCGAATTTGACGTTGAGGGAGAAGCATGGCTTGAATAGACAGTTTGATTCTCTGGAGCGGAAATTCTCTAGTATTTAATAAATGATAAACCTGTTGAACATCGAGTCAAAGAAGTTTATTTAACTACTGCAACTAGTTTGTTGCCCTTATCAAGGATGTTGTGCTATGAACAAAGTTCGTACATTTAGAGTTCACGTGAGTAATGTGAGGAGGCAAAATATCAAAGCCCTACACTTTACCAAGAACTTACTTTGAGCTATAGCTCTGCTAACTCTTCTTTCCGCACTCACATTTATTCACTAGAACTCTAAATGTAAGATTTTTATTTTTCATAGCCCAAGAAGCTTGAAAAGGGCAACGAGTTAGTTACACTAATAAATAAACTTCTTTGACTCGATTTTCAACCGGTTTATTATTTATTCAATACTTATTTCGCGTTCTCAAACAATAATAAAATTCTTTAGGTTCAAAACTGATACATTAAAAGAAATTATTAAAAAAAAGTTAATAATAACAATAATAATGTTGGTATTTGTTATAAATCCATTGCTGTTTTTTTTTCTAAATAAGTAGACTAAAAACTAATTGTATTTTTTACGAAAAGAAAGTTAAATATTTGCCTAAATCCTGTGACTAACAAAAACTGTAGTAGGCTCAAACAAGATGTTATTATCTCCAAACTACTATTATCCAGATAACCTGTTATCAGTTACTATCGTGACTCTACTGAACGTACTTGTGACATCTTCACTTTCATTCCTTCCTCGTCACATCTACCAGAGGAAATAAACCAACGGTAGACAATAACGCGAATATAATTAAACCAATTGTTAACACATAAACATTGATTAGCTTTAGATTGTGAAAATGGCTTTATTGAAAAGCATTACTGATAAATATCTCGTGAAGTTCCTAAAACAGAAATTCATTTTCTCTAATAACGAGATAATAACGATTTATTAGGAATACACTGTGGTTGAATATTAATATTAAATATTCAAAAACCTCTTTACCACAACACTTTTTATTTTACTCATATGTACATTTCAGTTACCAAGCAACCATCCTCAGAGGAATAACATATAAAGGCTCTAAGGGATTCCGATTACCGTCTTTGTATGTTATCCCTCTGAGGATGGTAACTTAAATGTACATAAGGGTAAAAGAAAAAGGTTTTGTGGTTTAGACGGTTCTGTGTATTTATTATTGAGATAATAACACTTAAAGGCGTGTCAGAGTTGTAAGCTATTAAATATCAACATAAGTGACTTAAACCAGGAACAAAAAATTCAATTACAATTATGACAAACAGTAAATGCTAACATTTCCATTTTATTATATTTTTTTAAATTAAAGATGAAACGGTTGAAAGTCTTTTATATCCTGACAGATAAAGGAGAAAAACTGTTTCTTCTTTGCAAATAAGAAACTTTTATAAGGCGATATCTCACAGATGACCGTCGCTTTTTATATATTGCTGTTCTTTGGAAATTATTTTCATGAAACGTTTGTAATAAAAGATTGTTATTATTAAAAATACTCAATCTTTTAACTTATGATAAACGTATTTAATAAATAAAGCTATATTATTATTGTAATTTATAAATATTTCGTCATTCTTGAAACTATAACCCTGTAAATCGTTGCTTAGTAATAATAATAATAAAAATAATGATAACAATAATATTACCTGTTGATAAATAGATCTAGTAATAAACAGCTGTAGGTAAGAAAACAGCTGGACATGAAAATAATAATTAAAAAGTAATGGAAATAGAAAATATAATTGTAAATGATTAAATCCTGATTTCTCCAGAATTAAAGTATCTATTTAGACTTTTTGTCTGTTTCCCAGTAAAACTTTAAATTATTTCGTAATATTTTATGTATGACTAAATAATCTAACTAATAGCTGAATCAGGCAACAACTAGTTAATACACCTTTGAGTAATGTTTTTTTTTCCAAAAATGAAACAAGTGATTAAATTTTAAAACATGTAATATATTTTAATATTGTATTAATTACGAATCAATCTATTTCGACTGAAGAGGAGTGTTTGTGTGTGTGTGTGTGTGTGTGTGTGTGTGTGTGTGTATATGTGTATGTGTGTGTGTGCGTATGGGTGTGTGTGTGTGTGTGTGTGTATGTGTGTGTGAGTTTGTGTGTGTGTGTATGTGAGTGTGTGAGTTTGTGTGTGTGTGTGTGTGTGTATAAAGTATGGTATTATCTCTAACATTTTCTATGGACAGAAAAATAAAATTGTATAACCTGAGTGAGGTTTGTGATTTTAAAATGAATAGGAAAGATGTGCTTTAGATCAGAGACCCATTCTTGCAAGTAATGGGGTTTTTAAATTAATAGCCTTATTTTGTTAAAAAATCAAGCGTTTCAAAAATCTTCATTTTACCCACAAGAATTAAGATTTAATTCTTAGAAATCAGCAAAACAAAAGTTTAAAATGTTTTCTATAAGCGAATGATTAGTGATAACGTTTAAGTAGTTGAAATTAGTAAGATGAAATACGTAAGTTTTCATGAACACGAAAAACAATTGTTATCAAGTCTTGTGTTATTTGCAACCTAAACTAGCTACAGACGGTTTTTACGATTTTTAGCCGAATTATTACACCCTACAATTGAAATATTACGTTCTGAAACGATTAAATTAAGCGAACTTGTTTGTTTCCTTTTCCTTTGAACTTTAAGTTTAAATATATTATAACAATATGGTTTATATATACAACTATTAAGTAGTAAAACACAGAAAGGGTATCTTTTGTAGTTGATCACAAGATAAATTTGAATATCACAAGGAATAACTACGTTGGATTCAATTTGTTGTTTTTACGTCACTGTCTGATAGGCAACAGTGTGACGTAATATTTCAACAATTATATTGTTGCACATATTTTGCTTCCGGTATTGACGGAGATTTGTATATTATGCGTTTGATAAAATTGTTTTTTTTTCTTTTGAAACCGAACTCTGAACAAAAACAATTGGCGGTGACTTCATTTTCCACCCTAGATGGGAATAATGATTCAACCTTAAGAGCCGTGACGTCAACTTTCTTTTACATTTTGAGAGATAAATAGGGGCGTTAAATTTTACGGTTTTGTTTATTATATAATAAATTGTAAAGTTCGAGTTGCATTTCGGATTACGGAGCGGTTGGAAAACATTCTCCTTCGAACGGT
Source organism: Prosapia bicincta (assembly GCA_036971475.1). Lineage (NCBI taxonomy): Eukaryota > Metazoa > Arthropoda > Insecta > Hemiptera > Cercopidae > Prosapia > Prosapia bicincta. The sequence continues at coordinate 39,965,798 of JBAIZL010000004.1, read as the reverse complement.
GTCGGAAAATCGATCATTTTGCTACTGAGGGTTGTTAGCAATTATTATTAATGTTCGTACTGATTAACATGTACATTATTCGTTATACATTATAATAGCATTATTATTTATTCGCTGTTTAGTTTTGTTGTTTGCCTGAGACGTTTACATGAATAGGCAGAGATTTATAAGCCTAGAAATTGTTCTATTAGGAAATGTTGGTGAGGGTTTGTTTTTTCTAAATCTGGTCACCGTCAGTTTTATGGAACTTCGTGGTAATGAAAGGGGACACATGATATCCCCCCTTGATCATGTTATACGCACTAACGTGAAGTAGAAAGAGTTAAAGTAATGAAACTCAACTATCCGAAAATCACTATTTTTCAAAAAAGAAGGAAACAATGATTGTTTAATTGGTTGACTTTTTCATTAATAATATGCTGTCCTTTTTAAGTCTTTGTTAAACCTATAGCCTAAAGATATAACATGGACAATGTCTCTGTCAATACTCTTGGGTATTGTGCACATTTTCAATGCTTCCTTTCTTATTGTCGATGGTCTTTCTTTAGGTCATAAGTTTAACTTCAAAAGATAAGTGATTAGTTGTAGAAACGTCGCTCTTAAAAAATAATAATTCTTGATTCGTTTTTTTCATTCGAAACAAGTTTATTTTGATTAAAAAAATTATAAATAAAGAGCACAAAAATTGTTTGGTGTTAACAGGGATAGATCCCAGGACAGTTAGGCGGTGTCTAGTCTATACCCTTGATACCCTTAAGCAAATTAAATAATAGAGTTTAATAAATTACCTACATCAGCAAGACTATCTAGAAAAGGAAAATAAGTTTACTTTAAGCTTACGATCATGCGCACTGGATGTCATGATACTTTATATAATACCTGCAAGGTGTTTTTGTCTATCCACCTTAATCTTGACTACTTATAATAACATCCCTTAAATATTCCTCCCTATGCAATAAAAGGATTCTTAGAACTACTAACAAAAGTTTAGTATGAAAAGTGTAATAAGAACTCAAGAGTCGAAAAGAAAAGCAAAAGAACACCAACTTGAACACAAAAACTCTTTAAAAAACCTATATTCAGGAAATGCATAGATAGACACGACAAATGACCATTAATTGAAAATTTAATTGTTTAACTATACAACAAACTAAAACAGTCTCGCATATTGCAACAGGCATTTACCAAATAAAACGGATACTAAGCGAACATCAGCTGTTCCATCAGCTAGAGAATCGCGTTATTTTCCATAGAAATGACCTGGTCTTGTCTGAGATATGACGCGTGATGTACAATATTAATGTCTATTGGTCAAGGTACAACCATTTCAAGTCATATAAACTTTAATTCCTCCTTCAGAACTGCAGCGTTATTGCCCACCGCTCACGCTGATGGCATCTCTTCACAAAGCTAAACGACTCTTTGGCCTATCTTAACCGATCTTGTGACAAGCGTTATGGCGTTACCGAGTCAGAATTGGAACAGATTCTTAAAACCAATAGCATATCTTTCATATTAACAATGGTCACCGGCAGTAGTGACTATCTAACGGTTGGAAAATACTATTCAACTCTGTTTTAGAGATAACTAGATACAGTAACAATATTCAGGTGGGAATCGCAGAGTTTTAGCTATTTAAATAAATGTTTTCTCAAACGATATAGTTAATGGTGTTTTCTTAAGATAATTAAACATATGCATTTTGTATGTGAGCAAATAATACATTCTAAAAACACAGATAGAATTAAAACATTCATTTAGTGTAAGATGATTATTTTTATTCGTTACTTCTTCAACTCCTTTCATTACTTCACACTCGCCTTATAGATAAATAAATAAATAAATAAATATATATATATATATATATATATATATATATATATATATGTGTGTGTGTGTGTGTGTGTGTGTGTGTGTGTGTGTGTGTGTCTGTGTGTGTGTGTGTGTGTGTGTGTGTGGTGTGTGTGTGTGTGTGTGTGTGTGTGTGTGTGTGTGTGTGTGGTAATAAAATACCAGTGACTAATAAAATACGTTTTATTCATCCACACAAGTTCAAACATAATATTTTAAAAATCACTAGTTATTTGTAAAATACCTCTGAAGATGATGTCTTTGTAATCGAAATGTACATAAGATTAAAATAAAGTTTGTCGAATTTGTGGAGAGAGGTTGTTTTATTTAATATAAACATTTACGCCACAAGTTGCTTCAAGTTGTTGATAATATTTTAAACTTGTAGAGGATGAGAAATAGTGTTAGTACAGTTTTTCCAAGTAATTATTTATTATTAAATATAATTAATTAATTTTAGTTTTATAATGGAGAAAAACCTTTCGCAAAAGTGTCAAGGTATGTAATATGGTTATGTCGTTTTGACTTAAAATAAGTGATAGCAAATGATTTCATAAAATAGCTACTTTTAAGTTACTTTTATAACTACTGCTATAGGTTATGTAGTAGAACAGCTGTTTTAACGCATGAGCTATGGTAATTTATTTATAATATTTGTAATTATTTAATAAAAAGTAACTAAAGTAAAATTTTGTTTTGTTGACCTAAGTAGCAAGTTTAGAAAAACTTTAATATTATTGCAACTCTACAACTACGCATAAATTTTAAAATAAGATGTGTTTTAGATTATATATAATGACGAATATATATATATATATATATATATATATATATATATATGTATATATATATATATATATATAATTTAATTGTAATATGTATATATGTGTATACAATTACAACACACATATACGTGCATATACACAACGTTACATGTGCATATACGTATATATGTATTTAATTTAATGTAATTAAGATGTTTAATGAGTGAAATAGTTGAATACAAAGTGTTGTGTACTGTATATAGACTGAACATGATGTTTACAATCTCGTGTACTTTACACTTTGCTATAATTATTTCCTTAACTCGGAGTTTGTTGAATGAGGTGCAACGGCACCTGGTGAATAGATTCGCAATTACTTATCAGTAAAGGCATCTTCCATTGAAGGCTTTGATATTAATTAATGTTTGTTTCAATCAAGGTGATGACTTCAAGTTTGTCTGTAATAACGTTACGTTACTCTGTCTGTCTGATTATAAATATTTTAGTCGGCTATAGAGAAGTACTGCGGATGGTTTGTAGGGAAATGGGAGTATTAGTGGAGAATATTATTGTATATTATTACAAGAAACGATGTATTTACTTTTATTGAACTACATGAATGACTAGGAAGCGATGATGGTATGAGGGAAAGCGAAATTTTCAAACTTGCAGTTGTGACAACGCCAAGAAAAAATTTGCTGTACTCTGCAAATTTATTTTCAAGCTGGAAATCCAAAATAATGTTTAAAAAATTTGTTACTTATGAATAAAAATTCAACATATAAATACCTTCTACAATTTTTAAAATATCTGTCTTTTGTGAAAAGAAATAATATTTGTAAACCTTTAGTATAATTAATAACGAAACGTTTGAGAATTCTCAAATCCTAAGGAGAGTTACTCGTTAACCTTTACTTCGTTTACGTTAGTTTTAAACTAACTAAAAGAAGACGTCAGACCGTATTAACAATAAGTAGTTTCATCTGTAAGCCTTAACAGTAATGCTTTGTGTCTGTTCTGACCAAATAACCTTAAAAATGTACAATAAATAATGTAACACAAGCTACGTGTAAAACGGCTGTCCTACAACATAACCTATAACACATCAGCTGAAGTATGAATGCATTTAATTTCCATTAAAGTGATCAATAGCGTAACCTAAATTAAACTGACAGAAAATTGTATGTTTATGTCTATCCAATAGGTTTTTGTAGGTGTCGCTATAGAAGTTTTCACTTCAAAAAGTTATGTTTACAACTTGGTTTTACATTAGTAGTAAATAGCCTATTTCATATGCAGTTCGCTAAGGGTCGGTAATCTATAACAGTAGGGTCCCTATAACAGTAGGGTCCCTATAACAGTAGGGTCCCTATAACAGTAGGGTCCCTATAACAGTAGGGTCGCTATAACAGTAGGGTCCCTATAACAGTAGGGTCCCTATAACCGTAGGGTCCAAAGCTACCCATTCGTATTAAGAAGTCGTATTGCGCAGCTATGAACCTTAATGCCTCACGTACATCTCAAAATCTGAAACATTAAGTAAAAACATTTTATTACCAAATTTGTTAAATATCCTCTAAGCCATATTACGACCAGTTAAGCTCAATTGCTTGTTAAATCTATCTCTCGTAAATTCAATCGTAAAGCTGAGAAGAAGCGCTTAAAAATGAACCCCTCCCCCATATTACGATTAGACTATATAAGGCCTGAGTTATAGTTTATTTAACTGAATTACCAGTACTAACTAAAGCATGGTATGAAGAAATCTTTCCAAATTAATTTGATGTTTAATATTGAAAGAATTTTCATAATTATTATTGATCAAAAGTTTTACACAGTGTTCAAACTTTTAATTCTTGATATTTATACTTAAATTTTAAAAAAATATGTTTGTAATATGTTTTCTAAATTGAGTAATTGAAGAAAATAATTGAGAGCCTATAAACGAAACAAATTATTAGGGGTTTAATTTTGTTTATTTTTTAGATACACGTTAACTGATGTTAGTACAATTGATGTAACATTTTATTTGGTAAACGGATTACCTCTTATGTTTTCTCATTTAATATTCATTATTTATACTTACCTATATTTTTTAGTTGATCTGCAATAAAAATATCCCCCCACCCGAAGAATAGTAAATAACTGTAAGTATTCAAGGGAAAATTGTATAAACATTAAGCCCCCTTACAGAAAAATTAGAGGGGTTCATAGTATCCCGTGGACCTGAAGTAACCTAATTTCTATTGGAGTTGTATAAACCCCCTTCTATTGGAGTTGTGAAGTGAGTACCCCTACTTCACTATAGGGGTACGAAATGTAAGGCATAGGCAATAGAATTAGATAGTAGAGTAAGGGAAAGGTATAACGGCCCCGATGTTCTGGGAATTGGGAGAATATTTTTACGCGCGTTAGGAGTACCTTGAACTCCCTTGCTATGGGACAGGATGCAAAGAAGAGTTAACCCCTTATGATATATATAAATTAATGGGGGACAGAAGTAGAGAAAGGTTTAAAAGTATACAAAATAAAATCAATATAATTAAAAAGATCATACAAGTTTTTCTAAAATCTTTGTACTTAACAAAAATTTAAACTGTCAAGTATTCATATCACTCTGTTTTCCATAGGGCTTGCTTTAAGGCTTTCTAGTCAATATTAATTATTTATTTCGCATATTATTAGAAAATATTTTTTTATGATTTGATTGTATTTGAATTTATAAATTATTTTCTCACTAACTGAAAAATTCGAGACATATAACAGACCTTCAAATTGTTAATAATAAAAATATGTACTGTAGATTGTGTGAAGTTTTCAACATAAGTCACAGCACGTTACAGATCATATCTGCACCGGATTCTTGTTAGTTTTATTTCTTTCACGCGAAATAGCGTTGGAATGAGCTCGTGTGCAGCCACGTAGACATTTCGGTAGTGTTCGTGTAACGCGTGTTTGCAACTGGGTCTAAATGATCGAGAGTTGGCAGCACGTCCACGAGACGTTTGTAAGACATACTTTCACAACTACTCCGCTATATCGTTGCTTCCGCAAATATATTCCGACTTTAGTACAATACTTACCAGCGTTGAAACCCGTATAAAAATGTTCATGAAATCTTTCCTTTATTACGGGCAACTGTAATGAAATATGAGATTGCAGTAAATAGTTTTAAAAGTTTAATCAACGTTTCGATTAAACTAAGTCCTACTTCAGGTGGTAAAAGTTTATTTATTATACTGTCTATCAAAAACCACACGTATATTCATATATTTAAAGACAACAGTACAACTTTGTACCAAAATATTGAGATTACATAAAAAATTAGAAATAATCCTTAAGTACGAAATATCAAAATAAAAACATAATGGTACTACGATAGGCGTCTTGCGTGTGCTAGGTCACCAAGTCATTGTGTGCTTTTAGCAAAGTAAAATATAGTAAAATTTACTTGATATTTATTGATATTTGGTTTTTGATGTATTGTCAGTGTTTTGGTAAATTGTGTTGATTCTTGTTTACAATATGTGAAATTAAGGCAATTGTTTAAAAGTGGTGCATTAAATAACTGTTTTCTTCCTGAATTATAAAGAAAATGCAAATGGAAATTTTAAAAATTAAAATTTATGGTTTGTAAGAAAACAAATATATGATAAGTGATAGATGTAAGTTGAATATGAAAATGTAGTAATAATCTCACACATTTACAAGTAAATTAGTATTAGCAAGTTTCCTTAGTTATAAAAACATTTTTACTATTATACTGCTAAATTATCATTTTCAGATTCTGAAATATTTATTTTTGTACTTTATTTGAATAAATTATTTTTAAAAATTCGCTTTAAATATCCTAATACAATTTCTTAACCTAATTTACATCAGTTTATTCTCTCTAAACCTTTACTTTACGAAAAAGATTTGCTCTTTATAACTGAAAATAATTACATTGTTTAAGCACTATAAACAAGTTATGAATCTAAAAATAATACTTAATTTTTTATTAATTGTTTTCGTTTAGAATTTAAAAAAAACAGAGCGTAGCTCTGTTTAATTTTATTCTATTTCCTGTTAAATTCTGGGAGTAATAAGTCAACTTTAATATTTTGCTTAATGACAAGTAGAGGATTTCAACCAAAAATATTTTGGACGTTTTCAGTGATATAAATAAAAGCAAGGTAATCATAAAATTAGACTTTTATTTTGCAAGAAAAAATAAGATTTATTTGTTTATTTTAACGGAATACTTCTTTAATCAAATACTTTGATTGTAAGTGAGCAAAAAGTTGACACTTTCTTTTCTTAGTAAGATGGTTTTTCTTATTGTAAACTCATTTTGTTAATTTCCATATATATAACTTCGTAAGCTGAATATCAGAGTCATATTTTAGGAGCTTGGAAGGTTGTACAGAGCTGGAACATGGCTCGAATTATAGGTATTGACACGAAAGAGCAAGGAAAAATATAGGTTTCCCCCAATGTACAACATTTATAAAGTTTTGAGGAACCTAAAGCTACTAAAAATCAGCATAAGGATTACACTCCAATGAAAACCCGATGATTATGATTTTCAAATATTTCAGCTGAGGAAAGCTGCACAAAAATTATATTAAAAACAGCAGAGTACAAATATTTTAACAGTATTAAAGGTTAATTAGACATATAAACTTAGGATCAGGTTTAGTTAATGGAGTAGTCTACGTCTTATCGTGCTAGACATGTTTGACAAGTGTATTAAATTAGAAATAATAACTGGTTCTGGAAAATGAAAACATATTTTTTAACAATAATTATATTAATACCATGATCTATCAATAACAATATTAAAAAAATGATATTAACATCACAATGCAGAAGAAAAGGAACCAGTTTCCTTTACATTTTCAATAACTATAAGTAAGGTTTCAATCTACCAAACCTGTTTTTACATATGATCGACTTTACGTTGCACTAAGTCGAGTAAAATCTCAACATGGATAAAAAATACATATTGATAATACGATTGGTCAAACAAATCAAACTAAAAAAAATATATACAAAAAATATAGTTTATGAGGAAATGTTGTTATGAAAATTTTGAATTATATTAAATTAATTTGTAATAAAAAATAAAATTATTATACGAAATTTTAAAATTTGATTCAATATGAATAGGGGCAATTGCCACAGCTACAAGCCACTAGTTTTAAATATACTTTTAAAAGTAAAGAAAATAGATAAATTATAAATTCATAAAATATGTGTATCACACATGCAAAAGTGAGGGAGATGATACTGACAATATAGACTGAAAACAAATAATATTATAAGCGCAATGAAGAGAATGTACGAGAAAGAAGAAGAAAACACAAAAGAGTTGAAATGTTTTTTCGGATTTTAACAGTATTTAAAAATAACAATAAGACTAATATTGAATTCTTATATTTTCATATAAGAAAAATATAATTAAATTCAATATCCCTAGTCTAAACTACTTTCTCTCAGGTCTGTAAAGTTTACACAGAACCTGCGCACTATCCATAACATATACAAAGCTTACAGGAAATATATGTGTCCAAATCCCCTTGTAAACGTATGGCGGCATTAGGAGACTTTATGGGGGTTAAGTGTGTGTGTGCAAACTGGCGGTAAGGAGAAGTTGACTTCAGTTCTCTGTTTGAATTATGTAGAGGAATTTAACTGAAATATGGTTTTGTTAACAATAATTTATACAAATGGAATTTTTACTACATTTATAATTTTTTCTAAATAAATTGCGTTTTCTGTTATAATAAACGAGTAGTTTTACTAATTAACTATTTTAACTTTATTATTTATTTCGAAATACTTTGTTAAAAGTTTAAATATATTTTTATAAAGAGGAAAAACTAATTTCATGTACACAGTCCCTTACTCAGGGATGATTTCCAGAAAATATTTCTTCTTTTCTTAAATTAGGCACATAGTTCTTTTTCGCCAACATTAAGCGACATTAAAGCACCGTACTCAATTTTTCTTCTTCGGAACGGCTATTTTGGTAAATCAAGTTATAACTCGGTCAAAACTATAAAAGAAGATATTTAAAGGGTTGTTCGTTTTTTTAGTTACAGTCTTTTTCTAATAATAATTTCCAAGTGCTTTTCTCATTATAGCTTCTGTTTGCATTTACGCCATCTATGTGCATGTTTTACCTGACGTTATCACTGATTAATTTCCGATTACATGGGTTAAAATCACTATAATGTCGACCAAATTTAACTGGAGCACAATAACACGGAAAATTAACTTTCTACTACAAGGTAGCTTCCTGTTTAAGGTAATACTGCTTCACCGACATGAAAAAAGGACAATGTATAAAATAATTCACCGTCTTTGTAAAATAATAAGTTAAACAGGTGGATTTGGAGTAGAAGTTGTTATAAATTTATACATGAACATAATTTAAAATTCTAGTGTCGGTCGAATCATTTTAAGTATAAAATCATTAAGTGCAAATTCAAGGAATAAAATGTCCTCCTCATTTAACTTTAAAAAAACTACCCCTGTTCGATGCGATATTTCTATACAACAGCTTTTTACCCTTGAAATGAAAAACGTCACTTTAAATATGCTTAACCCTTATCGAGAAGTCTGGGGTGTGTCAAATCGTTTTTTTTCATCCCCATTTGGTTCCCCTTACTATCTTAATTGTTATGTTGTGAGGCTTTGTCACTTGCATAGTGTTGGTTGTTTCTAACGCATGTGAGGCATTTGCATTTATATTATAATTTTTAACGTGGGTCGGATAAAAAGTCGGTCTATCAGTTGTGTTTGATGTTCCAGAGCAATTTAATTTGACAAATTAATTTGTTTTGTTTGAGTATATTTTATTTCGAGAGTAACTCAATTTACTTTTGAAAAAAATATTATAAAGAAAAATTACTGTCCCTATTTTAATCGAAGAATAACAAATAACAAAAATAAATGTTCAGAAAAATTAGTTAAAAAATTGTCAATAGTTTTTTTTTAAAATTGGTTAGCGAGATAGAGTTACTCGTTCAGAGTAATTTCAGTTGACGTTTTACTTTGTTTTTTTTAGTTTAAATTCATTTGTGGAAACCTCAATTTAATTTTGGAAAACCCTTTAAAGAAAAGTCAGTGCTTCATATTTTAGTGGAACAAAATTTAACGAAAGTAATTTTCTAAAAAAATAGTAATGAAGTTTTCAATAGTTTTTTTTTTAAATTTTGATTTGGTTATCAAGATTTATTTTGTGTTACTGGAAGATGCTAGTTATACACATAAGGTCTTCCGTCACTCATTTTGTCCAGTACAAAGATTTAATAACACAGATGTTATATTCGTCCGATTATTGATCACGAATCTAGTAGATACTATTATATTAATAATCAAATGCTTGTATTTAAATTACTGTATTTATTAAAATGTTATCACAGTAGGCCTACTACTAAAAGATATATAAATCAGTTTAGAAATACTTTTTTTTAACTATAAATTTCAAAACAATTCTGCCCCCACCAATAAGATGAGAGTGTAGGTTAATTTTCATATTTGTGTTTAAAACATGTTTAAACTATTATTTATCAATGTAATAAAATGTAATTATTAATTGTATTGTATACAAAATTGTATATTTATTGTATTGTATAAGATATGATTGAACTAGTTTATATTATACGTCCTTACTGAACTTAAAAGTCCTTGATTCGATCGTCGATAACGTCAAAAATTCCTGTCGGATTTTCCAGTCTCCCAGGACGAGCCAATTTGTAAAACATTAACTAAGGTCAAACCTAGCGGAATAATGGGCAGTAGGATCGAAGTTCTGGCTCCATTACATTACTTACCTTTTATTGCGTGTGGTCCAAGTAATAGTTCGCTACTAGACAATGCTAATGGTGAAAGTCATTATTATTGTTAAAGCTCTATTCTGTTGTTTATGTTAAGTTAGTTAAATAATTCATAAATATTATTTTAGAATTTGTAAGTTTTATTATATCTATTGTTGTAATTTTAAAATAGGTGTATGTAAGACGACTGTTAATATTTATTTTCCTATTGGGATACAATTTCTGATCGGATATTCACGACAGACAGATCTTTCGGAAAACATTAACCATGACAAGGATAAAGAATACGTTATGGAAAGAATAATCTTTTTTTACAGTCAACGTTGTTCCTTTAAAGATTTAATGGGGTGGTTATAAACAAAGCCGTACAGATTGCATGCAGCGTGTTCTGACTAGGACTTTATTGCTGACCTGAGTTGGCGTTTAAATTACTACTTTGTCTGAAATCGATAGTTACTTTGTACTTTTATTTCAAAGAAATTGTTATGAAAGCATTGTGAAGACATCTTTCTTGAAAATGTTTTGATCAAAATTGTTTTTTATTTTCTAGTGGTATTTTAAAAATAATCCAATGTTTTTTGATACTAACATATAATTAAAAGTTACTCCGATAAAATAGCAAAAAATATGTTTAAATATGACAAAAATAAATATATTCTGAGGTAAATGTACAGATGTGTAGAACAAAATTTACTAAAATGAACAACGAACAGACATTATACCAAAAGTATTGAATAATTTTTTTTGAACGTATTGCAAAAGTAAATGATTTTATAATGAAATAAGTGAAACCAAGAGAAATTGTTATCTTGGCTAAAGTTAGAACTGAGTCAAGCACATGATGTGATTTCTGATTTGATAACGCCCTACTGTTTACTAAGATGATAATAGGTGTCTGGAGATGGACCCTTTGCAGTAGCGATGAGGTTATCCAGAAGTGAATTATAAGTAAGTAGGTAGGGACGTTCCAGGTAGTATGGTAGGGACGTGGATCATTCCAGGTGGTAGAAAGGGGGTGAGGGATATGGACTAGATTTGTATACCTCGCCTATGCAGGTGGGCCTTAGTAGTAGCAGAGAATGAAAGACCACAAATGTCGGTGAAAGTGTTTAATTATACGTTTTATTTCATATTAACATTTTGAAAAAAAAAATCATTCACTGATTGTTACAACTATAAAATTTGTCGTTTTAAGAGCAATACGAAAAATTAGTTTTTGATATGTTTCAAATAATATTACTTTTTGCTTCAATTCAATTAATTATGATTTCTTCGTGTTTGTTTAAATTTGCCATTACAGTGACTTGTAAAATATATTAGTTATATCACACATAAATAACGCGGATTCAAAACATTAGGCAAAACGAATAATAGCAGTTTGTGACATTTTCTTAAACGTGGTACGTAAAATAATCATGGATTGACTCTAAAAAATTTGCCTATAAAGTCTTATCTATACAACTATTCCTTGAGCCTAGCTTGTGAGGTTATGCCAAAACAAATAAAACACACATACACAACTCACAAATTAATCATTTATTGACTCATTGGCGTTTCAATGACAAAGTCACCATCATCGGTGAGTGTTGCTACTACAAACTATAACTAAAGTTACAAATTAGAGTTTGTAGTAGCAACGCAGTTGCGATAATGACACTTTGTCGTTGAAACGCGTATGATTCAATAAATGATTAATTTGTGAGTTTTGTGTATGTGTTTTATTTGTTGTAAGTCTTACTTATTTGAAATTTCTCTAGAACATTGGAAACTTGTATAGCTCAGTTTTACTGTTTTTTAGAATCATAAATCCTGTCTACAAAACATTAATGTTTTAGTGACAAACATTTAATAGATTTATATATTTTGCAATAAATACATATCATCCACTGCTTTTCAAATGTGAAAGGAAAGAGAATGTGTTACGAGATTTGGTACAAAAACAGAATTCTGTAGGATTTTCAATTCGTTACAGAGGTAAAGACGTACCCTCCACGACCAATGCTGAACATTTTTGCTCACCCGATTATCTAGAACGTATCTTGAGTAATATCTTAATATATAACTCTATGTTGAAGCAGTGTGAAAGTTTAGAAAGAAAGATCGTAGTAAATCCTTTGAATCCGCCGTCGTATGTCACAGATTACAGAACAATTAGTTGCTATGTTAAATACACGAGAACACATTTATTAAAAAAGCCGAGCAATTTTATTACACATCCTATGAAGACATTGTAAATTTATTAATTTATTACGGTTATCAGTTACATTAAGGTGTAAATAAATGTTTTACTGTTGAGATTTGAGCTGCAAATGAGTGAGTCTTACACGCTTAGCTACTGTTTATAACAGTACTGCAATGCATGCGCTATTCTACTTTCCCGATAGTCTATCGATGCTTTTAATTAATCACGTAAATAGGATTGCTTTACAATGTGCGTTGAAATAACAGAAGCTGTAAAATGTTTGTTACTTGTTTAACGAATGTTGTTACATTTATGTTCGGTGAAAACAGTAAAACTGATACACTCAAGTTTAACAGTGGACAATCGATATTTTATAGTTATTGCTTGGTAATCGTTATATGTTTAAGCTTCACCGATTCATAAACCATTTTAATGTTTCCATGATACCTAATTATTAATTAATTGCTGATTTATATTTATATTTTGGTCAGTGGGTGTTTGTGTGGGTTGCAAATGTAAATCGTAAACATCAAATATTTTCTTTAACAAAAATAAACAACCTACATTAAAACAAGTAATATATTTTTTTTTTTAAGTCAACTCCTATTTGAGTAAAAAAAACATTTATTTAGTTTCTTTTTATTTTATATATACAGCTAATATGTATATGAATACCTCAGAATAACAGTAGTAAGCGGTAAAATAGAAAGCGAATTTCTTTGTAATTTTCCATTTTCGTTTTCTATATATGGTGTTGGCCTATTATTTTTGTTGTTGTTGTTGTTGTTGTTGTTGTCGTGGGACAAGTGCAATAAAAACAACAAAAAAAAGAAAAAAAAGTGTTCAGAGAAAGGTAGAGAGAGCACAGTTACACAGCTCCAAAGGCGTGAAGCACTGCACTGGCCACATCAGCAGCTTTGTCAGTATAAAGGATCTCCTTAGAACAGCTTAAGTCAATTTTAAATAGCGCTGCAATGATGGACGGGCAGTTGAAGAGATGATCGGGATTAAGCTGTATCCCTGGGCAGTGCCTACATTCAGGGTATGTTCTTGATCCATCAGGCAAGATTTTCATGTCTTTGAGGTGCATTGTCCTCAGTCTGGCAATTGTTTTTGTTATTTCCCTGTCGAAGTTAAGCTCGGGAAGTGATGGTTTTCTTCAGTTGTTATGGAATAGCTTCTGTTTTGCAACGGGATTGACGTCGGAAGATGTTGTAATCACTGGGGCTGGTTCGATGGTCCTCGCTTCCTTGGCGAACAAATTATTTTTGTTTGTTACTATTTGTAGGCTTTTTTCCGTCGCTTGCATTGGGTTGTTTCTTTTAGCTCTCCATTCGCATTGTCCGTTTGTGACAAGGTTCGATACCGTTAATCCAGTTTGTTTGTTTTTTTCTTTTCGTTGATTTTTAATCCTAGAGTCATAATTTATGATACTGTATGGTAACCATGGCAACAATTCATGGTTGTACCATAGAGCTTTCGACGACAACCAGACGTTGGCAAAATAAAAGTACATATACATGTTCTAGGAAGGAAATTTACTTCTAGCTATGGGAAAGTCGGGTGAGTGCCAATGCTCTAGACTTTGAACATGAAAAAAATCAATTTCAATCCGACCTATACAAACAAATTTTTCTAATTGAATTAATATTGATTAAATATTTGATAAAACTGATTCAACATCAATTGTCATCCACTACAGTTTAAAAAAAAGTATTTTTATGTATTTGTAAGAACATGTTAAGGGTCTATGTCATCAGCTTTGGTTAACAAACATTTAAGAACATGTCTGACGTAAAATTCTGTTTAGTTCAAATATATTTTCATGATATGTGCTTGAAAAAGAGGATCAGATATAGTAGGCCTAATTGCGCTTGTAACGTATCAGCCATTGCTCGCGGCATTCTGGCGATAATTAACGGTTGGTAGCAACATTTGCTAATAACAAAATAACAGGCAATTCCTAATTGTTTCCTTCAGCGATGACACAGAGCTGATCACGTTCCATTGTTAACAAGCGCTATACACTGAGGTTGTATTAGATTAGCCGCAAGTAATTATCAGACAGATGTGCTTGCGATAACGGAAAAGAAAGGAGTAGAACGTTTCGGTGTAACAAGTGAAATGTAATTGTTAAAATATTTATATAATCAATAATTAATTAATTATCTAAAAATAACAAAATACAACTATAAATAAGAACCATATAGCTTCATATAAGAATACAAACTACATATAACAACATAAAACTATATATAACGACATACAACTACATATAACAACATAAACTACATATAACAACATAAAACTATATATAACGACATACAACTACATATAACAACATAAAACTACATATCAAGACAAGTAATTATCAGACAGATGCGCTTGCGGTAAGGGAAAAGAAAGGAGTAGAACGTTTCGGTGTAATAAGTGAAATGTAATTGTAAAAATATTTATATATTCAATAATTTAATAATTATCTAAAAATAACAAAATACAACTATAAATAAAAACCGTATAGCTTCATATAAGAATACAAACTACATATAACAATATAAAACTACATATAACGACATACAACTACATATAACAACATAACACTACATATAAAGACAAGTAATTATCAGACAGATGTGCTTGCCGTAAGGGAAAAGAAAGAAGTAGAACGTTTCGGTATAACAAGTGAAATGTAATTGTTAAAATATTTATATAATCTATAATTTAATAATTATCTAAAAATAACAAAATACAACTATAAATAAGAACAAATATAGCTTCATATAAGAATACAAACTACATATAACAGCATAAACTATATATAACGATATACAACTACATATAATAACATAAAACTACATATGACGACAAGTAATTATCAGACAGATGTGCTTGCGGTAAGGGAAAAGAAAGGAGTAGAACGTTTCGGTTTAATAAGTGAAATGTAATTGTAAAAATATGTATATATTCAATAATTTATTAATTATCTAAAAATAACAAAATACAACTATAAATAAGAACCATATAGCTTCATATAAGAATACAAACTACATATAACAACATAAAACTACATATAACGACATACAACTACATATAACAACATAACACTACATATAAAGACAAGTAATTATCAGACAGATGTGCTTGCCGTAAGGGAAAAGAAAGAAGTAGAACGTTTCGGTATAACAAGTGAAATGTAATTGTTAAAATATTTATATAATCTATAATTTAATAATTATCTAAAAATAACAAAATACAACTATAAATAAGAACAAATATAGCTTCATATAAGAATACAAACTACATATAACAGCATAAACTATATATAACGATATACAACTACATATAATAACATAAAACTACATATGACGACAAGTAATTATCAGACAGATGTGCTTGCCGTAAGGGAAAAGAAAGGAGTAGAACGTTTCGGTGTAATAAGTGAAATGTAATTGTAAAAATATTTATATATTCAATAATTTAATAATTATCTAAAAATAACAAAATACAACTATAAATAAAAACCGTATAGCTTCATATAAGAATACAAACTACATATAACAACATAAAACTACATATAACGACATACAACTACATATAACAACATAACACTACATATAAAGACAAGTAATTATCAGACAGATGTGCTTGCCGTAAGGGAAAAGAAAGAAGTAGAACGTTTCGGTATAACAAGTGAAATGTAATTGTTAAAATATTTATATAATCTATAATTTAATAATTATCTAAAAATAACAAAATACAACTATAAATAAGAACAAATATAGCTTCATATAAGAATACAAACTACATATAACAGCATAAACTATATATAACGATATACAACTACATATAATAACATAAAACTACATATGACGACAAGTAATTATCAGACAGATGTGCTTGCGGTAAGGGAAAAGAAAGGAGTAGAACGTTTCGGTTTAATAAGTGAAATGTAATTGTAAAAATATGTATATATTCAATAATTTAATAATTATCTAAAAATAACAAAATACAACTATAAATAAGAACCATATAGCTTCATATAAGAATACAAACTACATATAACAACATAAAACTACATATAACGACATACAACTACATATAACAACATAACACTACATATAAAGACAAGTAATTATCAGACAGATGTGCTTGCCGTAAGGGAAAAGAAAGAAGTAGAACGTTTCGGTATAACAAGTGAAATGTAATTGTTAAAATATTTATATAATCTATAATTTAATAATTATCTAAAAATAACAAAATACAACTATAAATAAGAACAAATATAGCTTCATATAAGAATACAAACTACATATAACAGCATAAACTATATATAACGATATACAACTACATATAATAACATAAAACTACATATGACGACAAGTAATTATCAGACAGATGTGCTTGTCGTAAGGGAAAAGAAAGAAGTAGAACGTTTCGGTATAACAAGTGAAATGTAATTGTTAAAATATTTATATAATCTATAATTTAATAATTATCTAAAAATAACAAAATACAACTATAAATAAGAACAAATATAGCTTCATATAAGAATACAAACTACATATAACAGCATAAACTATATATAACGATATACAACTACATATAATAACATAAAACTACATATGACGACAAGTAATTATCAGATAGATGTGCTTGCGGTAAGGGAAAAGAAAGGAGTAGAACGTTTCGGTTTAATAAGTGAAATGTAATTGTTAAAATATTTATATAACCAATAATTTAATAAATATCTAAAAATAACAAAATATAACTATAAATAAGAATCATATAGCTTCATATAAGAATACAAACTACATATAACAACATAAAACTACATATAACGACAAGTAATTATCAGACAGATGCGCTTGCAGTAAGGGATAAGAAAGGAGTAGAACGTTTCGGTGTAACAAGTGAAATGTAACTGTTAAAATATTTATATAATCAATAATTTATTAATTATCTAAAAATAACAAAATACTACTATAAATAAGAACCATATAGCTTCATATAAGAATACAAACTACATATAACAGAATAAACTATATATAACGACATACAACTACATATAACATCATAAAACTACATATAACGACAAGTGGTAATTATCAGACAGATGCGCTTGCAGTAAGGGAAAAGAAAGGAGTAGTACGTTTCGGTGTAACAAGTGAAATGTAACTGTTAAAATATTTATATAATCTATAATTTAATAATTATCTAAAAATAACAAAATACAACTATAAATAAGAATAATATAGCTTCATATAAGAATACAAACTACATATAACAGCATAAACTATATATAACGACATACAACTACATATAACAACATAAAACTACATATAACGACAAGTGGTAATTATCAGACAGATGCGCTTGCAGTAAGGGAAAAGAAAGGAGTAGTACGTTTCGGTGTAACAAGTGAAATGTAACTGTTAAAATATTTATATAATCTATAATTTAATAATTATCTAAAAATAACAAAATACAACTATAAATAAGAATCATATAGCTTCATATAAGAATACAAACTACATATAACAGCATAAACTATATATAACGACATACAACTACATATAACAACATAAAACTACATATAACGACAAGTGGTAATTATCAGACAGATGCGCTTGCAGTAAGGGAAAAGAAAGGAGTAGTACGTTTCGGTGTTACAAGTGAAATGTAATTGTTAAAAAATTTATATAATCTAAAATTTAATAATTATCTAAAAATAACAAAATACAACTATAAATAAGAATCATATAGCTTCATATAAGAATACAAACTACATATAACAGCATAAACTATATATAACGACATACAACTACATATAACAACATAAAACTACATATAACGACAAGTGGTAATTATCAGACAGATGCGCTTGCAGTAAGGGAAAAGAAAGGAGTAGTACGTTTCGGTGTAACAAGTGAAATGTAACTGTTCAAATATTTATATCCTCTATAATTTAATAATTATCTAAAAATAACAAAATACAATTATAAATAAGAACCATATAGCTTCATATAAGAATACAAACTACACATAACAGAATAAACTACATATAACAACATAAAACTATATATAACGACAAGTAATTATCAGACAGATGCGCATGCAGTAAGGGAAAAGAAAGGAGTAGAACGTTTCGGTTTAATAAGTGAAATGTAATTGTTAAAATATTTATATAATCAATAATTTAATAATTATCTAAAAATAACAAAATACAACTATAAATAAGAATCATTTAGCTTCATATAAGAATACAAACTACATATAACAGCATAAACTACATATAACGACATACAACTACATATAACAACATAAAACTACATATAACGACAAGTGGTAATTATCAGACAGATGCGCTTGCAGTAAGGGAAAAGAAAGGAGTAGTACGTTTCGGTGTAACAAGTGAAATGTAACTGTTAAAATATTTATATAATCAATAATTTATTAATTATCTAAAAATAACAAAATACAACTATAAATAAGAACCATATAGCTTCATATAAGAATACAAACTACACATAAGAGAATAAACTATATATAACGACATACAACTACATATAACAACATAAAACTACATATAACGACAAGTAATTGTCAGACAGATGCGCTTGCAGTAAGGGATAAGAAAGGAGTAGAACGTTTCGGTGTAACAAGTGAAATGTAACTGTTAAAATATTTATATCATCTATAATTTAATAATTATCTAAAAATAACAAAATACAACTATAAATAAAAACCATATAGCTTCATATAAGAATACAAACTACATATAACAACATAAAACTACATATAACGACAAGTAATTATCAGACAGATGCGCTTGCAGTAAGGGATAAGAAAGGAGTAGAACGTTTCGGTGTAACAAGTGAAATGTAACTGTTAAAATATTTATATCATCTATAATTTAATAATTATGTAAAAATAACAAAATACAATTATAAATAAGAACCATATAGCTTCATATAAGAATACAAACTACACATAACAGAATAAACTATATATAACGACATACAACTACATATAACAACATAAAACTACATATAACGACAAGTAATTATCAGACAGATGCGCTTGCAGTAAGGGATAAGAAAGGAGTAGAACGTTTCGGTGTAACAAGTGAAATGTAACTGTTAAAATATTTATATAATCAATAATTTATTAATTATCTAAAAATAACAAAATACTACTATAAATAAGAACCATATAGCTTCATATAAGAATACAAACTACATATAACAGAATAAACTATATATAACGACATACAACTACATATAACATCATAAAACTACATATAACGACAAGTGGTAATTATCAGACAGATGCGCTTGCAGTAAGGGAAAAGAAAGGAGTAGTACGTTTCGGTGTAACAAGTGAAATGTAACTGTTAAAATATTTATATAATCTATAATTTAATAATTATCTAAAAATAACAAAATACAACTATAAA
Source organism: Prosapia bicincta (assembly GCA_036971475.1). Lineage (NCBI taxonomy): Eukaryota > Metazoa > Arthropoda > Insecta > Hemiptera > Cercopidae > Prosapia > Prosapia bicincta. Next base: position 39,945,719 of record JBAIZL010000004.1, on the reverse strand, counting down.
TAAGAATAATATAGCTCCATATAAGAATACAAACTACATATAACAGCATAAACTATATATAACGACATACAACTACATATAACAACATAAAACTACATATAACGACAAGTGGTAATTATCAGACAGATGCGCTTGCAGTAAGGGAAAAGAAAGGAGTAGTACGTTTCGGTGTAACAAGTGAAATGTAATTGTTAAAATATTTATATAATCAATAATTTAATAATTATCTAAAAATAACAAAATACAACTATAAATAAGAATCATTTAGCTTCATATAAGAATACAAACTACATATAACAGCATAAACTACATATAACGACATACAACTACATATAACAACATAAAACTACATATAACGACAAGTGGTAATTATCAGACAGATGCGCTTGCAGTAAGGGAAAAGAAAGGAGTAGAACGTTTCGGTTTAATAAGTGAAATGTAATTGTTAAAATATTTATATAATCAATAATTTAATAATTATCTAAAAATAACAAAATACAACTATAAATAAGAATCATTTAGCTTCATATAAGAATACAAACTACATATAACAGCATAAACTACATATAACGACATACAACTACATATAACAACATAAAACTACATATAACGACAAGTGGTAATTATCAGACAGATGCGCTTGCAGTAAGGGAAAAGAAAGGAGTAGTACGTTTCGGTGTAACAAGTGAAATGTAACTGTTAAAATATTTATATAATCAATAATTTATTAATTATCTAAAAATAACAAAATACAACTATAAATAAGAACCATATAGCTTCATATAAGAATACAAACTACACATAAGAGAATAAACTATATATAACGACATACAACTACATATAACAACATAAAACTACATATAACGACAAGTAATTATCAGACAGATGCGCTTGCAGTAAGGGATAAGAAAGGAGTAGAACGTTTCGGTGTAACAAGTGAAATGTAACTGTTAAAATATTTATATCATCTATAATTTAATAATTATCTAAAAATAACAAAATACAACTATAAATAAAAACCATATAGCTTCATATAAGAATACAAACTACATATAACAACATAAAACTACATATAACGACAAGTAATTATCAGACAGATGCGCTTGCAGTAAGGGATAAGAAAGGAGTAGAACGTTTCGGTGTAACAAGTGAAATGTAACTGTTAAAATATTTATATCATCTATAATTTAATAATTATCTAAAAATAACAAAATACAATTATAAATAAGAACCATATAGCTTCATATAAGAATACAAACTACACATAACAGAATAAACTATATATAACGACATACAACTACATATAACAACATAAAACTATATATAACGACAAGTAATTATCAGACAGATGCGCATGCAGTAAGGGAATAGAAAGGAGTAGAACGTTTCGGTTTAATAAGTGAAATGTAATTGTTAAAATATTTATATAATCAATAATTTAATAATTATCTAAAAATAACAAAATACAACTATAAATAAGAATCATTTAGCTTCATATAAGAATACAAACTACATATAACAGCATAAACTACATATAACGACATACAACTACATATAACAACATAAAACTACATATAACGACAAGTGGTAATTATCAGACTGATGCGCTTGCAGTAAGGGAAAAGAAAGGAGTAGTACGTTTCGGTGTAACAAGTGAAATGTAACTGTTAAAATATTTATATAATCAATAATTTATTAATTATCTAAAAATAACAAAATACAACTATAAATAAGAACCATATAGCTTCATATAAGAATACAAACTACACATAAGAGAATAAACTATATATAACGACATACAACTACATATAACAACATAAAACTACATATAACGACAAGTAATTATCAGACAGATGCGCTTGCAGTAAGGGAAAAGAAAGGAGTAGTACGTTTCGGTGTAACAAGTGAAATGTAACTGTTAAAATATTTATATAATCAATAATTTATTAATTATCTAAAAATAACAAAATACAACTATAAATAAGAACCATATAGCTTCATATAAGAATACAAACTACACATAAGAGAATAAACTATATATAACGATATACAACTACATATAATAACATAAAACTACATATAACGACAAGTAATTATCAGACAGATGCGCTTGCAGTAAGGGATAAGAAAGGAGTAGAACGTTTCGGTGTAACAAGTGAAATGTAACTGTTAAAATATTTATATCATCTATAATTTAATAATTATCTAAAAATAACAAAATACAACTATAAATAAAAACCCTATAGCTTCATATAAGAATACAAACTACATATAACAACATAAAACTACATATAACGACAAGTAATTATCAGACAGATGCGCTTGCAGTAAGGGATAAGAAAGGAGTAGAACGTTTCGGTGTAACAAGTGAAATGTAACTGTTAAAATATTTATATAATCAATAATTTATTAATTATCTAAAAATAACAAAATACTACTATAAATAAGAACCATATAGCTTCATATAAGAATACAAACTACATATAACAGAATAAACTATATATAACGACATACAACTACATATAACAACATAAAACTACATATAACGACAAGTAATTATCAGACAGATGCGCTTGCAGTAAGGGAAAAGAAAGGAGTAGAACGTTTCGGTTTAATAAGTGAAATGTAACTGTTAAAATATTTATATAATCTATAATTTATTAATTATCTAAAAATAACAAAATACAACTATAAATAAGAATCATTTAGCTTCATATAAGAATACAAACTACATATAACAGCATAAACTACATATAACGACATACAACTACATATAACAACATAAAACTACATATAACGACAAGTGGTAATTATCAGACAGATGCGCTTGCAGTAAGGGAAAAGAAAGGAGTAGTACGTTTCGGTGTAACAAGTGAAATGTAACTGTTAAAATATTTATATAATCAATAATTTATTAATTATCTAAAAATAACAAAATACAACTATAAATAAGAACCATATAGCTTCATATAAGAATACAAACTACACATAAGAGAATAAACTATATATAACGACATACAACTACATATAACAACATAAAACTACATATAACGACAAGTAATTATCAGACAGATGCGCTTGCAGTAAGGGATAAGAAAGGAGTAGAACGTTTCGGTGTAACAAGTGAAATGTAACTGTTAAAATATTTATATCATCTATAATTTAATAATTATCTAAAAATAACAAAATACAACTATAAATAAAAACCATATAGCTTCATATAAGAATACAAACTACATATAACAACATAAAACTACATATAACGACAAGTAATTATCAGACAGATGCGCTTGCAGTAAGGGATAAGAAAGGAGTAGAACTTTTCGGTGTAACAAGTGAAATGTAACTGTTAAAATATTTATATAATCAATAATTTATTAATTATCTAAAAATAACAAAATACTACTATAAATAAGAACCATATAGCTTCATATAAGAATACAAACTACATATAACAGAATAAACTATATATAACGACATACAACTACATATAACAACATAAAACTACATATAACGACAAGTAATTATCAGACAGATGCGCTTGCAGTAAGGGAAAAGAAAGGAGTAGAACGTTTCGGTTTAATAAGTGAAATGTAACTGTTAAAATATTTATATCATCTGTAATTAAAAAATTACCTAAAAATAACAACTATGTATATAACAACATACAGTTCCATTAACCAATAACAACTACATATAACAACATTCAAATACATATAACAACATAAAACTACATATAACAACATACAAATACATATAACAACATAAAACTACATATAACAACATACAGTTCCATTAAGCAATAACAACTACATATAACAACATACAAATACATATAACAACATAAAACTACATATAACGACAAGTAATTATCAGACAGATGCGCTTGCGGTAAGGGAAAAGAAAGAAGTAGAACGTTTCGGTGTAACAAGTGAAATGTAACTGTTAAAATATTTATATCATCTGTAATTAAAAAATTACCTAAAAATAACAACTATGTATATAACAACATACAGTTCCATTAACCAATAACAACTACATATAACAACATACAAATACATATAACAATATAAAACTACATATAACAACATACAGTTCCATTAACCAATAACAACTACATATAACAATATACAAATACATATAACAACATAAAACTACATATAACGACAAGTAATTATCAGACAGATGCGCTTGCGGTAAGGGAAAAGAAAGAAGTAGAACGTTTCGGTGTAACAAGTGAAATGTAACTGTTAAAATATTTATATCATCTGTAATTAAAAAATTACCTAAAAATAACAACTATGTATATAACAACATACAGTTCCATTAACCAATAACAACTACATATAACAACATACAAATACATATAACAACATACAACTTCATATAACAAGATGGAATTTCACAAAACAATATAAAACTTCAAGTAACAATATAAAAATTCATATAACAACCTAAAACTATATATAAAAAACATAACTACGTTTATAAACAACAAATTGTTTTTGATAAAATACAACATTGTATATAACGACATACAATTTTATTTAACAACATGCAACACATCATACAATATCATACAACCACATATAATATCATACAACTATATATTTACACCATTATACATCTTCATATGACAACGTACAACAGATTATAGCAACATAGAACTACATATAACAACATACAGGAACAACTTCGAAAAACAGACCCTACTATACTTACGTAACAATTTTAAAATACTTTTTTATAACAAATGCTCTTTAATGATTAAGTTATCATCATCAAGAATTTAGTTTTTATTTTACTCTAAGTAGCCTAACACTTGCTATAGACTTAACTTAAAGTATTTAGTTATTCTTAAGTGGTTATAAAGTTGTGGTTTATATGGTGATGATGACCTGGACATCGAAACTTTTTTAAAGAAACGTATTTATTTTGTGTTAATATTATACATTTGCCTTAACTCACAACGAGGTTCTAATCCTATTTATTTACAAAGATATATACACTTGACGAATGCAAATTATTTTATTATACTTTTGTTAGAACTGATGAGATTTTTGTAATCTTTAAAATTTTTCTCATATTTTACTTCTGACTAATTTTAAAATTCATAGCGCTAGATAATATATCTGTCCGAAAGTGACAGAGATTGAACAGTGAATAAACGGAAAAATAATCAAGAACTTAATTGTATAAAATTAAATATTCTGTTTTTTTATACCTCAATGCACCGTTATTTTTTAAAAATGTTTTGATTACATCCAACCTTTGTTCCAAGGCTGCGCAAGACTATGGTTGTCAAAGAGGCACTACTATGTCCTCGCTTCACAACATCTTTCTGTTGCGCGCTTAGTAGAAATCTAAATTGCCTTCGTGAAACTCAGAAAATGGAATCGAGGACATCTTAAAATATCTAAGAAAGACGAACCATTGTTAAGAAGGTAACACTATATAACAACTATACTATCACAGATACAACTGAATGCATAGAAGGGTTTATTAAGCGACAGTCGTTGCAAAGACAATGTATGATTTTGCACAAGAGTTGGGTTTAAACTAATTTATCTGTACCAGCTTCGTATTTTGGGTTTGCAACAACTTCAGCAGCGCATCAAGAACCAACCTTATAAAACTTTACACAAACGTCTCTGAGGCGTATTCTCCTCTTACCAAGTCCTGCATTGTTTGTAAAGTAACAGTTTTCCATTAACAGCGATCTGCCGGATTTCCTCACAATCAGGGCATTCTGTTGGCAAAATCCGTGAAGTCTCTGTCACTTCATATCCGCTTTAGTAACGGGACATGCCATTAGCCTATATTACTGACGAAGGGGCAATTTGCCACCAAAATCTATTTCCCATCATATAACAATGTGAATGCATACATTACCAGTGTCTTGTCTAATGACTACTTGTTCCAATAAACGCCTATGTAAGTTATTCCCGGTCTACGATTCCCACAGGAACAACGTTCTTTGTCCATCTTTTTATATTAGGATAATCCTTATTCCCGTGATCTCTTTATAAACCTAAAATTTTGGTAAATTCATTATTATTTAGGCACTTTCATGCACGTTTCTTATGTAAAAGACAACAAACGGTTGATAAGAGAGTGAAGTAAATTTATTTGGAGACATTTCTAAGACTGGTTTGTTGTACTTATCAAGTCTGATTCAAGTAGTCTTACATTTAAAGGTGGCATGACTAATAAGTGTAACATAACATCCCACTTATTGAACTAATATTCTACCCTTTCGCAGATCTTCCCTATTAGATGTATAGATCAAAGATATATATGTTAGTAGTAGGATGATCGACCTCTTATTAACTATCCCACGTTAAGTATAAAGACCAAGTAAATCCGACGTGACAAGAACAAGCAATTCGTCGAAATATTTTTAAAATAAATAACTTGATTCGTTTATCACCGTCTGGTATCCGTCAATAGGCATAGTGTTCTTTGTAAACTTTAATAACCTCTTTCCCATTAGACTTACTGAGAATCCTCACTATACTGTAAGCGTTAGTAGGAGGCGAGTATTACTGGCACACTATAAGCTCCGCACTGGCTCGGCCGCTACTAGCCAGTCTGCGTCCCTCCTCCCGGCGCATCTTTAGACCTCACACTCAACGTTAGCAAAATGTGTACAGCTGTGTATTTTGAAATTCCGTTCCATAAAAAGCTTCATTTTGTTTTTACACGTGTTTTATCTGGTGTTGTAAACACTTGCCCATCCGACATTGCATTTCAGTCTTTTTGATAATGTCCAGTAACACTACAGTCGCCCGACTTCACCGTTTCTGACACATGTTTACTGGAATCAAGGGATTTTCATAATTACACGGCCGAGCTTCTTCTTCACAAAACTCTAATACACAAAAAAATGTCTCACGGGCAATATATATATATATGCTGATACGTATTCCTTCACGGATAGGGAAAAATATGATGAATAGTTACTATCTGGAGTTCATCCGTTCTTTCTGCAGTGCATAATATCACAGTTCCAACGTTTCGCTAGAATCTCAACTATCATTAAAGAGGTGAACCCAACAACAGTTGAAGAACTGTTAACGACAATACTAGATGGGATTCTAACAAAACGTCGGAACTGTGTTATTATGCACTGCAGAATAAACGGATGTACTCTGGATAGTAACTATTCATTATATATATATATATATATATATATATATATATATATATATATATAACAAGAGTAGCTACACAAGGAACTTGACAATTGGCAGTGAGATACTAGCTACAATAGGCTAGCCATAGGACAAATGCCATTAGAAAGGTTAGAATTACAAGAAACCCAATATTTGCAGAAAACATTGATTCATCCCTCCCCCTCAAACCGCGCGCCATTACTCGCTGCTTGAAGGTCAGAACGGTACTTATAGTGCGCCACTTACACTTATGAATCAGTTGCGCACGCACTCACGCGGGCGGCCACGTAGCGATATTCTGGGACCAGTTTATATACCTATGGCGCTGGTTCAAATAATACTAACTCTATGTCTAGTTGTCTTTCAATTGGTATTTGCTCGTTATTATATTAAAAATCAATCAAAACGAGAAATAACAATCTTCACAGAAGAAACACATTCTAGGCTTTACGCAATACATTATAAAACATGAATAAACTAAATAGTAGTTACAAAATATTGTTGTCTATATTTAGAAAATTTTGACTTTTTTATATCATCTAGAACAATACTTGTAATAAAGTAGCAATACAAATCTAAAACAAAATATAAAGTATTTGAAACGAGAAAAAATCTAGCCTCTTTCAAGAAAGTAACATTAAAATAATATTAGAGTTAAAATGAAAGCCTATCCTAACATATGACCTAAAGTATAATTTCCGTATAAATACATCGTTTAGTCCAACGGTAAAACTAAATCAGTTCACTCTAAAACTCACTACACATTAGTTTATTACTAGTTTCGTCGACGATGTCACCTTCATCAGTACTGGGCCTACTCAAACATCTGTAGTAGCCCAGCACTGATGAAGATGTCATCGTCATCGAAACTAGCCTATTTGTTTTAATAAACTAGTGTGTTTGTTTAAATAAAGTAATGTGTAGTGAGGTTTAGAGTAAACTGTTTAAATCTTTACCGTTGTGAATAGTTCTCCCTAGCTACGCTCTAATCAACTTCATATATTTTAGTCCTTGTATTTCTGCAATCAGGATAAAGAAATTGTTTTTATTTTATTCAAAAAATCGAAATTAGAGTAGAATCAATGGATTTAAAAACAATTATGAGCATTATTACGGATCAAACAGTGTTATCATAAATGCTTATTTAGGCAATAGTTGAAAAAAAAATTTGGTTGAGAAAAATAATAAAATGTTTTATATGCTATTCAAGTGAGTTTATTTATCTTAAAGACAACGCTTCGACAATATTCTTGTTGTCTTTCTCATGACTAAAGTTTTGCTAAAGAGTGAAGTCTTTACATTTAACACTATGAGTACCTTCCTTTATAGCAAAACGGTCTTGAGAATTACAACAAAGTGGCCAAAACGTTGTCTTTAAAATAAATAGATTCACTTTACTTGCTTATCATTGGTTTTTTTTATTTTTCACAAAGCTACGGTTTTTATTTTATTTTTCAAAGGATATAAAGTAATAAAAGATATATCATCTTCTTCAGACTTCTGCTGGTATTTGACAACGAAGGAACTTGTTACACGCTTGCCTAGTTACCAATTCTGTTCACTCAGTTAGGAAATAAGGAGGAGACATATTTCTGCGCATCTTTGCTTTCAATACGTCCCATTTCGTTGCCTCGATAAACAGTTTTTAAAAATCCATGTAAGAAATAAACTAAACGCATCTGATAGCATTTGCTTTCTCCCTCCCTCTCTCTCTCTCTCTCTCTCTCTCTCTCTCTCTCTCTCTATATATATATATATATATATATATATATATAAATATATATATTTTTAAGATCAAATAATATACACAAATACAGGAATATTTAATTTATTGAATAATAAACTCAAAGCTTTTCGTTGGTTTACATTACCAACATCCTCAGGAGTTACAATACTAACCAACGAAAAGCTTTGAGTTTATTATTCAATAAATTAAATATTCCTGTATTTGTGTATATTATTTGATCTTAAAAATATTCTAACAGGAAAACACATTTGATATTCTATATATATATATATATATATATATATGTATGTATGTATTTACCAAATGTGCACCTACTCCGCTGAACACAAGTTAATGAAATTTAGAGGGATTGTTCACCATATTCCCAATTGGTTCATGCAAATTTTGGTGCATATTCATCCACAGGTATCTGCTCTATTAGGCTTAGGACGGTTCAGTGTTCAGCCTTCCATAAGTTTTAATATGTATATCCATATGGTCTTACCATATCTAACAGATGATTTCATTCGATTTCAAACGACTACATTTCCTCTGCGACTTGGATTTGTAATAAAGATAAACAAGGCACAAGGAAAATGATTGGCCATTGCTGGATTAAATTTGTAACATTCGAGCTTTTACCACGAACAGTTATATGTTGCGTGCTCACGTGTTGGGACACGTAAATATTTGCATTTTTATACGCCTAATGAAATGAAGAAAAACATTGTCTATCCTCTAGCATTGCAATAAATGATATATAATTATTTAGATATTTGATTTGCTTTTCTTATTGGAAAATGAATTAATAACTTTCCATTATAAAATTGATTTCGGGAGGAGTAACGCGCTCCGGGTAACGCTAGTTGTTGATATTAGGACATATGCTAATAATACATCTAATACGACCGCATTACTAGACACGTATATCAGTAATATCCCAATCTTGTCTCTACTTAAGTAAACAGCTCGTCATCTTGAATGGATTCTCTTATTATTATGAAACCTGACTTTTGTGATACAGTTTTTACGATATATAAATATCTCTAACATGTATTACCAAGAATTTCATACTAGGAAACGAACATCAGTAGCAACCTTTGATGACTAGAAAAGGGAATTCTTGGTATTGCAAAGAAATCTCTTTCAAAGAAAGCTTACTTTACTTCTTTTTGAAACATTATAGAGAAGTAAATGGAAACGTTTTGTGCTTTGAGCCCTTTTTAAAGGCAATTCGTGAGCCTAGACTAATACTATTGAAAAGAGTAAAAAACGAAGGGAAAATAAAATTATTAGTGAGGAAAAGTATTTATTTTGTGTTAAATTACACATAGCCTTCAAGGAAATGAGAAATACGGGTAATTATTCTGTAATTCCTTAAGGGATTATCCTGAGGTCTTGAAACCCTTCTGTTGTTGGAATCGAAAGATTACAAGAGCTCATTTGTGCAGTGCCTTCTTGATACACTATTTCTCTTCGGGTTTAATGAGAGGCGCGTATAAAGCTTGTTGGTATAGCAATGTCAAAGGACGATTAGAACATATTAAATAGTAAAGAGATGACTTTTAAAACGAACTAAGAACAATCATCGCCCTTGTGGGAAGGATAACTTATCTGAAGTTTACTAGTATCACAAGGTTCTATAGTACACCTGAAGTCCTATTTAATTCATAAGAGTTCACTTTAATATTTGAGCAAAAATACTTGCGGGATGAAAGTAAATATTCGCAAAATGCAGATTTCATTTGTTATTCAGACATATTTCGGCTAACAAATTTGTCTTCAGGAATACACCCTCGTTAACACATTTGTCTTTAGTTCATAGTGGGCATTGAAGATGACAACTTTATTTGTCGATATGTTTAGATACCAAGTAGAATAAATATTTGATTCCAAGTGCCTCTTGTGCTACCACTATCCTATTTTACCCTAGATATATTAATGGACAAACATTTGGCTAAAGTATTATTTTTGTTTTTGTTTAAATCACGACGGCCGTTTCGAAAGTTGTGTCATTATTAACTAGGACAGTAATTTTTTTCTCGGAGAATCTCCCAAAACGGCCATCCTTATTCAAACGAAAACTAAGTGTTAATAATTTATGTGTTATTTAATGCAATGTATATTATTTAATGTTATGTTTCGGTAGTTCATTTTCTTTTATAAATTGTTGCTACAGCAGAATGAGAAAGTTGTGCTAAATAAAGTAAGAACGCTATAAACGAGAGGAAAATAGAAAAAACTACGATCTGATGAATGTAACATAAGACGAATTATTGACGAGTTACAATGTTTGGACAAAATAACTGGTTGACGAAAGTGAGGTAAATCAAGATTTTAAGCAGTCACATATATGTTAAAGTTAAATATAAAATGATTAATGTTATGGAAATTAAATATGGTTACGAATAAAACTTAGAGCCGAAATATTAAATTTTTAGTAAAAAATAATAAATAAAAAAAAAACAGTTCATGATGAAAGTAAAGTAATTTACTTATAACTAAATTAAAGTACCATGGAACCAAAGGCAGGAAAAAAGGTTTACCATGTTGAATGACGTGACGATTTATTAATTTTAATCGATTTTGGAATAATGCTAAAATTATTTCGTGCAACCGATATTACGATATTGATTTACTGTCACATTTCCAATTTCGTGACACTGTATGTCATTTAAAGTGATTTTAAATTTCAATGTATATTTATTAAAGTGACATTAAAATACTTTTGACAGTTATTTAAGAAAAATATTTTTAATATAGATTATTTTAACGGTTGTAGCATGGAATATGTTATCATTTACCAATAGAATAATTTATTTATTTTGAATGTTAATAATACATTTTCAGTAGGGTTCAATAAACAGGACCACTTTTGTATGCGACATTGCTTTCCTAAGATTATTTCTTTGACCAGGGGGCGATTATGTCTTTTCCAAGTCCTTTCTACTTACAAAATTATCCTATTCAAAAAATCGAATTTCGTTCTTCCTACAAAAAGGTGTAATGTTACATAACGTTTTATGACAGGACGTCTATATGGTCCTACCAGGGCACCATAAAGTCCCTACCATAATCCTCTTTATATTTATAAAATTTCCCTTTCCTCAATAACTTTAGTAACCCTTTATGGTCATGATATACAGGAAGACTACGTGGTCTTACCAGGGTAAGACCTTTCCTTATTTACAATGCTTTCCTTTTGTTTGTAACTCTTTATTTCCAAGGTGTAAGGGACGTCTATATGGACCTTATAGGGACCATATATTCCTATCTAAATTTATCTAAATTATCTAAATTTATAGATCATATTTCCTATCTAAATTTACAATCATTTCCATCGGTTAGTAAAATTAGGCGACTCTCTATCATTAAGGTATACAAGACATCTCGCGGTTCTAACAGGGTATCATAACGTCACTACTCCTACCCTTTGCTTTTCTTAATGTTAGATAACTCTTTTTGCCCAAGGTATAAAGAACGTCTATCCGAACCTACCAGGGCAGTATAATGGCCATACCTTAATCATACTTATACTTACAATCTTTTCCAATCTTTAGCAACGTTAAACAACTCTTTATGGTCATGGTTTACAGAAGATCTACGCGATATTAACTAGACTACCATAATGTCTCCTCCTTAACCCTTTTTATATTTGCAACCCTTTCCATCCCTTAGTAACGTTAGGTAATTCTTTATCATTAAAGTATACAAGCCGTTTACGTGGTCCTACAGGAGTACCATAATGTTCCTACCTATTCTCTTTTCATTCCTACAGGTGTCTCTGTATGGAGAGGTATAAGGGACCCCTACTCAGTCCTACCAGGGTACCATAGTATTTCTACCTTAATTCTATCCATATCTACAACTTTTTCCATCCCTTAGTAACTTTAGGTGCTTACTTTTTACGTAACCATAACGATGCGGGAGTGGAGGTTGTTGGAGCCGATGACGGTGAGGATAATTTTTCGGCTGCCCTGTATCAAAATTATTTTCGAAATTGAAGTAATAATAGAGGGTTTAACTTAAAAAAGGTAATTATATCGGCATCGACCTCATACGTTACTGAAAATGAAATAGAAACTTTACTTGTTCGGATAATGTAGAAAAACTCATAAAACTTGTCATCGACACAACAAAATAAATAACTGAAAAAATTACAAAAACCCTCACTAAAGTAGTTCATACATAATTTAATTGAGCCCAATGTAGAGAAGAGAGGACAATGTTGTACCACATTAAAATGTAGCTATATAACAATAAAGCTGAAAAGTGTGTTTTTAGAATAAATGTTAAAAATATGAAAAAGGAAGATGCCCAATGTAATCTAACCGGTTGATGAACGAAATGTCTTGCTTGAAGCTGTGGATAGAAAGAGCTTGATTACTTGATAACGCACAAATGTCACAAGATAGACCTCGTCAACTGCTTAGACTACGTTAAGAATCTTTAACTAGTTACCCAAATATTCCCTAACCAGGTATGTTTTACTATATCCTGTTGCAATATAAGTTAGATATATTTTAATATGGTTAAAACTAATATTTCATTTTATAGGGAAAATTTGAGTGGGGCTTTAAATGTTTTGTGTCTCTTTCTAGAGTGATGATTTGTTGGGACAATAGCGTCACTGATAATTATTTTTCCAGATTTCTTGGTCACATTCTACATGGCCACTGAAATTTAGTATTGCGGTTTCGTTTATGTGAAAGGTTGATATAGTTGCCATTATTAGAAAGAGACCATAACTGTGTCCAAATCAACTGCTTTTTTGTACTTCTTATAACATCTAAATAGCTTTCAGTGGTAGCTAAAGCGCAAAGTTTTTGAATTACTTGTATTGTGGTGTTATTAGAATTGGAACAAAATATCAAACAATGTGTTATTCTTACGATGCAAAACCTGAGTGGAAATTTATTCGTATTAGTGAGGGCTAAGGGTTGTTATTTTAGGGATGAAAAATACAAGTTCTCTATGTGTTGGCAGAGCTAGTTACTGTCTGAAGAGAATAATTTTCTTAGCGGAGATTTAACGATGTCGAGGGACTTGAATTGATCCTTTGTTCTCGGATTTAGAATAAAATTATTCATATTTGTTTGGTTGGTTTTCTAGTTTTTTCCCCAGGGATGTAAAAGGAAATGGTTGCCATGAACGTGTATTGTATAACAAGGCAAAAAAAGGGTGTATTATAAGGATAAATGTTTCTATCTTGATAGAAATTGTTATTCCATTGTTTCAATGAAGCATTTACAGAAAGTAAAAATAGTTTGCATATTATCATGGTATTTTCTGTTGTTCACATTCGTTGTGAGATAATTGCCTACACCGCGCCGTATTTACCTAAACTTCATACTGATTTCCTGATAGTGAATAATTACAGAGAAAGCTTTCAAAATATTCACATACCATATGTATCACTTTCACTTTAATGCACGATTCTTACTTGGTATATTTTCGAATCGGCTTTTGAGAGCTTATTAATTACAGTGCCCTCATGTTCAAGATTTATAAAACTAAACGTATAAAGAAAGAATCTTGTTTAAGCATCTATATATATATATATATATATATATATATATATATATATATATATATATATATAATAATATATTAAATATGGTGATATGTTTTCTTGTAATATAGTTAATAAATTTAAAATATTTCAAAAACAAGAATACTTTTAATGAATATATTTATTCAAAGCTTTTCGCCGATAAAATAGTACCAGCATCTTCAGGAAAAAAAAATCTTCAGCAGTTTTTTTCCTGAAGATGCTGGTACTATTTTATCGGCGAAAAGCTTTGAATAAATATATTCATTAAAATTATTCTAATTTTTTTGAAATATTTTAAATTTATTATATATATATATATATGGGGATACTGGTATGTGTGTGTGTGTGTGTGTGTGTGTGTGTGTGTGTGTGTGTGTGTGTTTGTGTGTGTGGGGGAAAGTGGGTGTTTGTGTGTGTGTGTGTGTTTGTATGTGCGTGTGGGGGGAGTGTGTGTTTGTGCGTGCGTGCGTGCGTGCTTGTGTGTGTGTGTGTATAAGTGCGCGCGCGTTTGTGTGTGTGTGTGTGTGTGTGTGTGTTTGTGTGTATGTGTGTGTGTGTGTGTGTGTGTGTGTGAGTGTGTGTGTGTGTGTGTGTGTGTGTAAATTATAATAGTAATTTAAAAAGTGTTTACCATACACAATTATTACTTTAATTATATTCCAAAAACTGAACAATGGATATACTCAAGGGGTAATTTACAATAGCATTAGGCCGAACGTTTGATTAAAAAAAGTCTCAATTATTAATTTAAACTAAGTTTGATCAATAAAATTACTGAGTTAAACAAATAGTTCTACTATTATAAATAATATAGTGCTATATTACGTAATATTTAATTGCCATACATGTTTAGTCTTGCCATACATGTTTATTCTTGCCACACATGTTTAGTCTTGATTTCAAAAATAGGTTTAAAATATATTTTAACAATTTAAACGATTAATAATATCTTTTGATTGCGTTTGAAATGTAACATCTCTAAAATGTTATAATTCCTCAGATACTATTTACAGTCATGTTCTACATTTCTATAAAAGTTTTATCTACTTAAACAATTTTAAAACTTGTGCCTCCTAATTCACTATACAGTCTATACGTAATTTCTTACTGTTTTTACGTCGCAGTTATGCCATACCTTTACGTATAAGCCACATTTTCCAATAAATAACTTTTGTTAGCGAAGTTGAAAAGTCCGTACATTAGGGGCCGTAATAATTTCGCCGCCGCAAGTGGCCGCCACTCTATCATCTCAGACAAACAAACCCATATCTCTCTCGCCAGGAAGTTATCTCGCGTCGGTGACAAAGTACGTCACTTATTTCCCTTGTACCCTATCACGTTGATTGATACAGATGGCCGTGTCTTTCTGGAGCGTTCTACGGACATTCTTACAAATAGGGGAATACGTTCTTATTTAATGCCATGAAAAAACATTTACCACGAGTCGATTTCTGTCTCGCTTGATAAATCCTCTGCTCAGTGTAGATATCGCTTCGCTATTCTTCATATGAACTGTCAGTGAAATGTGTTTTTTATACTTTCTTCGTATCGGTAAACATGAATGCTGTAAATATAGACCACGCCCTATATATATATATATATATATATATATATACTTAAATTATATACACTCTAATTGAAATTGTAGCTAGCCTTTTAAACAAAATTATTCTGTAAACTAAATAATATTTTCAATTTTTAGAAAAAAATTTATACGTATATTTAAAAAAAATAATCTTGCTTTACAAAGTAAAATATTTAGGACGTCAAATAAATTAACACTTGAAAAATTTCCATTTTAATTTTATGTAATCAAATTAAGTAAACAAATATTTAATTACATATGTAAATAATACTTCAGCATTACTAGAAAGCATTCACAACCATAAAATCAATATTCACTTTACAAATATATTAATAAGCTTTGCTAAGCAAGTTTATGTATACTGCAGTCTCAAACATACAAAACACGGGGCTGTATAGGCAATGTAACAGTTTGGTCTAATGAATTGTGGAAATGAAAAATTTTAGTGAAAGTAAGCTTTGAAAATAATGTGAATAGAATGTCGCGTAAAACTTGAAAAACAATTTTCAGAATTTTTTTGTTCAATGTATAGCTCCAAATTGAAAAGGAACACTTTATATAGGTCTTGTTTTATTACTGCCCGGGTGTACTTAAAAATATTATTACACCATAAACAGCATCTTTTACGATTTTGGGTCATATTAAAGAGCGGGTTAGTAATAAAGGTTATATTTTGCTACAAACATTTTCCAAGCTCTTATGTTTTCTTATATATTTCAATTCCTTTTATTAGGTCACACTTTACTTATCTTGTTCAAATTTTCAATCATTAATAAAATACCTTTTTTCATCCACTCAACTTCAAATACATTTTTTTAAACTATAGTGGATCACACTTGATGTTGATATAGCTATTCAAATATAATTCATTAAACAAATTTAATAATAATGAACTATTTTAGTGTACTATGGGAAAAAAACGTTTTAGCAAAAGGGTCTTAAAATAATGTTTGTCTTAAAATATGTGATAATATAAGATTTCATATGTTTCCATATATATATTTGTTGTATAACAGCTGTTTTAATGCACAAGTTATGCTAATTTATTTATTTAATAAAAAAAACTAAAATTAAAATTTTCGATGTTGACCATAGTAGGAAATGACTTTAAAAAGTGTTTGTATTATATTAGTTCTTTTCAGTTTTTATTTCGTCTTCTTTTAATGTCTAATATTTCAAAATCGAAGATCAAAATATTGTCGAATCTTTTCTTTGGTTCTGATGTTTAAAGTTTAATCGTTTATAGTTGCATTTTATTTAATTGGTAAAAAAGTATTTTGATGTAATATATACCTTTGTAGAACCAATTATCATAGTTAATGTAGTTTTAAGATAATTCAGTATGAAGGTAATAGGTTTCTTTGGAAATGGGATAAGGTTTGATGATAGCTTTCAAAAGATATAAAAATTACATTTAAATGTTTGTGTAAATTGCTTTTAGTTGACTTAATACATATTGTACGAGAACATTATGTTACAATATATTAGGGAAATGTATTGCTTTTAATGTAATAAATAATTTTCAGGTAATAATTATGTAAAGTTTTACTTTTTAAGAAAGTGATAATGATCAATGGCCTTTAAAATAAAAATAAAACCAAAAAAAGGTTAATTGTTTAGTTCCTTAATAAAGTTTACTCATTATGGCCGTACCTCGTAATGTATAAGCCTCAATTGTTTAATGATTTTTTCTAGTGGCGATGCAAAAGCAATAATGAGTTCAATATATATAAAAAATTAAATCCACGATTTAACTCTAAAATAAACTTATCTCTATTTCTCTCTAGAAGACGACCTGAACGAAATAAAGCTGAAGTTTTCCAACGAGATGAGCTAAGTTTAGTTAATTTTGTATAAATTTGGTAACTTGCGGCGTATATTAGAGTATATAAAGAGATAGAATATTTTTCTTCTTTACCGCTAGAAATAGAAAAAGAGAAAAATGAAAAGAGAATTATGATGTTAGTAATAACGATGAATGGAATACAGTCTGAGAAATAAGAAAGGCCTGCAACATGCTTTAGAAATTACGGCACTAAATTAAAAAGTTCGTGAAAATAAAGTCATTACATAACGTGTCAAAGTGTTGAGTTAATTTTACTTTAAGTGTGGAGTTAATTTTACTTGAAGTGTTGAATTAATTTTACTTTAAGTGTTGAATTAATTTTACTTCAAGTGTTGAATTAATTTTACTTTAAGTGTTGAATTAATTATACTTAAAGAGTATGTTATTAACTTTTAAATATTTTAAGACGAGCGAAACTTTGACATGCTTAAAAATAATTGTTTCTCACTAAACAAATCTACGAACACTAATATTACTTTTGGAAATAATAATTTTAAAGAAATTCAAGTTTTTGCTAATTAAAAATTTTAAAAATGTCTTTAAATTATATACTAACATTGAAGTAAGTTACAGAATCAAATATCCTTTAATTAAATAAAATATTACAACATAAGTTCACTGGAAAAACATAATTAATTTTGTAGTTACTGTACCGACATTATAAATACAATCTTTGTATATATAAATTTACAAGTTGTTTCTCGTTGAATTCAAACGTACGATCTAAAAGCTACTAATTGCAGGCTATTCTGTTGGTAGGCTATTCGGATGATGTTTATTTCGTAAGTTTATAACTACACAAAAAACATTACTTAAGTAGATGCACTTCTGTAAAGAGCTAAAGAAAACTGTGCCACTTTGAAGTTGTGAATGGCTCTTCTAGGTGATCTATTGTAAGGCGCCGTGTATTGTAGAAAAGTTAAAATGTCTCTTAATACGACAAAAATTTTATTTCTTCTCATTAACGGACATATTTTCCTTAACAATAAGGAAACAAGTTTGAGCTACAAACGACAAGAACAACTTGGCATTAAGAGTAAAACAATTATAAGTTTATTAAAAACGAATGCTACAAAGCTTTGCCTTGACGGTGCAAAGAAAGAAAATATTTTAAGTACACTATTTCTAAAACTGTAAGAAAATTATATTATTTCACACTTTTGACATCCCTAAGCCGAACGTTAATTTAATTTAATTCGTTGCTGTGGGTGTGTAAAATATTTTTAAAATTATATTTTGTATGTAAAATTATTGACTCTATTGGGGCTATATAATGAATACATTTATTTATAATTATATATGTAACACGTACACCCACATGAACATTCGGCAGGTTTTTATGTTGTAAAATATGCAATATACAGAGCACAGTGGTAGAATATATTACACTGAAAATATTGTAAATAACCCCAATATCACAAACAAACATACAAAATAACAGATAATACAACTTACTTAAGGCCAGTTTAGTTTGTAACTGATTGTTTGCTAGATTGTATTTTTGTAATAATACCCTCTGATGACATGTACAGCGAAATGTATATAAGGGTTTAATTCTCGGTAACCTGTATTATCGAATATTTTTGATTGTTTTTGGGGTATTGGGATTGTTTCCAACTTTTTTATTGTTTGCTGTAAAGTAGGAACAAGAAAAGAAAGATGGTGAGAAAATAAACGGCACCTCCGCTGTCCCTGACTTTCGACTTCACCTTCAAACGAAAGGACACGAAGATAGATACTAGATGTGGAGCAACTACAATGCAGCTTATAAGGCTGTATCTGCTATCAGCTTTGAGCATTTATCGTGGCTTGGAGCCATGACCTGAAGGAGCCAGAAAACTTAACAATAAATCTTGGACAGACTAACCCCTGTGACGAGACGATACTCCGACCAGACTCTATATTCTTTGAATCTTTGGAGCCTACTGAACGGCCAGATTACACACTTGTACAGACTCAATCACCTTTACAACTCTAAAATATGTTTCTTCCAGCCTACCTGTTTTTTCATGATATTTTGTTCGCTTCTTTCATCCCTTTTTGTGCTAACACTTTTTATTTCTGTCTGTAGACTCTCCAGTAATATTTTTGAAAGCCTTGTTCTAGTCCTTATTTTGCTAGCTAATACCATAAAGTGCTATATAGTACAAGATTATTTTTCTAATGTCAGTCGTTTGTTACCTCCGAAAAACAATTCCATACATTTGTTATTTCGTGTCTGCCTAAGGCCATCCATTTCTACCTGTTTTTACTATTATTTATATCTTTACGTTGTATAATTAATATATTATATTTTCTCTTTTCTTATAGCCTCTCTTCATTCTAAAGTTTGGACTTATCTTTAAGACTGTTCCCTCTATTTGATGCTTTCATACTCTTATCTGTTTTTTATTGTAGTCATTTTATTTCTCTTATTGTATTGCTTGAAGCTCGTTTTATGACACTTTATTTGCTCTTATTTTTCTCTTTAAGTGTTTTTCTATTTTCCATGTTTCTTATTTGTATATTAGTATACTTTGGAGTCCAGTACTAATTTTTTTTATTATATTATTTTTGTCCTCCAAAATATTCCATGATAGATTTATCATTTCCCTCGATTTATATATTCTAGATGTAGTGTTTTGTAAACGCTGTTTAGGTTATTCCTAGACATTTTAATTCTTCACATAGTTGTATCGTTTCGTGTTATTTATTGCCTTCTACACAGATATAATTAATTTTGAATAAATTCATCCTTCGATGTTTTTTGATACGCAAATGTTCTACAAAAAAGATACAATTATAAAACAATAAAATTGTAACATGACCCTATTGTTAAAACTATAAATTTTTAAATATAAATTGTACAAATTCTTAAACTTATAAATTGGTAAATCTTATTTACTTATAAATAATCCTAAATACCTTTATAAGGCTATATTAGCCTACGTTATTATTGACTCATAAATAGTTTAAACGAATTTGTTTTATAAATGAAATTATTTGGAGTTACACTTAATTCTTCAGTCCCAAGAGTGTCGTACTTTTGAGCATGGCTTTTTCATATAGGTTTTGTAAACTTACAGAATAGCCAATTAAGTGTAGCTTCTGTTTTATTTAAATAATAAATCATGTCTAGTAAATCCTTAAATGGTCCTGTAAATCCGGTATAAAATACTTTTAGACGGCCTTAAAAGGGAGATCTCCGAAAACATTTACTTGAATGTACTTTTGGCTCTATTTAAATGTAAGGGTAACACCCCTGCGGTTTAGTTTGACAGATAACGCTTAGAAATTCACTGGAATTGCACTAAGTGTTTGGAAGCGAGTTCAAAGTTACGTATTTTGGAATTAAAAGATTTTCCACTTTTCCTATAGTTAATTGCTAATAATAGTTATGAATAATAATTTAATTAGAGAATAGCTAGTGAGAACAATTCACAACGGGAAAATTTTGAAACAGTTTATTTAAAATTATAATTAGTGTTGTGACTTATAAATATAGTGATAAAAACCAAGCAATTAATTGTTATCACTTATTTTAAGACAAATGGGACGAAAAAAACTGTATTGCATACCTTGTCCCTTTTATAAAAAGTTTTGAAACTTAATGAATATGAATATTGTATTAACATCAAGTATCATTAACTAAAAGTTTAAAAAAATGTATTTGAACTTAAATTGATGAATAAAAAGTATTTTGTTAACGATTGAAAGCTTGAACAAGATATTTATAAAGAGAGTGTGAATTAAAAGAAGGAATTGAAATATATAAGAAAACATAAGTTTAGAAAGTATTTGTAGCAAAATATAACCCCTATTACTAACACGCTGTTTAATATGACCAAAAATCGTAAAATATCTCTGTTTATGGTGTAATAATATTTTTAAGTACACCCGATCAGTAATAAAACGGGCGCTATATAGTGTTCCGTTTCAATTTGAAGCTATTCACTGAACACAAAAATTCTGAAAATTGTTTTCCAAGTTTTACGCGACATTATATTCACATTATTTTCTTAGTTTATTTTCACTAAATTCCTCGCTTCCACTTCTCAATAGTCGAAACCTTTACATTGCCTATACAGCTCCGTGATTTATACGTTTGAGCCTGCAGCATGTATAAACTTGTTCAGCCAAGCTTGTTAATGTATTTGTAAAGTGAGTATTGATTTTATGGTTGTGAATGCTTTAAAGTAATGGCTAATTATTATTTATATATGTAATTAATTATGTTTAAACATATTTTTCTGAAATTTGTGAAGAGTTAATTGATTTTTGGTCTTAAATATTTTAGTTGAAAAACAAGAACATTTTTGTAAATATATGTTTAAAAGATATCTTAACAATTTACATTATTATTTAATGATGTAGCTCTCCCTAAAATTACATATTATTATGCCAACATAGTTTTCTCTAATATTTGCAGAGCATTGAATTCAACGTATAAAATTCTACTATATTTATGTATTTTAGGTATATTTTTAAAGAAATATTTTTGTTATAATTAATGTTAAGGTTTAAAATTGATTTTTTTAAACTTCTTTCAACCAAAGATTATGTTTTAGTTGATATGCGACAAGAAAACTATACCATTGCGTAGAATTTTATATCTGAGTTCTGATTCTCTTTTTTCAACTAAAACTAGTTTTTTTTGTATTAGTAGCAGCGTTCCCCTTCCCGTTGTTAAAGACCTTCCTAGACCCCGCCCCATAAAAACGTGAATAACCTTTTCATTTAATTTTACTGATATTATACAAGGAAAGAACACAATGGAATGCTAGGGGGAGAAAAGAATAGATATACCCTACAAAGCTATTCTATAAAGACAACCCTAACTAAGTGGTGAAGGGAGGCGGAGAGTCGGGCAAGCGGCCCGTATGCTGTGCTTCAGCGCTGAGTATTTTAATAACAGGGAAACAATTTTTCATTTCAACTTGAAAAAAACGTGTTGTATTTAATTAATTTATCTGCGCAACAATGCACTACGATAACTAGCGCTCCTGGTGGAGATCTTGTTAAACCCATTTATACAAAATTTATTCGAGCAAGAATGTTTTCCTAAAAAACTGATTGTTTGCCTATATGAGTGCGAAAACCCGAGTATTCAACTTGAACTGCTTTTGTTTAGTTATGTGAAATGGAAATGTGGACAAATGGAATGAATAATCCAATAAATAAATTTTCATTGTATGAAGTAAAAGGTCTACACGAAAGTGATATGAGGAGAATCTGTGAAATCACGAAGTAATCGGGAACTAAACGATACAAAACGCAATAATAAATAACGGCATTATTTTTCCCTTTCATAAACCGTAGCATGTATTTCTTCAGATTGTTTTTCTAATAGACCTACAGAAAGAATAAAAGACAAATTTAAAATAATTCAAAACTTTTTTAATTCTTAATTTTATGTTGTGAAAAATGTGTTGGTTTCATAATATTAACTTTTTTGAGGCGTTATAAGGGAACTGCCAACAAGAATTACTGTTTAGAACCCTTTTCGAGAAGTACTCGAGTACATGGCTCTCCGAAAGGCGTAGAAGATATGAAAATCCTATAAAAAACAAACGAACCTCAGAATAAACATACTCAAAACCTCAACATCAACGACCTTCTTTAAAAATTACAAAACGTTGCTTAGGAAGTGAATAACTTGGTAACATTACGTCAAGTGTAAACCACATAGAGTATAATTCCTCCACTGAGAAGAGACAAAAGATAATTTAACTTACGAAAATATATAAAAAAACATAAATAAAGTAAAATATTCATGGTCACTAAATGTCACATAGAAGTCATCCTATTCTATAGTGCGGACCACGTAAACGTGCACTTGGCCTTGAGAGAACACAGTAGGCGAGACAGGAGGTAAAGTTGATATGAGTACTTTCCTACAAACATTATAAGGAGTGTCAAAACACTGACTACCAGGAGACAGTAAATATTATTTAGACTCAGTCAATATATGCTCAATTAGGTTCGGTATGAAATAACAAACACTCTTGAAAAATGTGTAGCCTTGTCAGATGCAGAAGCTGTTGATGTATAGAACATTCTGAATATGTAACATGTTTTAAGAAGTGGTAATACGCGAGAAATCTCGTGCGATCTCTCAAGGTCAAGTGCACGGTTATATGGTCTTGAACTAACCATAAAAATAGAATATTAATTTTTTTGCTGTGTTTAATATAATAGACATTCATATGCAATTTGTAATTTTTATAAATAGAAATTTTTGAAAACAAATTGCCAACAGTCTATTTTTATCTGTTCTAAGTCCAGACCGGGCTCTGGACACAGCACATCTATCAATAATAAAACCCATTACAGTCTTTTAAGCTTAATACTGGAACTCTTCTAGAATTCTGCTGACACTACAACTGTGAAGATCATAAATAGATAAAATCTGTTAAGCCCCAAAAACTATTTAATTGTGTCCCAATGTATATTTCGATAGCAAAGCAATGTTTTTAAACTGATCAATGCAAATATTTTCTATTGCAATAAATAAAAAAGCTATAAATTTTTAATGTCCTCTGGGTTTCAAATTAAAATTAGGTTTAACATAACCCTACAAATAAAATTCGGAGTTAAAGTCACCGGCTTTGACCCTCATGCCGTAACTGCCCTAATGGAAAGTCACTGACATCTGCACGGTGAGTTAGCATTTTCGCAAGGGTTAAATTTCAGTTTATTTCAATTCATCGCCGTCGTAAGTTTTCTGTGTTTGAACGCTGTACATTATCTTAGCGCCTGCAAGAAGGTTAATAGGCCAAATTCGATACTAAAAAACACAAGTCAATGTCAACCTAAGTTCTGTAATATAAACACGCGCAGAAGATTTCCCACACACTTGCACTTCCTAGTAACGTCAGCTGGCTTCTATAAATAACTGTTTATAAATGCGCAGTCGGTTGCATCATAGTGTGTGCCCATTATGTGCTTGGATGAGTGCAATTAC
The DNA here is from genome assembly GCA_036971475.1 of Prosapia bicincta. Taxonomy (NCBI): domain Eukaryota; kingdom Metazoa; phylum Arthropoda; class Insecta; order Hemiptera; family Cercopidae; genus Prosapia; species Prosapia bicincta. Next base: position 39,920,890 of record JBAIZL010000004.1, on the reverse strand, counting down.
GCTTCAAACACAGCTGATGCGAAGTGGATAAATTGGATTTTCATTTTAACCGACTTGATCGGCGCATTCAGGTGCTAATAAGTGAGTTTTAAATTATTTTATGATTCGGATATTCTAACGCTATTTAATTAAAATATTTCATATTAAATTAAGTGCAGCTAATTAGTCCAGACTGACTGAGCAAAATAGTTTTGCGAAATTAAGTGATTAAGTGCAGCTAATAAGTGCATACTCTCTAAGCGCAACGAGCAAACGGTTTTAATTTTGTGAGTAAATTAAATAATAATATTAGTAAATAACTATTGGTAATAGATTGGTACAGAAAGTTTCAGTTAAACTCTAAAATACAAGTCCAGTTTAAAGTAAATAGCGATAATTATGTACGTTGTAGACAATCATAATCTAGATTGGCAAAATTACACCTCAGGGTGACAAAAGTATTCAAGAACCAGGAAAAACTTTAAAAACTTTGAAGGGATGCTAACAAAATTTAAATTATTAAAAATGAAGACAGACACACAAAAGTTTTTTAAATAAATTCGGTTCTATTTATAAAACATACCTGTACGATACACGACATTAAAGTATAGCTAAAAGCCATTCGTTCATGATAGATTTGATTTTAAAAAACAAATTTTACGAAATAACGAGGCAAACGGCATTAAAACTGAATCACGTGGTCATATACGTATTCCGTGCAGAGATGCAAAAATAATTCCAAAATAAAGGATATTACAATTGCCAGAAACCAGGACTTTCAGTATACTATTCTTTTTAAAAACTTTTCATAACCTAACTGAGCTAAGAAAAGTTTATATTAAAATATGGCTTTATTTTAATTAAAAAAGTTAGGATTCAAACATCATACTTTGAGGGATGTTGAAGGATTCCTCAGATATGAGAGACTACAAACACATGGCTTTCTTTAGTTCGTGTGAACCAGACATTCGTTCACACCAACCTACTCAAGGCTAGATACTAACTACTATTTATCAAGAAATTTCTACAACAAAGCTTAAAAACGAGCTCAGGTTGTATATATTTTTATAAAAACTAATTATTAGCCTGTTTAGAGTTGACAATGAGTACTGCATGTTGAGGTCGAATCCTGGTTAACATGAATGAAATGTAGCCCTTTAGGAATGTTCTGTTATCTAGTCAGAATTTTTTGTAATGTATATTTTAATGTAATATGACATATGTTCTATTTTATAAAAAAACTTATATTGTATATGAACGCATAACTTATGTTCTATATTAAGTTAATTAGAGCTGAGCTAGTAAGAACAATTCACAACAGTAAAAATAAAAACAGTTTACTCGAAATCTCACTACACACTAGTATATTAATACAGACTAGTTTTGACGACGATTTCGCCGTCATCAGTGCTTGGCTACTAGTTACGTGCACTGTGGTTGGCGTGATAGGTGTAATAACCAAGTAGTGATGAATGCGGGTTTGGTTGTTTGTTATTTAAGGTTTATGTAAAATGTAATTTATACTTTGCACAAACTTTAAAAAGCTAAGAAATGAATGGTGTCATTCCTCCAAACAGTAAAAAGAAGACAGTAAAGCTATACTTCTAGAGTATCCAAAAGGACTGCATTTGGGTTCGAATTGTTCTAATACATCTAAATACGATTTTCTCGTAAAGCTACCACAGTAGATTGATAAAACTGTGTTACTGTAACCAGAATTACAAATATCAAACATTGTAAGCGTTCAACGATTAGAAGTACAAATCTTAATAGCACTTTAAAAAAAATTAGTAAACACATATTTTATTTCAAAACGTGTTTGAATTTCAATGTTGTAAAGTTGCGCAACGCTGTGATACATGTGGAATTACTAATTAACGAGGGGTGTATTCTTTATAAGGGGCGTAACTCATGAGGAACTACTTAATTAAGAAATATACATTTTAACCGAGTTCCAAGAAGGAGAGAGTTTTTTATTCGACCCTTATGTTTATCTCATGTTTGTTCTACGATAATGTTTGAAGTATTTAACCGATCGTATTGGTTTTTCTTGGAAACTATAGAGAAAAATTCCTACTGAGCTCATGAAAGAAAGATTTTATCATTATGTGCTTATTTCCAGATTGTTTATTTTATCACTTTCATTCATTTTTAACCTTACAACAATATTTATGATGTTTTGTGATAACCATGGCAATATTTTAAGGTTGTAAAACTGATGTTTCGACAACAACCAGTTGGGCGAACAAAATTCATATATGTTTTTGAGCAATCATTTCTTGGTATTGGAAGGTTGGCGCAGTGTCAGAGTGCACTACACTTTGAACGTGAAGATTCATAATTCGAAACCGGATAGAACCCCATTATTTTATAATTTATTTATTAAATAAATATTTGAAAAAAAAAATTGTTAACATGAATTGTCCACCACTATATGTTTAGAAACATGTATTTGTACTTGATTGGACGAATAAAGACGATTATAGGTTTAATAACGATAGACAATTTGTACAAGATATAGCCTATATCAGGAGAGTGTGAGCTAATTGAAGGAATTTAATAACAGACGAAAGTAGTCTGTTTGTTTTAATATACTAGTGTGTAGTGAGATTTAGAGTAAACTGTTTTAATTTTTACTTTTGTGTTAAGTTTAGTGAACTGAAGTTAATTCGTCACATCCAAACCTTAAAATTACTTAAATGTAGGGAACACAGTTTTAATATCATATGTTCCCGAATACGTTTTTCATATTCTTCCCCGCCACCAAGATTTATTATTTCGACAAGATATTTTTTAATATTTTTTAATATTTTAATATAAATATTTAAATATTTTAAAATATAATGTAATATAACATATGTTATACTTTATAAAATAACTATGTTCTATATTTTACTTAGAAATGTTACATGTTTAGTGATGTGAAGATATTTTGTCTTTTTACAAATTTTAAATCCCTAAAGCATCAGAACAAAGTTTAAATACTTTTACGTTGTCCCCAAAACCTTCTACTTCTCCAGGTATATTTGTTTTCGCTAATATCGATTACGTCTGAACAGAAAATATTTACAAGAATAAGGTTTAGGTTCTATTTTTTGTGTGTTAATTAAAACCTAATCCACCAAATTTAAGCCTAGTCACGAGTATGTGGTAAATAATTAGATAATTGTTGCTCATTAAATATAGTATTTTAAATATGAATCTTTAAATGTTCTCACTTCTCTTTAAGGTTGCTATATATATATATATAAATATATATATATATATATATATATATATATATATATATATATATATATATATATATATATATATATGTGTGTGTGTGTGTGTAGAAGTGATTGTGTGTGTATGTGTGTGTGTGTGTGTGTGTGTGTGTGTGTGTGTGTAGAAGTGATTGTGTGTGTATGTGTTTGTGTATGTGTGTGTGTATGTGCATGTGTGTGTTCGTGTGTTGCGACGGTCTGCCATACCCAGTGCATGCAGACTCTTCTTCTTGGCCGTTGTTTTCCTCTGGATCCAAACTTAACTATGAACCACCGACGGAGGTAAAATTTGAAACAAACAGACCTGTACTGCTGCTTGTCAAATTCTCCCAGAGAACCAGTCACTGGAGTTTGATTTTAAAAAGCTAATGTACTGATATTTAACCGTTTGAGTCATTATATCTCGTGGAAAATTTTATTTAAAGGCATAACACAGCTTAATGACGATATTGTAGAATTATTTAAGAAATTTGTTTAGTGAAAAATAAATTTAACTCTTGGTCGTAGGTTAGTAAAATCCATTGATTTTTATTTATATAAAATATTAACTAGTACAAGAATTTTACTTCTTATTTAATTATATTATTAAAAAATATTTTAAATTTCAAAATTTAAATTTAAAATTCTCAAATTAATGAAAATTATTACTAATAATTTATCGTTTCTCTTTTTCTAACCTGTAATACATTAGCAACTCAATAATCGAACCTGTAACGATTTATCATTAACGAAATGTAATAACCACCAACATAATATATAAATAACCTGCAACGAAATATTGAAAACAAGTTTTAATTTCCTTCTTTTTACTTATGTAGTACTATTTATCTTTCATTAATTTTCAATAATTATTTATAATTTATTTCAAATTTATAATCCAATCTCCCATTTACTTTCATAAAATTTTAACTTAAATTAATTTTTTTTAATTTAAATTTTAATATTTTACATTTAATTTAAAAATATTTTCAAACATTCCAAATTATTTAATCTTGTGTTACTACCAATCATAATTTAATCTACTTTTATCTTTTTTAATTTTACTTACCTCCTTCAAAATTATATTTGTATAATTTTTTCACCCAGGTTCTGTTTTAAAATTGTATGCACTTTTAATTTTAATTTACTGAAATAATATCTAATAAATATATCTGGTCATAAAAACATTTCGAATAAACAAAAAATCATTTGAAAAAAACACATAAATTTGATATAAAAGAGAATATAATAACATTTGTAAACTAACAGACCTATAAATATAACACGTCCTTTTTTCAAATGAGAAATTATTTTCTCATTGTTATAAATTTCAATTCATTTTCTCTAGTAATAACTGTTAAAACCAGTGACAATTTGTGTTAACTTTGCAAACCTCACCTTATTGAAATTATTAAAAAACATTAAAATCAATTTAAATGTTTTAGCCTTTTTAGACTGCTTCTTATTTAATTAATTTTTTTGTTTTGATAGTAAGAAAAATATGATTTTAAAATATTTTAAATTGATTAAAAACATTTTAAAATCTGAAACAAATTTAATTAATCAAAATTAAAAAATTTAAAGACAACCAAAAAACAGTGCTAATTTGTTTGCCAGTCCACATCAAGAGGATTCCTTTCCTTTGAATAGTTCTCAATTCGGTATTTTGGTCCAAGATCCGTTCTGTCCTTCGTCCGGGGTAGAAGCTCAGCTCCTCGCTCTCGCTCCTCTTCGGCTCATCGCTCTCGCTCCTCCTCAGCTCCTCGCTCATGCTCCTCCTCGGCTCCTCGCTCATGCTTCTCCTCGGCACCTCGCTCTCGCTCCTTCTCAGCTCCTCGCTCATGCTTCTCCTCGGCTCCTCGCTCTCGCTCCTCCTCAGCTCCTCTCTCATGCTTCTCCTCGGCTCCTCGCTCATGCTTCTCCTCGGCACCTCGCTCTCGCTCCTTCTCAGCTCCTCGCTCATGCTTCTCCTCGGCTCCTCACTCATGCTTCTCCTCGGCTCCTCGCTCATGCTTCTCCTCGGTTCCTCGCTCTCGCTCCTCGCTCATGCTTCTCCTAGGCTCCTCGCTCTCGCTCATCCTCAGCTCCTCGCTCATGCTTTTCCTCAGCTCCTCGCTCATGCTCCTCCTCGGCTCCTTGCTAACGGCCCGCGTTGGTTCTTTTTGGTTTAGGCTTACAGGATGTATTATTTGTCTTGATAGTTTGGTTTTAATTAGATCGAAATCAAAATAATTTTTAAAAAAATCTGTTGTTTAACGGTCTTTATTCTCGCCTAATGTTTATCATACATTCTTAAAGATTGTTTTGCTAAGATTTTATTAAACATTTAATCTTGATTTAACTGTTCTTGATATTTATTTAGACGTTACAAAACCACTTCACGCCTTTTTACTTACAGTTCATTTTTCGTTCAAACTTATTTTATAATTTAGTGTCCACGTAACAATGCTCGACGCGTTATAATAAAATTTGGAAAACAGAAAGGACTTTGAACACTGATGTTAAATGTTCAGCTTTAGGGGGTGTAACCCTAAAACTAACTCCGGGAAACCACACGAATTCTACATGTCAGCGTCACCACTTGCCTTTAACCGCACATCGTCTGTCTGTCACTCATAGTTCAAACACAATTCCGAGCGTGCCATCGTACCTTCTTCCGTGTTGTTTCGAGACTGTGCTAGCCTTGGTTATAGCGTCCCCTCAGCTACTGGCTTGATATCGCTGACTCTGCTCTCCTTACTACAGCTGGCGTTATACATTCCTTTTCCTTCGTCTTTATGAACAAAGGATCTCTTTTCACTTCAGTTCCTCTAACTTTGTTTTGGTGCGATTTAACGGGTTTTCATATCTTTAAATTCTCTCAGACTTCTTCCGCTGATCACAATGAAATTTCGATGGTGTTTCTAAGTGAAAATTGGCGTTTGACATAATAAACACGGCCTTTGTCACTGGGAAAATAAATCCCCTCTTTCAAAATGACTTTAATTTTAGATTTTAAGTTGAGAAAAAACATTTCTAATGATTTATTTATAATTATTCAAAAATAAAAATGTTTAAATATTTAATTTCTCTTATTGTACGTTTACACTTGTTTGGACCGGTATAACTTCTGTGTGTGTGTGTGTGCCCGTGCGTGCGCTAGTTGTTTTCAATTTTTGTTTACTTTTTTAGGCATTTTGTGTTAATAATATACATCAACGTTCAAGCTTCCAGACACTGAATTCTTTTCCACAGAAACAGTTTTATTTTTAATCAGACGTCAAGTCTCAGCTGTCAACGTCACTATATTTGTGTAGCATTACTTTTCGTATGAAATCCAGCAAAAATAATAATATGCAGTCATAACTTTCCGCATTGTAATTTGGCTGTCATGTGACATAAATCAATTTGCTACTTTTCAGGCCAGATCGCGTGATATGTCGGGGGAATAGAAATAATTTTGAGTCGTTCTAAAGAAGTAAAATATTACTGGAGACATATTTTTCCTTCCGTAAAACTACATAAATCCACTTCTTAGATACAAGTAAGATAAACTTCAACCCAGAATCGCAATATTATATTCATGTTTGTAATATTTGCAATTATGTATATATGCTTAGAAAAATAAAATGTGATTTTGATATTTTATTTGTTTTGAAATATAGGTTAAATAAAATATGCATATCAATGTAATATATTTAGGAATATTTATTGTACATGAATATCCCGTAAGCCGATATTATTATAAAATATTCCTCAATTATTCTTATTTTATTCCTTACACTTGATTCAAGACCATAAGTCAAATACAAGTGAAAAATTTATTTTAAATTCTACCACCCATAAATTAATTTACAAAATGAAAGTTTTCACCGAAAAATTCTGGTATTTTAACGAGTAAATATACAATATAGCAAATAAATTATCACGGGTCGTTATTTATATGTTACTAGCTGACCCGGCGAACTTCATGCCGCCTTAAAACCATCGAGCTGCGTATTCACTTTCACTTTAGCTAAACATAATGTAGTATTTTATTAACATAATAATAGCAGAACTTATAGTAATCGATTTAGGAAAGTGTGACAATAGAAGGTCTTGATTGAATCTAATATTCTTTAACGACTAATAATTGTAGGTCTACATGTGTAATTTTTTTTTAATACTTTAAAGATTTTCACAGAAATTGGCGTATTGGGAAAAAACGTTAGTACTCCACTTGGGTAAGTGAAATATTTCTGAAAAACGATAACAAGTTTTAGAAAATATTTATGAAGTTCATATTCCTAAAATTAGATAGGACTGAAGCCAGAGCGTACAATCCATAAGTCTTAGAGGCAAGCTTTTGATTATGTTGGTATCGACTTAATTAACTCCATTTTAATGCACAGGGAATGGCATATGCGCCATTAACTAGGATTAAAAAAAGAGTAGCTTTAAAATTTTGTTGCCAAATGATAATCGGCCTGCACGAAAAAAATGTTTAGAATTCCAGACTCAATCGAAGTAAGATCCGATCGTAGATAGGTTTCTTGATATAAAACTTAAAAATAAAACTTCAGTAAATATAAAACCTAAAGTTGGATGGCTTCTGCCCCTTAGGGTTATTCTACGTTTGCCTTGAATAACATTTTACTATCTGTAATTAATTATCATACTGAAATATATTATGCAGTGATTTATATCTATTTTGCTTATTTCTTCACGAGTATTCATTGATACTTATTTGGGAGACTCCAACTGTAAACTGAATGGCACTGAGCAGGAGTGCAGTAGTTAGACGAGGAAGGGTCAAGGATTCATCAAGTATAATGATTGTACCAGAGAAAAAGAAAAGTATTCTATGGTAGAATCATAATGCAGAATGAATAACTTGAGCCTTCAACGTATAACTGAAGGACCTCTAGACAGCCCCAATCAGGTTACAGTAGGAGTCACCGCGCCTACCCGTGTCGGCTCCCTAAGGGAGGATTACTCACGACTTACTTAGACGGCCCGCACCCATTAAATAAAATTAACCGATGTTGGCTCCGCAGAGGTCTATTCACAACAGATATTAAATCGAATACAACAATAGAATTAGACGTTTCTATGGATTTTGGCAAATGCTATATTGTTGTTGCTGATTGTCGAAGGAAGTATACTAATTGAATTATTGTTTAACTTATATTTTTATCAACTATTTTTAATAATATTTGATCGGCCCCATGAGCAAGAATTCAAAAGTGCGTACACATGGCCACCGGAAGATTCTGACCTAACGATCGTTGGTCATTAGTCAGCAACAACTGTAACAGAGGCGCGCCTAGGAGCACCTGGACAGGTCCATTACTGTCGAACGCTGGGTCGGCCAAAACGTTCGAACGGAGACCGACACTCTCTGGGCGCGTTTACTTGGGGAATCTCTGCAGCTATTTGGTTAATGAGAAAGAAAGATTCGTTAAAGGCGATCGTGCGACCCACTAGCGTTTTGATGTCAACTTGCATTGACCCACTTGTTATCGTGGTAACTGTTGAGAGTTCGGACACCGTAACTGGGGCTTTGGAGTACGGGCCTCTCAAGAGGAGCGGTTCTTTTTCGTTTAGAAAGCTGCAGTTACTTTTGGAGTTCAACAGTGCTAGAAATATTGGTGTAGTACTGCGGGAGAATTTAATTTGAGTAGGTCTGTGTCCATCAGCATGGTAAAACCACTACGATATTCGGAGTCATCCTGAAGGCTGAGGGTCGTCTGTGGAGTTATTGTATTACAGTGCGTTGTTTAGCAGAAGGATGCTGTTGGTCTAAAGCTTTGTTGGTTATTATAAGGTACTGCAGAAGAGGCAATACGTGTGGATATTCATGGGCTTCGTGATACGGATTGCGTAAGTCAGAGGCGGAAACACGACAGTTGCTCTTACTAATAACTGCATACCTAATACTTTTAAACAACTAATAATATCTGTAAATATATATATATATATATATATATATATATATATATATATATATATATATGTGTGTGTAAATGTTTTCTCAGAAACTACTCTAAAACGTTTCAATAAAATTGGTATATAGAGGGTTTTTAACCTCAGGAATCCAATTGACTAGTCAAATTTTTTTAAAAAAATCGTCATCATCAGATTTCGAAACATTGTATATATTTTTATTTGTACATTTTTGTCGTAAAATACTCTATGGATTTTTAAAATTGGTAAATAGGGGGTTTTAACCTCAAGAACCCAATGACTTTAGCAAAATTTGATAACAATTGTCATTATCAGATTTCGAAAAATTATATATATACATATATATATACATACATATATATATATATATATATATATATATATATATATATATATATATATATATATATATATTTGTAACTTTTTCTCAGAAACTATTCTAGGGATTATCATTAAAATTGGTATATAGGGGGTTGTAAACCTCTCCAGTGAGCTAAGTGAAAATATTTTGAAAAATCTTTAAACAAAATCTTTAAGTTTCGAAAATCTTTAAACATTTACTGCTACTTTAAGGGTTTAAAAAATTGGTAATTTGGGAGTAAACCTTAGTAATTTAATAGGTTGACATTTTTTATTAAAATCTATATCCTCAGGTTTTCGAAAATTTTTAAGAAGTTCTTATTTCCAGAAATACATTGAGCTCAAGCTAGAGTCAACTTGGATGTACTATGCAAATAGATCAATACCCAGTTAGACCAGCATTTGCCATGACAATCCATAAGTCACAGAGGCAAATTTTTGATTATGTTTGTATCGACTTAAGAACCTCCGTTTTTTACACACATGGTGCTATATGTGTCATTCTCTTGGATTAAAAGAAGTACTAGCTTAAAAATTCTTTTGTCAAATAACCCTCGTTATTCGTGAAACATAATATTTAAAAATTCCGACTCAATAGGAGTATTATCCGATCGTAGATAGGTTTCCCGATATTGCTACGTATTAAAGTGGGAGGCATTACTGTACAGAAATGACTTTGAAATGTGTTGAAAAACAATTTAAATGTTTTGAGTGTTGCTTAACAACTAAAATACGGAATGAACTCAATGAAATGTCTAAAGATAAAATACGATATATAGAAAACTATATCTTATGTTATTTTGGCACTTGAAAATTACAAGTTGTACTAAAATTATTGGTTTGAAGGGGGGGGGGTTACTTGCTTTCTGTGGGTCCATGGCTACGCTCCTCAGACTTACTATGCCAGAATACTTTCCAGGAATGCACTCAACAATTTTCCAAAGTTTCATAACGATTAGATCAGTGGTTTAGTAATGCACAAGGCTCATACATACATTCATTCAAACATTCATCATTTATCTTATATATATATTTTTTTTTTCTTTTTCTATTTATATAAATGTGTTAATTCGATTGTTTTACGTAGTGAAACTGGGAATGGGTAGTTAATAATTTGAACGGATTAGCAAAATAACCTTGTAAATTTATAAATGAGTTTATACTCGCATTTCACTCATGTTGCCTATTGTTTTATGTTTAAAATAAAATAGTTGATCAAGCGTCGTTCTTGTCAGTATTGTATTTAACTAATTAAGAGTTAACAAGCCTAATAAAGTGTGGTTTTTTTTGGTAAAAAGTTTAGTTTTTAAGTAAACAGTAGTTTCTTGAAACATAATTAACAGTTTCAGTTCGCTTTAGCATTCAACTGTACTCTGATACATCACAGGAGGGGTATATTTTATCTGGCAACTCTCTCTTCCGCAGTTCGTTTCCTTCCGCTCCAACTAATTCAGATTCCTTCTATTCTTTTTTTGTAGCGGGGAGTTTTCTAGTTTTTTTTCATTCCATGTGCATTTTGTTTAGCTATATTTTTCTGGGTAATAATTGACCAAATCCTGATCCATTTAGACAACTTTCTTTTATACATGTTTAATAAATAAATTCTAAACAGAAAATAAGTGCTTTTAAGTGTCGGGAACCATAAAGACTTGTTTAGTTTTAAAAGAAATAAAACATAACCTCAAAAAATCTGTTGTCCTTGACGTTAATTAATAAAACAAGAGTAATATATTTCACTAAATAATTTTATAAGAATGCAGCTGTAAAGTATGACAGTCACATGAATTAATTATAGAATAAATTAGACAGACTTATAAATTAGAATTGGTTACATAAATTAGAAATAATAATAATTTCACTAACGGGATACTGAAGTTGGCCATCAGTTGAGCACGGATGACACTATTTAACTGTATGTACACAGATGAAATGAAACTTTCTATTTGTATTACAGGTGGCAACATTATTTCTATACAATGCTTTGTGTGGTTATTTTATAATGCTGTAGAACAAGTCAAATTATATGTCAATCATACATTTTGTAATTTATTCAACAATTATAACGTTCAAAGAAACGATATAGGTTTTGTGATAAAATAAAAATATATTTATTAAAAGAAAGTAATTAATAATTGGTTGGAAAAGTCGAGAAATGTCAGAGCGATTGTACAAAATTTCGTCACTGCTCTCTTGATTTTACTAATTGAGAAGTGTCTATTTTTCTACTCCGATCTACAAAATGAAGTTTTTTTTATTTAAAATAAATAAAATCATCTTAAGCACATAATCGATTCCCTTTATATCATTATTTTTCATTTCGATTATAAAGCAGTCATCTTCAGAAGAAATGTTTACAAAAAATAACTACTACACAAGAATAAATAGTAAAAACAAGGATGACTTCTTCTAATAGCTTCATCCGAAAATCGAGTTCTAATAGCTTCTCGATTTACTTTGCAATCGAAATGTACATAGAAATTAAAAAAAAAAAATTGTTGAAAATACAGTCTTCTGCGACGTTTATTCGATGCTGCTTTTGTCCTCAAAAGGGTTTTTTGTAACCATCTTGGCTTATAACGTTTTCATCCCAAAATCTTTGATTAAAATTTGTCTGATTGTTTCACGGTTCATTCCCAGTCCCGAAGCCAACATTCGAACTGTTAAACGCCGATCTTCATGGATTATGGCTCGCACTCGCTGCGCATTAGCTTCAGTTCGCACTGCGACTGGTCTCCCGACCGTCTTCCACGCTTTCACCCCCGTCCTTAAACTCTTTATGCTATCGAAACACCTGCACTATCACCATGTGAGAGCACTATCACCATGTAATTTTACGATTTTAGCGTACGTTTCCGAAGCTGTTTCGCTCAATCTGGCGCAAAATGTTATAGTGACGCGTTGCTCTAGATCAGGGGTGCTCTAGGTCAATTGTTCAATGTCTATTTTAATGATTGTAGTTACTACATTAAATGTTTATTCCAAGTAAATGTCAGTTAAACGCGTACGAGTTTTAGCTTTGATATATTTCATTAACGAAAATGCATGCTCACAAATGAAAATACTACCGAACAAACACGAAAATTAAAAAAAAAATATATTAATATATTCGTATATTAATACCAATATTAAAAAAACGAAGTACTATATGTTTTTGAATGCTTGGATTCGTAATGTATTTTTAAATTGAAATCTTGTATGACACCAACAGTTTCTTGGAGAATGAGACAATTTGCTTTATTTTGATATTAAATAAAATATAATTCTGTCCACTTATCTTGAAACACCGTCTTTCTTTTTCAACTTTTAACACTTTCATTTTACAATCGCGCTATCACAGGGGATCAATCGTTACCGACACAACTGATGAATTCGCACAATTAATATCGTACTACCTCACATCTATACTGGTCTCGTGTTAATAAACAACTGACTAAATTCAAGTGATAATCTTCTCGGTTACTCATTCATAGAGTACATTAAGATTAAATATTTCCATAGCCAAGACAGTATTGGTTGTACAATGTACATATGAACAGAATGTGGTCGTTTATGTCTTTTCTTATGAAATACCATTACATTTTACTACAATCAAAAGCAATATTTTAGAGTGGTCCGCGGGCTGCAAAAACACATTTCGGGGTTTGCATGCGGGTTATGCACCCCTGTTCTTCATTTTGCTTCTCAATTTTCGTGACAAGCACCACCAACACACTCTTCCAACCACGACACAGCAGGCGAACTGAACAAACTAGAGCGATTGGAAACATATCAATGGAGAGGGGAGGGATACCGGGGAAAGGAAAAGAAATTGCGAGGTTGCGGGTTACCACAAGCGCAGCAATAATACCAGTCTCAGTACTTAATTGTCACACCTTCTAAGCGCTTTTTTTGATTTCAAATGAAAATTCACTCCTCTTTTGCTCTAAGTTGCTATTAGATGATGCTATTTAAGATAATAATTAGAGACAAAGAACAAGAAACCAAAAGAAATAAGAGAGCTCTAGTGTAAATGTGGAAAGCAGGAAATAATATTGGCACATTGTCAGTCACGTGTAAATTTTATTTTCAATTCTAGTGACGGTTTATATTAAATCTTACGCTGCTAAAGTGTATTCTAACTCCATTAGTCACAAAACCCAGAAGCTACCGTTAGCTCCAACACAAGGTAAAACAGACAAATATGAAACCCATCCGCCTAATTTTATACGCTTTCAGTTTTATTTGTAATATTTTCGTATTGGAATTGTTACATAAAACAGGCGGTTATTTTTAAAAGCTCGAGAACGAACGGAGTAGGGGACGGTAGGCACTCTTTTTGTCACTTATCTTGATATTTTATACGCACTCGAAGTATCGCGTGTTACAGCCATCTGATAACGCCAGACAATGGATGTTGCCTTTTTATATCAGTCAAGTGTCAGCGTCGAACAATAACCCACCCTTTTAGTAGGCTTTTGCGATTGTATCGGAACGATTGCCTCTGAATATTCCAGCGTGCGATAGTGGTTCACTGAAAACAATGCCGTACATGTTAAACACTAATTTATACATCTCGAACTTGCCCCTTATTTTAATCAATTTGTTCCTCAACAAGTATAATTATAAGTCATACATATTCAGTACATATCGTAATATATTTTTTGAAATTGTTTTCTTCATTTATAAATTATTTCGTTTAGGAAATATGATAATCCTATGTTAACACATAATATGTGTGTGTGTGTCTGTGAGAGTGTGTGTGTATGTGTTTAGGTGAGTTTATATACAGTTCTATAAACGCCTTAGTGTATTTGAATTACCTATGTTATAGGGGCTCATTAAAATACCTATTTTTTCAAATGCACAAGAACGTATTTCCGTATAATCCAAACTTTTGGTAATTCTACGGGGTCTCGGTTCCATTCACCTCGAATTATTGAGACTCTACTGTACTGGTAATTATGAATTTGGATTCGAATACAATGGTTTAGTTATACTACGTGCCCGAGATAACACAACAGAAAGGATTTATAAATAAATATTACTGGTAGGGTGCTTGAGGATAGATGTGAATTTAAAATACAATACAGTTAATAATAAAAACAATTTATCATTTTATTCCAAATTAATCATTATTCCCAAGCCATATAAGGTTTATTTAACCCTTTAAACAAATTTTATGTCTTTTATTTAACGGAAGAGAAAAATCTGTTGGTTGAAAATTAATCGGGTCCTCAGTCAAAATGGACTGGACGTGAAGGTACTTTATGGTAATTCTACTAGTTGGTACATCAAAGGCATTAGTGGCAGGACATCATGTACTCCAGTAGTTTCATAAGCTCTTTAAGGCAACAACACCAACACAATACAGCAGTCTTTAAATAATTGTTTTTTTACTTTAAAGTTTAACAGTTTCATGATATATGTGGTACTTTTTATTCTATCTACAACTCCCAATATATTATGAGCGGCCCCCACCTCCGCCGCGGTTTCATCACAAACTTTTAAGTTGGGAATGAAAGCTGTGGTTCAGAGTGCAAGGCGTTAAATCACAGGTTTATCTTTGAACATAATAAAGTTTTTACATTGCTGTATCTATGTTAGCAATATTTTAAATTGCTTTATTAAATAATACGTTTTTCTTCATTTGTAATAGATATCGTTAGATACGATTGTTATCAAAGTCAACGACAAAATTAATTTAATTGCAAATTTTTTAATTAAAAATTTATTACTCTTACACTTTACACTTTAGTACTAAAAATATGTAGAAAAATCATTGTTTTATTATG
Organism: Prosapia bicincta; assembly: GCA_036971475.1. Taxonomy (NCBI): domain Eukaryota; kingdom Metazoa; phylum Arthropoda; class Insecta; order Hemiptera; family Cercopidae; genus Prosapia; species Prosapia bicincta. Next base: position 39,905,610 of record JBAIZL010000004.1, on the reverse strand, counting down.
TACATTCGTTGAAGGTCTCGACACGCGGTCATCTTTAAGGTTTATTGGGTGAAACACTCAGCAAGTTATAGATACAGTAACCCTATATGACAATTTCTTCAAAAGTGTTTTTAATGTTTTCAATTTTTTCATTAAAATTGAATTTATATTATAATTTATTACTATTATTAATTACTATTAAAATTTAATAGTTTCGGCTCTACGTCCATGTATCAGTCAGTCAATCTTTTATGCACAGACATTACCTGTATTTTTATCTTATGGCCATACACGAACATTTTTTAAATTTAATTTATTCTTTCACAGAAAAATAAGAGCATTACACACACTCCAATATTCATCTAGATAAAATAGAACAATTTTATAAAAACATTATTTGTGTATATCATTAGCACTAGAAATCTAAAAATTAGATTAAAAATTTCTGTTGAACAAAGTATCTACATAACGCAATGAGTAATATACACAGTATTAAAGAATATTTTTGTCACTAAGAAGTAGAAAAAATTCATATAAATAAAATTCTCTTGACAATGCAACATTATATATAAAGTGTGTTGATTTAATAAATTTTAGCTTTCAATGTGTTTTTAAAATAATCTGAATATTGAAAAACTAATAGTAGTATAGAAATTATTAAGTTATAAATTAATAAATAATATTCTTTTTCCAGGCGAAAAACCTATTTAGGTTATCATCGCCTAACTAAAGTTAAGTTTTTAAAATAAATATTACAAAAACTAATCAAAATAAAACAAAATAAATGTTTAAAACTAATTGTGATTATAATTATCTAAAATTAAAGAACCTAAAATTATAAAAAATTTAAATATTGTTAAATAGATTAAGGTGGCGTAAGAAAGCGAGGACACGGTCGATAGCCGTGACATCGTCTCTTAAAACCACCTTTAAACTACCTCGAAGATCGTAACGTATATACAAATTTGTCAACTCATTACAATCAAGCAGGATATGCTTGATTGTAATATTATTTCTACAAAACGGACATAGTGGTGGATCCTCATGTCGCATCAACTATCCATGCGTTAACAAAGAGTGGCCGATGCGAAGTCGAGTAACCACCACTTCCTCCCTACGATTCGAACGAACAGATGTCCTCCATGGTCGGACGGTATAATAAATAATAAGTTCACTATTAGAAAAAATAAATTGAAGTATTAAAGAAAATTTTTGTCTCTAAGATAAAAACAAAATATCAATGTTGATAATATTTTATTTGACAACTCAACATAATATAATAAGTAATTGATTTTAGCATTTAATATATATTTAAATGAATCATATATTGAAAAAATAATTTTATTCTTTAAATTATTAAGATGTAAATTATTAATTAATCAAAGTTGATGATTAACAATTATTTGAAATTTACAAAAACGTTTTAATAGTAAATGTCGAATTTCTCTACATTTACTATACATTAGGGTCAAACAAACTTTAAAATATTCAGAATTTCAGTTTGCTTTGGGCAAACTTTAGTTACTTCCCTTCAATAACAACGCATTTTTACAATGTAAAGTTTTTGTTTGTTAAATTCCACCAGTAAAAACAGGCGGAAAAATTGCAAGAGTGTTTTTCGGGCCGTTTATTTAATTTGCCATGAAACTCTGCGCTCATTACAATAGCTAAGCGTATTTTTAGCGAAGCAGTCGACACAAACAACTCCGGTATTGATCTCGAGTGAGAGCCACCCATTCATGCGCATTGACTAGGTAAATATTGAACTCAACCGAATGTATAAGTTCCTACCCGACTCTTTTCGTACCTCGGCTAATATGAACGCGCTCAAAGTGTCGCGAGTTACGGAAAAATGAGAGAACCTCTGTTTCTATTAAATTACCTTCTTACGTCAATAACAAAAGGAGGGTTAATTTAATTTGAGACGCGATGGTCCTTGTCCTTATTTCAACCCCTCTGAGCGCTGGAGTCACAATTTGTTACTCTTTTACAGCTGTTCACGGCCAACTAAATCGCTATGGATTGTTGAACTTGTTGCCAAATCGATAACGGAGATTTCTGTGCTATTATAGAATATAAGCTAAATATATTCAATTTAAAGAAAGTTTACTTGTACGAATTAGGCATGAGTTACTTGTAATCATCTTGAATTCACTGATTAAACTATAAGTAGCTATTGCGTAACTGAGTGAATACTTTAGAACTTACTTTCTGACGCGTTTCTAAGCAATCGTTTAGTTTACGAAGGTGACACTCTAATGCCCAGTATAGTGCCAGCTTCGTAAATGAAAAAAACATTTTTCAAGCGCGTCAGCGCAAGTTCTAAAGTATTTACTTAAAAATGGAGTAACTACTTATAGTACATATAATTGTTAGAAATGCCGATTTTTGCTCATGTTGGAGATATTAAGTTTTGTTGTAATATTATTTTATCTAAATAGTATTTACATAAATATAGATTTATATAAAATATATTTTTAATATTTAATAGCCAAACGTAAAATGCTAAGAAACTGTTGTAGATCCTGGAGAAGCTCATTCCCTTCAAACGCTGATAAGTTATTATTCTCTATAAAAGAAGTTGTTCCAGACAAGCGCGGACAAAATTACGTTTTTGTAATGAAAAGGTTATATATTTTAAGTAACTAAGAAGACGATGAGAACGTAGCGTAACCTTATAAAGCCTTTCATAGTTCAACATTTAATAGAAATTAACTCTCTTCTAACGTCTACAGAAAAGCACGGAACTCATATATTACAGCCGGATTTATTGTAACTTTCCTTTTTATAATTAATTTACAAAATGATTATCACTAATAATTAGATAATATAGTTTAATTAATAAAAATGAAATATATCTTTTATTATTTTATAAAGACTGTTATTTTAAAATTTGTTTTTATCTTTGTAATTATCATGAAATATTGTTTAAAGATTATTTTTGTAAATCTTAAAATTGTATTATAATAAGTTCAGAACAGAATAGTCTAATAAATAAATAAGGCTAAATTAATTACCTATCTAGTATATTAGATAAATATTCTTACCGTCTAACTATTGGGGCATTATGTAGAATTTCATTTGACTAACATTTGAACTTACTGTTATTGTATAAATCAAAACGTTGCATAGGTTAGAAGAGTGGCTGTTGTGTGAAATTGTACATTACCGCACGGTTTCATTAAATACATTTTCTGAATACATTCGGCAATGTGTTTTCATAAAAGTGTAGAAGGAAGATAGACAGTGAAACAGAAGAATGGAGACAAGGAGTAATTGCCTTTCGACCTTACCTACTACGATCTTTATGTGGAAAAATGTTAAATCTAAAGCATATAAGAACTCTACCCCTCGAATTCCTCTACCCCTCGAATTCAACAAAAAACTCGTTACTACCATCCTGGTAAAAAGTACCGAGACGGGAGGATTGGTGATAGCCTGCAAGAGTCTTGTGACCTTGCTGTCCTGGTATTCGGCCCGCCTCTGGGATAAGACAAACTCCAGACACTGTAGTTCGACCACTGTTCTAGAACTACTCGGGACCAGTAGAAACATCCGAACGACTAGATTCCGTACATCAATATCCCTTGATTAGTTCGGTCAAGTTAGTTCAGCTCTAGGTTGGCCTTACCTAAGGGCTGGAACCTCAGACTCAAGACTTGGTCCTAGGTGGGTATAAACCCAACCTGTAATCCCTTGAGAGTCTAATACTGGTACGCAATGCAATAACAATATTTAGAATATTTGTAAATGCTATAAAAGGAATTTGTCGGAAGTTTAGATGTTTTAACAATATCTCGCATAGCTGCATTACATAAATTGCAATGCGATAATTAGCAATATAAGATTATACATAAAAGAGAGATTTCAAACATTATTAGAAAACAAATGTGGTAGATGTTTTCTTAATACGCAAAAAATGGCACTTTTATGTGGTTTCAACATAACCTATAAACTAAAATCCTTAAGTGAAAACAAAAACAGCTGTTAGCACTTATCGCCATGTTTGTTTTTCAGAAATCTTTGATAAGGTTCGTTCTTAAGTGACGTCATAATTCTACAGCTTTTGCCTTAGTGCCAAAACACGAGTCTTTCTTTCTAAATGATTACTCTTTTTATTGTAATGAGTAGATTATTACGTGTGCAGAAAATTTTACTCCTTCGTTGACCTTGAAGTTGAGCCAATAAGTCTTGACGGAATAAATTATTCTCTTGAGTAGAAGTAAATATTTAAAACTGTTATTTTTAATAAAATTTTTTTAAAATAGTGGTTTAAACGAGCATTTTTAAATCTATTCAACGGCGTTTTTATTTACTTGGTTTGTGACATATTTTTACTTAGTAGCTCTAACGTTTCACTTCGAAAAGTAAATGTAAAGCATTTTAAGATTTAGTAATTACGTTTTCTGTAACGTTTCCGTTGGCTCTAAATGCGAATCTTCTGAAGATGTAAGCTTTAATGAAGGAGACGTTTTTCCGGGTATAATTATTATGGTACATTGCAAGCTTAGATGTGGTTGTTTTCATTATTGTTTATTTAAATATGGTATATTGTTGTCTTGCATATGTATCTTATTTTGTCATTATATTTTTCTATGGTTTTCCTTATGTTTTTATTATTAATATAATATATATATATATATATATATATATATATATATATATATATAACGGGTTCCATGTTATTTGTATCTGGAACGTTGCAATATTGGTTTTTGGTATGTATTATATATTGGTTTTATATAAGTATTAAGATATTCTATTTTTGAAAAATTAGTTTAGAAAGTGTCGTTCATTCAATGATGAAAACCTGTATTATTTATATATAATGAAGCATATAAGTATACAGCAAACTGTGTTTTATACACTGAACATATCAAAATAACTGACGATATTTAAATACAAGAATTATCTATTAATTTTTATTATTCAAAGCTCCTCGATGGCAAACAATTCCAACATCATCAGAAATGAATAATGCAATAATGCAAGTTAAATTATTGCATTATTGCATATTTTCATTATTCATTCCTAATGATGTTAGAACTGATTGACAAAGAAAAGCTATGACTAATAAAAATTAGGAATTAATTTAGGGTATGCATTAGATCATTATCAATACAATCGTAATAGTAATGAATATAATTTATACTATATGCTGTATGGTTTATAGTAGAAAATATATAACAGAGAAACTTTTGCATTTTATTTGTATATATTTCTAGCCTACATTTGCTTACAATGGAATAGTATCTTTACTTAACGGAATTACACATTTTTACTCTAACCACTAACTCATTCCTTCAGCGTGTCTCTGTTTTTACTACTTTTCCCTTTAACGATTTCTTTAAGTAATAAAATTACAAAATGTATAACCGCATATTGTTTCTAATAAACACCATTAAATTATTTTACTTATTATAACTTATTAGGTAAAATATTATTATTATATTATAATTTATCGACGTCTATAGTGTAATCTTGTAATAGTAGAAAATGATTTCGTAATACTGGACAGGCAGTATTGTAAACACAACATTTTGTACATCGAAAAATATTCATTGTTTTGCCTGCATTTTCTTTTCCTTTTTTTAAAATAGTGAACTTTCAACAGTGTGCGTAGTGTTATATTCCGGATGAAATTCACTTCAACAATTCACTCATAATATAAAATCTAAAATGAATATATTAAGTATATTCTTTATATTAGTTCGAAAGTAACTTTTCTAAAACGTCCTGCACATCTAATATGCCAAAACACACACACACACACACACACACACACACACACACACACACACACACACACACACACACACACACACACACACACACACACACACACACACACACACACACACACACACACACACACACACACACACACACACACACACACACACACACACACACACACACACACACACAAACACACATACACACCCACACACACTCACACACACACACACACACACACACACACACACACACACACACACACACACACACACACACACACACACACACACACACACGCACTCACTCACTCACTCACTCAATATATATATTTAATATATATTTATATTAATATATTAAATATTATTATTTTCTAAAATTTTTATTTCATTTTGGCTGAAAGTATTTGTTAAATTAACAAAATTGGGGTGAAACGTATGATGTTGTATGATTACTTCATTATTTTTATCTTTGTTCATTTTTAATATATCCAATTTTTTGGTTAGAGTGTTCGTTTTTCTTTGTCTATATTTAAACATAAATATATCCATTTTATTAAATGTTTCTTCCCATTTTGTTTTATCCATAAAAAAATACTAGTTTTAAATGTAATTTATAAATTTCAAAAGTTATTTCATTTTGTTTCTTATATAAAAATTTGATTTCATTTCTAACCCACAGAGTTTCTGCTTGTTTACATGTTTTTTGTCTATATTGTCTACATTACTTTTATTTTTAATATTAATTCGTGCATATTTAGAAACAATATTATTAATAATACATTGCTTGTTAAAAAATATATTACAATTAGTTTTCATTAATTGAATTTTACGTTTCTGATATAAATTTAAAACTTTTGTTAAAGATGGATTACTAATAGAACTGACCTCTGTAGAGCACATATTCACAACTACAGTAGCCTAGTAAGGCAATATAATATATTAAATATGGCGATATGTTTTCTTGTAATATAGTTAATAAGTTAAAAATATTTCAAAAACAAGAATACTTTTAATGAATATATTTATTCAAAGCTTTTCGCCGATAAAATAGTATTAGCATCTTCAGGAAAATAATTATCTAATAAAATATTTTTACAAAATTAAATCATATGTACTACAAAGAATCATATGTTTATAAGTATTGCACTTTGTGTAAATTTTTCTATAACATCAATGACTTTATAAATAGTTTGTTGCCTTGATCTCACTTGAATTTGTTCATCAATTAATTTGTCTTTAACTTTATGTTTAGAAATTTCCAATGTTTCTTATATTTATATAATATATATATATATATATATATATATATATATATATATATATATATATATATATATACTATATTAAGAAAAAAAAAGAATTTCAAATATGAACAGTTTATAAAAAAAGTCCAAATTTATGTTTGTCTTGGGAACTGATTTCGTTACCCGGAAAAATTAGGTGCAATTAATGAGGAGAAAGAGTTACTAACTAAAGCAGTGTGGTAATTGCAAACTGAAGAAGAGAATGGACGATTGGAAAAGAGCTAAGATTAGTGGCGTTAATGGGTTGTGCGACCTAGATAGCCAGCCACCGTAGCGGGGTGATCAGCAACACTTGTTTATACTTGTTTAGCTCTTTATGTAATTAACCTCTGGTGCCAGGACGAAGGATCTTACATTTATTAAGGTCTCATTGTGCTACTTGGATAGAATTACATGGAATACTATTGTGTTTAACTTTACATAATAACGGTGAAGAGTTCTTCTTAAGCATTTTATGATCAAGTTATGTTACTGTATAACGTATAAACAATAGACCATTACAAACCTCCCGTCTCTCTCTTTCTTTTTTCTCCCTCGATAATTTCCTCCAAAGACAGCCATGCAATTGAAATGTACTTAAGCATTTAAATTAGATGTTTTTAATGTTAAGAAGTTTTATTTATTTAAAATTAAAAAAAAATCATATCAGTTATTAGATTTATAAAGATACTTATAATCTACGCATTTTTATATCCACTCTAAGAAACACTCTCCGGGTTCCGACCTTGCAACTTTTAACTCCCTTCTGCGGCCAACGTTAACTTTATTTCGTGTTCACCCCCTGGAGTCTCAGAACTCCCACCCTTCTCTTTGCTCTAATTAGGTATTTATTTAAAATTTCGCTCCAATCAGTTCTTCCTATAATTATTTCAATCCAATGTTATGCCAGTTAGGGTTTAAGATGGTCTTTTCTTGTACATTCACCCCTGGTGCTACTTATTACTTCCCATTTAAAATTGTGGTAAATTTATGACAAATTTATGGTAAGATCCCTCTTGCCCCTTACGCCAAAGTATTTTCTTGTCGTTAGGGCTAATAATAAATAGCGAGGCAAGCAACCCTTATTCTACCCTACGTAAATTACCGTGGTTATTTATCATACCAGCCTGGAGTCTATATTCACTTGTTCTAGAAATAGTATCTCTAAAGGCGGATATTTCTTCCTTTATAATAATACATGTTTGCTCGAATGTAAATAGAAAGAGAAGAAAGTATTGTTTTAGTTCTATTGTAAATCTATAGCCTCGAAGTTCGCTGTGTTTAAAATGAACCGTAGTTTTAAGAGATAAAAGGTTGCAAAAGTGTAGAACTTTTAAGCTATTATCTTGATCATTGAACTGACAGATAAGAATATTAACGTAGGGGAAACCTATTAGTCCAAATTAGATTCATTGTCGGCTAAAACAGTAATTTTCCAAAATAGGGCGCGTGCAAAAAAGGAACAATGAAATTAAGACAATGCATGATTGGAGAGAAGAAGTGATGGAAGGAAGGAGCGATCTAGGAGTTGAGGGAGAAGGGGCAGTTAAGTTTCGGCAGAAGAGCTCGAGGAGCGAAGTAAGATGTGGTCCGGTGATGGTGCACCTGTGCGGATGGTAGTGCTGGAGAATAAGACCAACCCTAGGAGCCAGAGATAGAGAAAAACGAAACGTTTGCAGTATACGCCTTTAGTAAACAGAACCGGTTAGTATTACAATATTATTACTACAGAACTAAATACATTTCTTTAACCGTTCTAAAGACTCTTAGAAATTTAATAAAGTTGTACGAATTACTACCAGCTGTAGAATTGAAATCACTACTGTCCTGGCATTAGCGAAGAGAACTAATCACAGAAGCTCCATAACAAATGGCGCCAATGTACGTAATAAGGCTCCTCAGACTTTCGAGTAATTGGAAAAGTTTTGGCGCACAGACAGAAGCTCGGCTCTGCAATATTTCATATCGGAGATTGATAGGACATCGGCGAGCAGTGACAAGTGCTGTAATCCACCGAACAGTAACATTTCCGGCTTTACGATTCCCGTGTTTGGGTAAACCTTTCGATTCTTAACAACTTCAGTTTTAATATTTTTCACTTTTTATTAATAATTTAAACTTTTGCATAATGTTTAGTCAATCAGTCAGAAAATGGGTTTAGAAGCTCTCGATACTACGAACCGTATATCTGTCTGCGGTTACGGTTATGAAGTCAGACCTTTTTGGTGAAGGATTTAATCTATAGATAGGTTTCCAGTACAATGGTAAGACGTTAATTTGTTTGAATATAACGAAAATGCAATTTGTACTCTGGGGGGCTTTGTTTACCTATGTATGAGGGGGATGAATAATAAAAACAATGTTTATTTTTATGATTTCTCTACATTGTGTTTCATCCTATATAAGGTAAAACGTATCCTAATGTCCATCCCCTACCAACCTAATAAGATGCTCTGTTTCCTTAGCACGTGTTGTAGAGATTTTAACAAGCGTAAAGAAATTTAAAACGCCTAAAAATATATTTAAAATTTTATTTCATTGAAAAATTTCTACGAATCTACATCGTTGAAAACAAACTTATAAAAACAAATTAAAAAATCTTTTCTCTCTGTGAGACATATTAAGACTCTTAGACAAATTAAGTTTCAGTTAAATTAGTGTAAAAGTGTATTCTACTACCATAGAACGGTATTCGAAGTCTTATTGAATAATAATTGAAGAAGAAACATGTCTTCAATTGGTCTTTTTGAGCCTTTTCTTTCTCGAGAAATAAATATTACCACCTTTAGCATGAAAACAGGCCGTTAATACCTAACACAAAATCGGAGTTCTATGGCACTCAAAATGTCAACTCCCCATGGATGCTAATCTTCTCAATATGTGCTCCAGACTTTTCCAGTCATAGGACTCTTCTAGAAGAGCCCCGTCTGTACTTGGCTGCGCGACACTTAGTGCCTCAATGGCAAGGGTGGACGTTGACTAGGAAGTAAGTAGTTATTTTTACATAATATTCCGAAGTAAAATACAACCTATTTCCAAAAAGCTATAATGCTATAATTTGGGGAAAAACATGACTTGTGAGTTAAAATTTATGCTATACTTCAAGCAGATCTTATAAAACAGCAAAAACGACTTTACTCACCACAAAAGTGACGACTATTGTTCTACTGACACATAATTCGACAGTACAAATATTTTGTTGTAAACTATGCATTCAATTACATAATAGCCTACAATTCATAATTTTCTCTGAAGAATGCAATGTTGATGAAACAAGTATACGCAAGTATTACAATGTGTATATTGTAAGTAGAGTATTGTTCTCTTTTGTAAGATATACTTATAAACATATCGTAAAATTAAATGCTGTAAAGTTGTCCTACGCCTATGTTGTTATAGTATATGTTCAGATTAGGAATATGCAGCTAGGGATATTACTATGCGAGAATTGCAAATATCTAAACGTAACAATTTCTCTGTGAGGTATTCAGTACAAATACCTTTAGATTGGGAACAACAAACGTAAATATACAAAAGTATTAATCCAAACATTGCAACAACTGAATCATCCAATTCTTTGAACACAACTATATAAACCTCAAAACGTAATAGTATGCAAAACTAGAACAACGAGTGCTGAGAAAATAAAACATCATTTTATTGGCTGAACACAAGACGACTATTTATAGTCAGAGATTCAGCATTGAAACTAATATATTTTATTTTGCGATACAAATACAGATGTTTTTAAATTAAACGTAAAATAATTAAATCTCCTTACTGTCTGAGGTCATAAATGTTATCTGGTACCATTGCTTCGGCTTCTACACGTGCAGAGTGTTTTTTGCTCTTAATTTGTTGCAAAACATCCAGAAAGTATTGAAGTTTTTCTCTTGAGTTTACACAAAAACCTAATCTTAATATACTCGTATCTTTTGAGAGACCTTTTATTTTGCAAAAACATTGCTTGAAGGTTGTATTTTGTCATAATAAAATATGTGGTATTTTGATTAAGTGATTTATTAAGAACTTTTATAATTTAATTAACATGTAAATTAGAATAGTTTTGTTCTTATCTGTAAATGTAGGCCAAAGTCAAAGCCGCCAGCAAAAACTTGTCTCTAAGTTCTTTCCCATGTATTCACTTTCTGTTAGCATTGGGGCCGATAACGGAATAGCTGGTTGGCAACCCTCTCCATCCCGGTTAAGTTGTACAACTTCTCGTAAAGGACACTGCCAATGAGATACTATATTTTCTCCTACCCACATTTTTTTAAACTTATAGCGGCGACACTTGATGTTAATAATATATAATTTTTCGAAATGTTTATTCATGAAACAAATTTAATAATTAATTTATTTTAGTTTTATGTAGGAGAGGGACTTGAAGGGAAATTTGACCGATTCCACAATGATTTTACTCCTTTCCTTACAATGGAGAATAGGTAACATGTAAACACCTGTTTGTCACCCAGATAGTATACAACCGCTAAAACTTTACGATGTGAGTAGTTAATAAGGATACTTTGGCAAACACTACCCCTAACTGTCCTGTACGTTACCGGTGAGTATAGGGGTAGTTTTGGATGACGGAGGGGGTCGGTGCGGCCTTGATCGTAGACTTTGGGGTGGGTTTGACTACGTTTAGAGGTGTAGGGGGTAGTTTTTGGAAAAACTTCTAATCAAGTAGGCCAATGACGTAACAACCTAAGCCAGCTAAATTGCACCTAACCTAACCTAACCTACGTGTAGGGGTGTTCTCAGCTACGTTCATGAGCTCCCCCGGAGGTAGCTCCGGGGGTGGGGGTAGTTTTTGAAAAATTTTGAAAAAATGTGTCTTGACTGATAGGGTGAGTTTAGAGTGTATTATCGCTATAGTTGGGGGTGGGTTCACCAAGGGGTAGTTTTTAAATAATATATGAAAATGCCAAAAATTGATCGGTTGGATCAAATGACTGTATGTGGTGTGTATAGAGTCCAGTATGGACTGCTGCGGGGGTGGATTCACCTGGGGGTAGTTTTAAATAATGTAAGAAATTGCCAAAAATGATCGGGTCCTAGGTAAAAGTCACCCTGGAGTCGTGCTCTTGGTAAAGCCACCTACGAGAGAGGCCTCAGGTAAAACCAACACGAAGCCTTGCCTTAGGTAAAGTAACCCTGGAATCTGGCCTTAGGTAAAGCTACCATGGAGTCGGGCCTTAGGTAAAGCCTCTTTGGAGTCAGTCTTTATGTAAAGCTACCCAAGAGTCGGGCCTTAGGTTCGGGATGGTTGCTATATCAAGTACAGCCTCTCGACCAAGACATATACCTCCACCAAGTCTTAGGTAAAGCTACCTTGGAGTCAGACCATAGGTAAAGTCACCCTGGAGTCGTGCATGAGGTAAAGCCGCCCAGGAGCCAGACCTAAGGTAAAGCTATCATGGAGTTAGACCTTAGGTAAAGCTAACACGGAGCAAAGCCTCAGGTAAAAGCCACCCCGAAGACTGCCCATAGGTAAAGTAACCCTGGAATCTGGCATTAAGTGGGGGTGGGGTGGTTATCAAATAATATACGAAATTGCCAAAACGATAAGTTAGATCAAATGACCAACGTTCCAACTAAACGCTAATTTTAACCGACCAACAACTATATACTCAGTTCAAATAGTCAACAGTCTATGCGGGGAATCGACCAATTACATTGCAGGGGCCCGGTAGGTCTACGCAACACAACGCAAACGGTCGCTGTAAGACGTGAAGGCCTATATACCATGTTAAGCCAATATATGATAGCCCACATAATGTGTTAAACAAATATGGTATGTAAGCCTACATATATACTATGCTAAGCCGACATACACGAATCCCTAAATGCGCCTACTATAAGGCCTACTATGTTGGTAAACCACTGGCCCCAGCCTTTATGATCTGAGATATTTTCACCTCTTCTATCAGGCAGAGCCTCAGGCAGGCAACCGATCATATGGGAAGTACTATAGGGTACATCTACCAATGCATAACCTATCAAGCCCACGTAGATGACGGTTAACATATATTACAATATAATTAAAAAAAGTCACGCAACCTATATACATACAGTGTTAACCTTTATAGGTGTATATACTATGTTAAGCCAGCATGCAATATACTCTAAATAGCCCTATATACACTGTTAAACCAATATGTAGGTTAACCTATATACACCCTGTATTAGGCCAATATCCCACATAGGCCTATATAATATGTTAAACAAGCATGCGTGATCGCTTATATAGTGTGTATTAAACAAATATGCGTGTAAACCTACATAAATACTACGCTAAGCCTACATACTGTGTTAAACAAATATACGTGTAAACCTACATAAATACTATGCTAAGCCAACATGCATGCTATCATATACCATGTTAAGCCTACATACATGATAGCCCACATATTGTGTTAAACAAATATGCATGTAAACCTGCATACATACTATGCTAAGCCGACTTACATGAATCCCTACAAGGGCCTACTATGTCGGTAAACCACTGGCCAAAGCCAATATGATCTGAGCCTGACACACATTTACACCTCGTCTATCAGGTAGAACCTCAGGCAGGCAACCGTAAAATATGGGGAGTACTATATGGTATAGCTAACAATGCATACCACCATAGCTGTTTAAAGGCGGCTACCAATGCATAACCTATCACGGCCACATAGATGACGGTCAACAAATACTACAATATAATTTTTAAAAAAAGTCAAGCAACCTATATACATACAGTGCTAATCCAACATTCATGTTAACCTATATAGGCATATATACTATGTTAAGACAGCATGCAATATACTCTAAATAGCCATATATACGATGTTAAACAAATATGCGTGTAAACCTACATAAATACTATGCTAAGCCAACATGCATGCTATCATACATAGGCGTATATACTATGTTAAGCCTACATATTGTGATAAACAAACATGTATGTAAGCCTGCATACATATTATGCTAAGCCGACAAGGGCCTACAAATTATAACACATTATATCCAATGCATAGTTTAGCTAAGGGTTATCACACAGTATCCTACGTGTAGCCTGACCACAAATTACCACATAATACCTGATACATAGACTGGCTAATCATTAACACATAGTATCCGATGCATAGCCTGACGATGGGTTAACATATAGTATCCGATAAGTAGCTTGAGTATGCCCCAACACATAATATCCAGTGCATAGCCTCGCTAATGATTAACACAACGTATCCGATGAGAAGTTTGAATACAAGTTAACACATAATATCCAGTGCATAGCTTGGCTAATGACCAACATATAGTATCCGATTAATAGCTGTGCTAATGGTTAACTAATAGTTAGCTTGACTATGGGTTAACATATAGTAACCGATAAGTAGCTTGACTATAGCCCAATACATAATCTCCAGAGGATAGCCAGGGTAACGTTCATCATGTAGTACCCAATGCATAGCCAGGCTAATGGTTAACTAATGGTTAGTTTGACAATGGTTAACACATAGTGTCCGATGCAGAGCTTGACTAATGGTTAACACATAATATCCGATGTAGAGCTTGACTAGTGGTTAACACATAATATCCCATGCATAGCCAGACTAATGGTTAACACATAATATCCAATGCATAGCTTGACTATAGGTTAACACATCGTACCCGATGAGTAGATTGATTACAAACTAACACATAGTATCCATTGCATAGCTAGGCTAATGGTTAACACATAGTATCCGATGCAAGGCTTGACTATGGGTTATCACATATTGTCCGATGTGTAGCTTGACTAGTGGTTAACACATCCATTGCATAGGCTGGCTAATGACCAACATATATTATCCAATGCATAACTAGGCTAGTGGTTAACTAATAGTTAGCTTGACTACGGGGTAACACATAAGATCCGATGTGTAGCTTCACTACAAGTTAACACAAAATATCCAGTGCATAGCCTCGCTAATGGTTAACACATTGTATCCGATGCAGGGTGTGACTATGGGTTATCACATATTATCCGACGTATAGCTTGACTAGTGGTTAACACATCCATTGCATAGGCCGGCTAATGGCCAACACATAATATCCGATGCATAGCTTGACTACAAGGTAACACATAATATCCGATGTGTAGCTTAGCTAATGGTTATCACATAGTATCTGATACATAGCTAGGCTAATGGTTAACACATAGTAGCCGATGCATAGCCTGACTAGGGCTATCACATAGTATCCGATACATCGATTGAATATGGGTTATCACATAGTATCCGATGAGAGGCCTGAATACAGGTTAACACATAATATCCAATGCATAGCTTGTGTAATGTATATAGTTACCCTACATTCTGTGTTATGTATGTAAACCCACATACTATGCTAAGCCGGTTACCCATCAGGTACTAGACACGGATCTATGGTAATGCAAGAGTAACCCTAAGTGTAACCCACACCCTGACAACAGATACCTAGCATAACCATAGCCTACATTGCCTGACAACAGATACCTAGCCTGACCATAGCCTACATAGCTAGACAACCGATACATAGCTAGACAATAGATACCTAGCCTGACAACAGATACCTAACCCGGAATCAAATACATAGCCTGACAACAGAGCTAGATCAAATGACCAACGTTTCAACTAAACAACATTACGCTAAGTTTAACCGACCAACATACATGAAGTTCAATTAGGGTACGGCTGGTGAAGGCCAGATCAACGTTTCAGCTAATCAATGTTGAAAAACTTACGCTAATCAACCAACATCTACACCGAGGTCAAATGGGCTATGTTGGGTGAAGGCATCGGCAAAAGCCTTAGGCCTTAGACATAATTATAGCTACCAACGCATACCAAAATAGCTATGTAGAAACCGTCTAGGCCTTTATGATCTGAGCTTTACACATATTGTCTAGGTATGTTGTATCAGTTACAGCATACTAAAAATACCTCCATCAAATCTTAGGTAAAGCTACCTTTGAGGTAGGCCCTAGGTAACGTCACCCCTAGAGGCAGCCTTGAGTCGGACCTTAGGTAAATCTACCTTGGAGTAGGGCCTTAGGTAAATCCACCCTGGAGAAAGGCCTTAGGTGAAGCCACTCTGGAGAAAGACCTTAGGTAAAACCATCCCAAAGTCAGGCCTTAGGTAAAGCTATTTTAGAGTCATCCCCTAGCTAAAGCAACCCCTGAGTCAAGCCATAGGTAAAGCCAGCTTGGAGTGGTAAAACAGCTATCAATGCATACTCAATCTCAATAGTACACATCCTGTATTACACCATTATGTGCGTTACAATACATCCTGTATTAAGCCAATAAGCGTGTAAACCTACATTCCCCTGAAATGAGATAAAATGCATGTTACCTTACATAGCCCTACATATTGTGTTAAGCCGATATGCACTTTGCCCTACATAGGCCTACATACTGAGTTAAGCCAGGATGAATGTAAATCTACATTCCTCCTGAAATAAGACAATATGGATGTTACCCTACATAGGCCTACGTACTGCGTTAAGAAAATATGCATGATAACCTACATTCCTCCTGAAATAATACAATATGCGTTATCCTACATACTGTGTTAAGAAAATATGCATGTTAACCCATATACATCCTGTATTAGGCCAATATGCATGATACCCTACATTCCTCCTGTATTAAGCCACGTTACCCCTACATAGGCCCACACCCTGTATTAAGTCAATATGCACGGTACCTTACATTAGCCTACAGATTGTGTTAAGCCAATATGCATGTAAACCATACATCCTGTATTAAGTATATATGGGTGTTAACCTCCATAGGCCTACATATTGTGTTAAGTCGATATACCTGTAAATCTACAGACATCCTGTATTAAGCCAATATGCATGATACGATACATAGGCCTACATATTGTGTTAAGTCGATATACCTGTAAATCTACACACATCCTGTATTAACCAAATATGCATGATACGGTACATAGGACTATTACCTATTAACTATTAGTTAACCATTAGCACAGCAATGCATCGGATACTATATGTTGGTCATTAGCCAAGCTATGCACTGGATATTATGTGTTAACTTATATTCAAACTTCTCATCGGATACGTTGTGTTAATCATTAGCGAGGCTATGCACTGGATATTATGTGTTGGGGCATACTCAAGCTACTTATCGGATACTATATGTTAACCCATCGTCAGGCTATGCATCGGATACTATGTGTTAATGATTAGCCAGGCTATGTATCAGGTATTATGTGGTAATTTGTGGTCAGGCTACACGTAGGATACTGTGTGATAACCCTTAGCTAAACTATGCATTGGATATAATGTGTTATAATTTGTAGGCCCTTGTCGGCTTAGCATAATATGTATGCAGGCTTACATACATGTTTGTTTAACACAGTATGTAGGCTTAACATAGTATATACGCCTATGTATGATAGCATGCATGTTGGCTTAGCATAGTATTTATTTAGGTTTACACGCATATTTGTTTAACATCGTATATATGGCTATTTAGAGTATATTGCATGCTGGCTTAACATAGTATATATGCCTATATAGGTTAACATGAATGTTGGATTAGCACTGTATGTATATAGGTTGCTTGACTTTTTTTAAAATTATATTGTAGTATTTGTTGACCGTCATCTATGTGGCCGTGATAGGTTATGCATTGGTAGCCGCCTTTACACAGCTATGGTGGTATGCATTGTTAGCTATACCATATAGTACTCCCCATATTTTACGGTTGCCTGCCTGAGGTTCTACCTGATAGACGAGGTGTAAATGTGTGTCAGGCTCAGATCATATTGGCTTTGGCCAGTGGTTTACCGACATAGTAGGCAATTGTAGGGATTCATGTAAGTCGGCTTAGCATAGTATGTATGCAGGTTTACATGCATATTTGTTTAACACAATATGTGGGCTATCATGTATGTAGGCTTAACATGGTATATGATAGCAAGCATGTTGGCTTAACATAGTATTTATGTAGGTTTACACGTATATTTGTTTAACACAGTATGTAGGCTTAGCGTAGTATTTATGTAGGTTTACACGCATATTTGTTTAATACACACTATATAAGCGCTCACGCATGCTTGTTTAACATATTATATAGGCCTATGTGGGATATTGGCCTAATACAGGGTGTATATAGGTTAACCTACATATTGGTTTAACAGTGTATATAGGGCTATTTAGAGTATATTGCATGCTGGCTTAACATAGTATATAAACTTATATAGGTTAACACTGTATGTATATAGGTTGCGTGACTTTTTTTAATTATATTGTAATATATGTTGACCGTCATCTACGTAGGCTTGATAGGTTATGCATTGGTAGATGTACCCTATAGTACTTCCCATATGAACTATACGGTTGCCTGCCTGAGACTCTACCCGATAGAAGAGGTGAAAATATCTCAGATCATAAAGGCTGGGGCCAGTGGTTTACCAACATAGTAGGCCTTATAGTAGGCGCATTTAGGGATTCGTGTATGTCGGCTTAGCATAGTATTTATGTAGGCTTACATGCATATTTGTTTAACACATTATGTGGGCTATCATATATATTGGCTTAACATGGTATATAGGCCTTCACGTCTTCCAGCGACCGTTTGCGTTGTGTTGCGTAGACCTACCGGGCCCCTGCAATGTAATTGGTCGATTCCCCGCATAGACTGTTGACTATTTGAACTGAGTATATAGTTGTTGGTCGGTTAAAATTAGCGTTTAGTTGGAACGTTGGTCATTTGATCTAACTTATCGTTTTGGCAATTTCGTATATTATTTGATAACCACCCCACCCCCACTTAATGCCAGATTCCAGGGTTACTTTACCTATGGGCAGTCTTCGGGGTGGCTTTTACCTGAGGCTTTGCTCCGTGTTAGCTTTACCTAAGGTCTAACTCCATGATAGCTTTACCTTAGGTCTGGCTCCTGGGCGGCTTTACCTCATGCACGACTCCAGGGTGACTTTACCTATGGTCTGACTCCAAGGTAGCTTTACCTAAGACTTGGTGGAGGTATATGTCTTGGTCGAGAGGCTGTACTTGATATAGCAACCATCCCGAACCTAAGGCCCGACTCTTGGGTAGCTTTACATAAAGACTGACTCCAAAGAGGCTTTACCTAAGGCCCGACTCCATGGTAGCTTTACCTAAGGCCAGATTCCAGGGTTACTTTACCTAAGGCAAGGCTTCGGGTTGGTTTTACCTGAGGCCTGGCTCCTAGGTGGCTTTACCTAGAGCACGACTCCAAGGTGACTTTTACCTAGGACCCGATCATTTTTGGCAATTTCTTATATTATTTAAAACTACCCCCAGGTGAATCCACCCCCACAGCAGTCCATACTGGACTCTATACATACCACATACAGTCATTTGATCCAACCGATCAATTTTTGGCATTTTCATATATTATTTAAAAACAACCCCTTGGTGAACCCACCCCTAACTATAGCGATAATACACTCTAAACTCACCCTATCAGTCAAGACACATTTTTCCAAAATTTTTTCAAAAACCACCCCCAACCCCCCGGATCTACCCCCGGGGGAGCTACTGAACGTAGCTGAGAACACCCCTACACGTAGGTTAGGTTAGGTTAAGTGCAATTTAGCTGGCTTAGGTTGTTACGTCATTGGCCTACTTGATTAAAAGTTTTTCCAAAAACTACCCCCTACCCCTCTAAACGTAGTCAAATCCACACCAAAGTCTACGATAAATGCCGCACCGACCCCCTCCATCATCCAAAACTACCTCTATACTCACCGGTGACGTACAGGACAGTTAGGGGTAGTTTTTGCCAAAGTATCCTCATTAACTACTGATGTGATTCCCATAAATCCCCTATCTAGGGTGTTTATGTTTATCTCGTAATCCTAAAAATAATCAAGATCTTTTTATACCGTTGGTAGGCAATCACGTCAATCAAAAATGTCAAAATATCAATGAACTTCAATTGCAATGTTTGACAGGTAGACCTATCCAACACGTACGACGTTTATACCAGCATTATATTTAGTGTTCCTCTTATCACGACTTCGCAATTTATTACTTATCAATGAAAACGTGAGAATTTGTAAAATTAACACACTGGAAATTTTAATTTCAATGTTTTTTTTTTTTGGTCACATAATATTTTTTCATTGTTGCTTTAATATTTTAGAAAGTAATTATGTAGTCAATGTTTCTGAGTATTTATATGGAGGATTTTTCATTGGTATTCATTTCCACATCTATTTTAAACAGAAATTTTCGTTTTTAGTTCTCAGGTCATGCTTTACGGAATGTGCGTTCCGTAAGAGTAGCAACTTCTATTAAGATTATTTTAACTTTAACAATAAAATAATGAACTTATTATGTGTATAGGCTTCTATGTATTCTTGGATATGACAGTGTTCATATTTTAACTTTTTTTTAAACAAGCTTTTTCTTCAACTCATTTTCGTAATGGATAACAATGCAAAGTTAAGCAATGCCTTCAGACTACTTACACAGCGCCGTATATTGATTGTCCGATTATACTTGTTCGACCACTGTGACCACCATATTAATTGCATAAATACTGACTACTGATGGGAAATAATAAGAGCCACGAAATGTGTTTTTAAAAATACTCATATATATAAATAAATATAAACATCTAGTATAATTGTAAAGATGAATACATCAAAATATATATACTGTATATTTTTATAAATATAAATACCATATGGATATATATATATATATATATATATATATATATATATATATATATATATATATATATTAAATATTAAATATGGTGATATGTTTTCTTATAATATAGTTAATAAATTAAAAATATTTCAAAAACAAGAATACTTTTAATGAATATATTTATTCAAAGCTTTTCGCCGATAAAATAGTACCAGCATCTTCAGGAATATAATTATCTAATCTTATATATATGACTTACACTTTAATTTACTTAAACAAGGATATATTTTCCCATATATACCGAATAAGATTCTTGTTTAAGTACATTAAAGTGTAAGTAATAAGTGAACCACAAGAAAACAGTGTTGCAAAGTTATAAATATTTAAGTTAAAATTTATATAAATATACAGTATTTATATTATTGATAATATATATATATATATATATATATATATATATATATATATATATATATATATATATATATATATATATATATATATTGTTTGAGTTCCATCATGACAACCACATTTAAACATGCTTTACTTTAAGCAATGACTTCAGATTGGCTACACTGCGCCGTATGTTGCCTGTTCGAGTCTACAGGACGTATATACATGTTCTACCACTGTTACTGCCATATTTATTGCATAAATACTGATTTGTGATGCAAAATAATTAACGCAAGAAAAATGTTTTTAAAATACCCACATATATGAATAAATATAAATACTTATTGTATTTATAAACAATTAAATATGATTATTGTATATTTATATAAATATAAATTTATATATATATATATATATATATATATATATATATATATATATATAGAGAGAGAGAGAGAGAGAGAGAGAGAGAGTATTTGTAGTATTTATATCATGATATAAAATATATATTCAATCATTAAACATATATATATATATATATATATATATATATATATATATATATATATATATATATATATATATATATATATATATATTTGTTAAAAACAAATGGAATCAGTGACGTGTAAATATATATCTCTTTTAAACTTAACTTTTGATGTAAATAAAAATGTCACATTTTAGTAGTAAATAAATTCTATTTTATTGAATTACTCGGCCAAGTATTTTGGACGCCTAAATTTCTAGTTATACGCCTACATGTAAATTTAACCCTTCTAAAATTCTACCATGTGTTTTTATTAAAACCTGTTGAAAAATATGAATGTGATAGTTTCATTTTCACTCTACAATAATTTATAATTGGGTGTTTAATACTAAGAAACACTTAACTATAAGATCTTTTATATATTTTTTTCTTAGAATAGCTTACAAACTCTGACGTCATTATCAAATAGGGTTCTATCTCAGGCGTTTTGTTCAGCGAACAGCGTCCAGGTTAATACGGAATGTCCAGCGAGACCATTATACACGTCAGGACAACGTAGATTGCCACGCCCTCGGTCTGATACATTGGCCAGATAAACCAAGATTGACAATTTGGTAATGTAGTTCCCAGGAGTGCTGTTCGGTTTTACAATTTGTGTTTCACCTTCTTACACGTTGTATTTTCCCCCGGACACGTTGGAAATAGCCGCGTTAGAACAATCGTCACCACTTGCAAGTAATAAACTTTTTATAACGTGTTTTATGTTCATTGTAAAGATGTTGGTAAGGAGAAGAGTCACTAAATCAAACATTAAAATAAAAAGATATTTAACACAATTAAATACAATATACTTAAAGATCATCTACAGTTCCATACACAAGTTTACAAAAATACATTTGTTTACTCAGGTAAGTTAACATCATTAGTTTACCGAGGATAAGTCCTAACGTAGGATTAGACTAATATGTTGAAATTCTCATTGCCCTTAAGATAGAAGTACAAAGCTAGGTTGCATGTGTGAGGTAAATCTACCCTCCATGGAGGTTAAAGAAGTGTACCCTGTACCTCCTGTATAGACACTCGCATTTCGAACGTTGAAGAGTGATGGATTTAAAATCATATAGGATTTTAAAGCTCTTGTGTAATAAGATAAGGGTCAGTCAAAAATCTCTTCTCCAAGAAGACCTGCTTTTCATGAAGAGAATTGTAGGGTAGTGGCAGGTCAACGAGCCTGGAACCTAATAAATCGCTCCTTCAACATTTAAAAAATAACTGGAAACACATTTTCATGCTAATTTTTTTAAAACAGGTTTTCTTGTACAGTAATAAAAAATGTGTTTTCAAACCGTTATTTTAAAATTTAACAAAAATAAGGTAAATAAAAGAATCTTTCTAATGTTTATTCTCTTACTTCCTTTCTCTCTCTCCTATCTATTTGTTTCTCTTCCTCCCCTTTCTGTCATAAACACACGTTTACGAATGCAATTTTGTTGGTTTAAATTGCCACTTGCGTAACTAAGGAGCTTGAATAAAATTTATATTGGTAAGGGAAAAACATTTTATAAAAATATATTTTCAAAGTATAAACGGAATTGCATTCACATTCCTTTTAATGAAAACACTATGACCAAACTTTAATTGTTTGTTGAGAAAAATATTTTTATGAATAATTTAAATCTTGTGCTAAAAATGACAGAATTAGGGTGACTCACTTTTGTAAATTATCTACATTACCAGATTTGTTTGTTCGGTTTTAGCATTTTCTCTGTTTGGCTTGGGTTCTCATTAGACTCTGCTGGACATTTAGCACTTCCCAAGGGACACGTACAGCTTAAAGTATGTTGTCGCCCACCTATATAAAATCGGAGTAGCAGCTTTCTTTGCAACCGTCAAAAGATGGGTACCTCACATTTTCAGAATAGCAAAGCTTTGCAAGATGTGGAATAGCGAAGTCAGAATTGACTCTATTGGGAGGCTAGGAAGAGTATGGCAAAAACTCCAAGGTCTGGGATTGGATAAAGTAAAGTAACGTGAGATTTGTTTATTCATAAATATGTTTGAAAAGAGATTTTTTATTCCCTTTTATTATTTTTACACAACAATTCTTACGAATGCACTTTTTAGGATTTAATTGGTCACTAGCGCAATCTTTAAGCCATTAGCTTGATACATATTTATTTGTTAAATGAAAGAAAATTTCAAGAAAATCATATATTTACAGTCGGCCTATAAACAAAATCTTATCTACATTTCTATGAATTTAAACATATTGACTCTTTTATTTAAAACCAAAAACGCGTTTTATCCTATGGTAAATATTTTGTTTGTTTAAAATAAATTTCATTCTTTGTTATAAAAAATATATTTGTATGAATAATACAATCGTGTGTCCAAAATAACAGATGATAAAATTATTCATTTTTGTAAAGGGCGTTACTTTCAGATTTGTTTATTTATAAACATGATAATAATAGACCATTTAAACTGTTTTATTATCTTTACAAAGCATTTCCCGCTATCACAGCTTCAAATAAACATTACAAAATACTACACTTTTAAATACAGAAAGCCGTAAAACATTTTTTCTCCCCCTCCCTTGAATCGGCGAGGATAAAGGTAAGGCGAGATTATCCCACAGCGGATTGGGAAAATTGCCGTCCCTGTTCCCGACTACTTAAGTAGCCTCCCCGTTATGTCGACTCAAGGAGAGATGTAACCCTTGGGGCACCATCTAATGGTTGCTCAATACGTATACTTGCTCTCAGCTCAAATATACGGCCTTAAATTGCACAATTTGCAATCGTAAATTTTAAATAAACTACCAGTAAACTGTGTTTGGTTGCACTCATCGCGGAACTAAACGCTTTTACCCTTTTTTGCTTTGGAAATATTTTCCTTGAAAATACGATTTTAACGATATCTAAAACTATGGTTTTCGTTGAATAATTGTTTAAATACTACTGAAATATCTGTTCAAACAAACTGATTTGAACAGTTAACACACGTACAAATGCTTCCACTCCTGGATTAATTTACAGTGTTTTCTATTTTTGTTAAATCAATTGTCAAACCTTAGTGAATACGAAAGGGGACTTAGATTCTCATTTTAAAAATAGAATATACACAAAAAGAGTGGTACTTTTAATACATGTAGAGTATATCATTAAGCTAAGTAAAAGGTTATATTCAACTTAACAGGGCGAGGTCATATCCAGTGTCGACAAAATGATTATCTTTAACGAAAAGCACTTTGGAATTAAATATTAACGACCACCGACTCAAAATAAATAACTTATTTGTTCATTGGCGTTTGAATGACATCATTAGCATTATCGGTTTCGAATTTGTTT
Organism: Prosapia bicincta; assembly: GCA_036971475.1. Taxonomy (NCBI): domain Eukaryota; kingdom Metazoa; phylum Arthropoda; class Insecta; order Hemiptera; family Cercopidae; genus Prosapia; species Prosapia bicincta. The sequence goes on along the minus strand of JBAIZL010000004.1, from coordinate 39,880,692 downwards.
GGTTATACTCAGTGATAATGACTAAAATGTCACTGAAAACGATTGAGAAAATAGGTTATTGGTTTTGGGTTGCGGTTACTTATTTATTGATTAACATGCTTAAATGGTAGGCTTCTGCTACTATTTAACAACTTCGTGTGATACTCATTGATGATGACGTTTCTGTCACTGAAACGCGATAGAGAGAAAAATATTGTTTTTTTTTTATTTGCTGTTCGTTATTAATAGATCACGTTTGCTTAGAAATTAAAGGATAAATTAAAACCTTTGGACCACACTCTTTGAAAGTTACTATTTTAAATTAAGAAGATATAATTATTGATTGTGGGTTGGAGTAAGATATTATTACCTTATCAAACAACCTTCAAATATTGTTATTATTAATTGTAATTCACTCCTTTCAAAATGTTTGAACTTCTTTCAAAGATTGCTAATATGTAAATAGGAACACTTATACATACATACATACATATATATATATATATATATATATATATATATATATATATATATATCGTAATACGTATTCTTGTGTATTAATAAAGAATACACGTGTATTAATAAAATATATTTACAAATTGTAAATTCAAATATAATTCTTGTATTTGTATTTTGACTTTTGTTCTTTATATATATATATATATATATATATATATATATATATATATATATATATATATATATATATGTGTGTGTGTGTGTGTGTATGTGTGTGTGTGTGTGTGTGTGTGTGTGTGTGTGTGTGTGTGTGTGTGTGTGTGTGTTGCAACGTCCCCCCCAGCTCACCTAACCTCTACCGTCCCTACCACCGCAGCTCCACGCGGTCGTTTGTTTGCGTTGTTTAAATCCTTTCTTGCAGAATACTAGAATTTAATTGTTTACAAGAAAACATATTTATAAACAACCAAATATCTGCCTATCACCCTGCTGGTAAAACCGTGCTAAACTCCCAGAGTTAAGTGTATGTTTCCTGCTCGTAGGGCCAAACCCACAACAAGCCTATTCCCGCTGACTACTATTTAAAATACGTATAAACACTCCTAAATTAGTGTATCAATTGTGTCTGGTCTAAGTATAGTCACACATGTCAAATTAATAGTCAGCTGGAAAGAAACACATTTAGAAAAATACACATAAAAACACAGAGTCTTACCACCTGATGATGATCTGCAGAAACAGCAAGGGAACGTGCAAAATATGATTGTGTTTAAAAATACCTATTTTAAAAGGCTCCTGTGTCCTCTTAAACACAATCTGCCAGTAGATAAATCTCTGGACTTTTATTACAAAAAACCAACTAATCTTTAGACTAGCTCATGAAATTAGTAGAGAGAAACTCTTTAAAACATTAGGCTTTATCTATTGCCATTTAATGAAATTTAATTAAATTTGTTTACTGATTTGATAATCATTTTTATATTAGTTGGAAAAAGCTAAACAGTTTTTATTGGTTATTTGACACAGGATGGAATGCAAATAATCTTGATTTTTATGACATATTTAACTCTATTTATTGAAATAAAAAGAAAATTTATCCTTCAAAGTATTACATAATTATATTAGCAAAACAATTCACTGAGTCACTTCTTGTTTCTTATGCTTTAAAAAATTATACTTTGCATATAGATTTATTACATTTACATTAACATAAAATCATTTTCAAAATTACACATAATAATATTTTATCTCCTATATGGAATTGGTAAATCCATAACTTATGACCTTTAATTTTTAAATTTATAATATTCGAAAATTTCTCATTTTCTTTAAATAAACGGCTTATGGCCAAAAACCTTTTGTAATTTTAACATTCATTATTTTAAATATTCTGAGCACATAAATTCATTTACTTAGCATACAATTTACTAAAATTTTATAAAGAGTGAAGTCATTGTTTTAAGCTTGCAAATTTGTTTGAATTTAATAAAATTAACTAACTAAATTTGACGTGACTGATTTCGAATAAAGAAAATGACTTGCCAAAGATGTTCTTGCCGGTCCTTGGGGTCCCTCGTCTGGATTCCCTGGTCCTTGGACACCGGAAGTCGCCATCCCTGGTTCGTCGGTGGTGGTTTCCCTCTATTCGAGCGTCCTGGAGGCTGAGTCTGGAGCCTTCATCCTTGGTGGTCCTGGATGTCGAAAGCGCTGAGGTTATTGTCCATCTGGCCTGCTGACGGTTTCTACTCGCGGTCCAGCATAGCGTCCCGCGGCACCTCGTGTTAGAAAATTTTTACAGACTGTCTCTAAAGGCTTAGAGACCTAGTATATATAGCGGTGAATTTAACCTACCGCACCCCGCCTGCAAGTTTGCTATCGCTCGATTTATTCCTTGTACAGGCAAGTCGGGCAACGAATCTGTTTTAGCTTGCATAGTTTGATAATTAATTTTAGAACACTGAAAAATGTCTATTTTATTTAAACGGCTGTAACTTTTTTGTTTCTTAAGTTTTCTGAATTCTGTTTTCTTTAATGTTCATTCTAGGTTATTGTGGTTCTTTTGAAATGTCGATGAAAGTTCTACGTGGTTTGGTTCGAAAAATAGCTTTTTTAGGCACTTAGAATTTTTTCGCTTCACTCTCGATGTTCAAATTTAGTTAGTTATTACAACTTTATTTTATAACATTCTTTAATGTGGCTTAACTATTCTATTTACTGTTTTATTTAATTTTTCCCTCTTTATTAATTGTATAATTCCCTACTTGATTATTTTAAAAACAGCTTTATTTCTAAAAAACAGGAAATTACTTATTTCCCACTTGCGACGGTCTCTCACCCCGTTGCAATTTCCCCGTTTGAGAGGTTAAAAATGTTTTACTTTGTTAAAATGTTTTTTACCAATTCCTTATCTTATTATTACTTAAACTATCTTATTCTATTACAAAATTTTCTTATTATTATTCTCTTGTTTCTTGAGAAGTTTTCACCCTGAAACACTTTAAACACAAGTCAATTAGCAATTTATTAGTCACATTTGTTTACACTAACTTTTATTTTGTCAAATTACACATTATTCACCACACTGATGGCTGTCATTTCCTTTATATATTTACCACGTCAATTTCATTTTATACTAGTTATGGCTTTAAAAACAATGACTTGCAATTAAAAACCTAACTAATCTTACAATACTATTTTTTAAACATATTCCATTTATATCTTAACTATTACGTATTATTGTGTCAGCTGTGGAAGTACAGTTTATCAAGTTTAATTTGTTTATTTTCCGATAAACCTTCCGTAGCGGCTAACTATTGCGTGGATTCCACATTCCAAACTACCTGGCAAGGTCAATGAGCTGGCTTGTAAACATTCTAATAAAACACGACAACAATTCGACTTATCATATTACAACGGAACGAACCTTGCTTTTTAAATTCTCTATCTTTGGATTGTACAGTTTATAAAACTGGCTTGTGTCCAGATTATCGAAGTCCACTTGATAACTCTTGATTGCTTCTGATTTTAATGCAAAGTTTCTAATTGTTGCGACCTTGATCGTTAGTACACAAGTTTTCTTGTTTTATATTGTACAGTGATAGTCTGATCTAACGACCCACTATCTCATGCACACAAATTTCTTGTTTGATTTTGCAAAGGTCTGTCCGCGTATTTGTTGTACAAGTTATTAAGATTCGCCTGCTATCTGCCTGATTGTTGCTTGATTTAACCCGCTTGTTTGATTTACGCAGTGAATGTAGCTCGCCAATGTTTGCTCAATATACACAAAGACTTCCTGAATAATACTTTTGTAATGTTGATTTAGTTATTAAATAGTTTGTTTTAGATTTTAACATTCGTCCCTTTATAAATAAGTAGCTAATCTGAAAGTCTAGATTTAGCCTTATTCAACTACTGTTTATACTTGTTTTTACTTTAAATCAGTTTATGAATCTTTCTGACAATTTAATTCCTGCCTAACTTAGCTTATCGCTCGCGTACTGGTTCTATTATTGAACAATATTCTAATTAGGCATTTCTGTACTTTTAGGATTACGATAAGTGTAAGGGTCACATTCTAGAATCCCTTTACTTGTCATAAAACTTCTTAACGTTTATAACATCATATACAATTTTACAGGGTACATTACACGATATTTTATAATTATTGACACAGTTGATTTGATTAATTGTACCAAATCAAGTTATTGTTCCTAATTTTGCTTCTTATCCCGTAAACATTTCCATTAAATATTTTTGGAATATCCGTAGAACATCCTATTGACTTTGTCCTGTTTTAAATACATTTAGGCTTTTTTGCCCTCTACTATTTTGGTACGTCCGGCTTATTTTGTTGCAAGGAAAGTTTTTATAAACTCGTTCCCCGCCCGTCCACCGGATATTTCCTTGCGGCCTTGTTTACAAACACAAGTGATTGCCCTTAACCTTGAGCTTTTGTTTACTTTTGTTCGACTTGGTGGGTCTTTCATTCAAACATCTGGATACTTTATTATAAATTATTTCAACCTAGACAATTCTGGTTTATTTAAAAGTACAGCGGTTATTTATTTGTACTGCCTTTCTTAATAGTATTTAGTTTTAAAATATTTTTTACTCATTCATAAAACTTTTTAATATCTTTTATGTCATAGATGCCTCGGATTTTATCTGTAACCATGTTTGCAATTTGGTAGGTTTTTCGACCCATTTTCCTTTTAATTTTATAAGGACCTTGGTACCTTAACAACAGCTTTTCTGTCTCATTCTTAGACACATCTGATCTATTGTGCCTAGTGATTAGGACTAAATCGCCCGGTTGAAACGACGTTTCTCGGCAGTTTATATTTTTCATAGCAGCCCGTCTTTCTCCCACTGTCCTTATACGATCGAATACACTTTGTAAGGTTTCTCTTTGTGTCGCTTGTTCCGCATTTCTACAATCATCTGGCAGAAATCTCTCCCATATATATATCGGTACTTCCCCATGGTGTACCTGGATAGGTGAATATCCAGTTACTTCATGGGGAGTTATGTTAATTACCTGTTCCATATATGGCAGATATCTCATCCATGATGACTGCGCTTCATGGCAATAGGTCCTAAGAATCCTGCCCAGATCTCGGTTTATCCTCTCGGCATGGTTTACCTGTGGATGCCTGACCGGAATTAATGTATGCTCAACACTGTTGTCGTGCATCCATAAATTCCATTGTCGAGACGTAAAGGCCGATCCGAAATCTGAGAGTATTCGCCTAGGCTTCCCTATTGTCTGAAAATAATGCGACAGCTTGGCGATTGTACTCGTCGTATTTGGGCGCTTAACTGCATATAATTTTACTAATTTCGAGAATACATCTACAACCACTAAAATGTGCCTTGCACCTCCTGTGCTCCGGGGCAAAGGTCCTAAAAAATCGACAGCAACAATCTCTCCCGGCTGTTGTGTTAAAATGGGTTTCGTCCTTGCTTGCAAATATCGATTTGTTACTTTTGCAAACTGGCAGATCCGACATTTCCGAATGACATCTATGACTTGTTGATGTATATTTTTAATGTAAACATGTTTGTTTATCATTTTGACAATTTTATTTCTACCTAAATGTGCATATTGTTTGTGTACATGCTCTATAAATGGAACGATATTTTGCTTTGGCATCACAACCTTCGTTCTATTGTTTACAATTTTACATAATATATTGTTACATATTTTATAATAATTAAACTGATTTATGTGATTTATTATATGAGAAAGTTCAGGTTCTTGCTCCTGGACTTGTCTCATTTCTTTAAACATCTTTTGTATTATTGTAGGGCATTCTACCTTAATTTGTCCTATTTTAACTATATTTAATCCCTTTTGCCCGCTATTATTTCCTGTATTACTTTGATACATCCGACTAATGGTGTCGCAAGGAACGTTTTCTTTACCTGGACAGTGTCTCATTTTTGGCTGATATTCCTGTATCGCGAGAATCCACCTAGTTATGCGTGCATTGGTATAGTTGCATGAATACAGAAACTTTAGTGCTTTGTTGTCTGTAATAATAGTTAATGGGGCCCCTACTATCAATGGCCGAAACTTCTTTAGGCCATGCACTATTGCCAAAAGCTCCTTTTCGCACACTGTATACCCTAATTCCGCGTGTTTCAGTGTTCTCGATACAAAGCCAATTACTTGTAACCTGCCCTGTTGGTCTTCCTGGTATAGCTGACTTGCTATAGCGTTATCGCTCGCATCAGTTTGTAAAAACGTTCCCCGACCTTCTACCGGATGTGTCAAAGTAACTGCTTCCACAAACAGGTTTTTTACATTCCTAAATGCATCTTGCATTTCTATATCCCAAACCCAGGGTTGTCCCTTTCTTAATAGCTTCAACAGGGGTGAAGTTTCTCGGGCGTATTGACTTGTGAATCGCGAATAATAATTCACAAATCCTAAGAATGATTGTAACTGTTTTTTATTCTTAGGACTAGGAAAATCGCGAATCGCTTGTAGCTTATCTGGGTCAGTTTTTACCCCTTTCTGGTCAAAAATGTACCCTAAAAACTTCACTTCCTGTTGACAGAACAATGTCTTATTGGGATTTATTGTTAAATTTCCCTCCCTGAATTTGGAAAATATTATACGCAAGTGCTCGAGGTGTTCTTCAAATGTCTCCGATAGACATAACAAGTCGTCAACATAGGCTAATATGTTGTCGCTTAACTCCACGCCAAGTGTCAAATCGACTGTTCTTACTAGGGCCGCTAGAGAATTCTGTAACCCGAATGGAACGACCTTAAAATTGTACACCTTATTGTCGAATAAAAAGCCGGTATATTTCTTGGAATCGTGTGTCAATGGCACTTGCCAAAAACTCGATGTCATATCAATTTTTGAAATATACCGTTTATTCCTTCCTTTCCTTAGGATGTCGTCTATACTAGGTGCACTTTCATAATCGGGTACAGTTATCTCGTTTAACTTCCTAGCGTCTAAACAAAGTCGAACTGTATTGTCTGATTTTATGACAACAACCATAGGATTAACATACGGCGTCCTTGACCCCTCAATTATGTCATATCGGAGCATTTTGTCGATTTCTTCCTGAACCTGTTTGCGGAAGTTCATTGGAATAGGATAGTTCCTGTTCACAAAAGTTGTGCCTTCCTTAATTTTGAGCGCATGTTTATATTTATTGGATCTACCTGGTTTTTCATTAAACACGTCTGAATAATTGTTTATCAATTCTTGTAACTTCAACATTTCTTGTTTATTTAATATGCAATGATTATTTGTATTTTCCAATTTAATCGTATTTATTTTTAGATATGTTTTACGCGTTCTGGTTTTCTTTCGGCGTTTTGTGTTACGCCATTGTGCGTAATTCCTGTATTTTATTTTTGTTTTTGATTTATTTTTACTTGGTTTATTGTGATAATTTTTATACTGGTGAGATTTACTTTTAAATTTATTTTTAGCAAACAATTTGGACTTCGTTTTCAAGCAAGATTGGTTAGAATTAAAGTGCTTTGGAATTCTTGTTAAGTCTAACGGATTTGTTTCCCGACAATTAGGTCTTTCCCTAACTTGTTGGAATTTTATTTGTTTCGGCTTGTAGCCATTTTTATTTAATTCGTTGAATCCTCCCTCGTCATTATTTAATTTGTTTGTTGTAGGCTTGGTTAACCCATTTTTTGCTTTGTTTAATCCCGTTAGCTTACTTGATTCCGTTCTTTCACAGATTAATAATTCACTCTTCCTCGAATTTTCGCACAACTTGTTATTTAAATTTTTGGTAATCTCGTTCTTAACCTTATTCGTTGACAATTGTTTTGATTTTATTCTTTGTTCCCCGCTTGTATCGGTGGAACATTTTACATTTTTAGTTATATTTTTGTTTATTATTTTATTAATTTTATTACATCCTATCTCTTGTTTTATATTATTTTTATTATTATTCGATACAAGAAACTCCTGGTGCAGCAGATATCCATCAATTTCATACGTCATGAACGATCTCTCCATGTTTATCCGGGCTTTTAACGCACACAAAGTATTTGCTCCCAAGATGAGGTCAACCCGTAGATTGTCCACAATCAAGAAAACAAATTCCTTTGTGTGTCCGTTTAATGTTAGAGGTAGCATCGTTTGTAATTTGACTCGTTTACAGGTTGACCCTAATGCTGTGACTATCGCTACATTAGCTATAGGTAGCTCATAGAATAAATTCCCGCTTTGTTTTAGGGCTATGTATTTTTCTGTTTTAATCACAGACATTTGGGCACCTGTATCAACTTGTGCAATTAACTTATGGTCTTTAATTTCGCACTCTATCACTGGACACTGGTCTATATCCTCCAGTTTTACAACCGAGTCAATTCTTTCCTCTAACAAATCGTCCCTAATAGACATGGAAAAACCGCCTAGCCTGATCTTATTATGATGGTAAACCGGCTTTTCCTTCGGTCTCTCGCTCTGAATTATTTTTGGTTTCTTATTGCTTCGGATCTCTAACCTGGTTAACTTATCTCCCTGATTGTTGCCAGAGATCCTTATATTTAGTTTTTTGGCTTGTGGTCGCTTGGTCCGGGGATAGGCGATTTAGGATGAGGGTTTTTAGGATACTTGGTCTCTTGGTATTTTGCGGTATCACCATGGGACCTTGGGTTAGGGTTAGGTTGTTGGTTTGGAGCAACCTGCCTCTGTTGACTTCTTTGAGCGTTCCCATTACCATTTCCGTTATCAGTAACGCTGTCTAGCTGTTGTAGGAAAACTATCGCTTGTTTGATGTTACTTGTGGGGTTCCCCACACTAGCTAGCTGAACATTACTCCCGAAGTGTTTCATTAACATGAAAATTAGATGGTTCTCTGGGATTATCGGGTCTAAGTTTTTCGCCCTGTTTACCATCATAATAAAATACTCTGCCATAGAGTATGGTCCATTATTATGGTAGCGCCCTTGATTTATCTGTCTGCGTACCCTATCCTGCTGGCGATAACTCCAGAAATGCTCCGTGAATTCTTGCCTGAATTCGGAATAAGTTTCTGTATTGTTTTTTATGGCTTTCCACCATGCATCCGCTGCCCCTTTCAAATATCGTTCTACAATTCTTAATTTTGCAGTCTCGTCCATAGTATTGTCTATTTCAGAAAATAGATCTTCTATTTCCCCTAGGAATGTCATTGGATCTTCCTTGTCATTCCCCCAGAACTCAATCCTACGGTACGTAGCCTCCCCGTTCCTGTCTATTACCCTTGGTAAGCAAACTTGTGTTACTATTCCCGCTCCAGCGGTTTGCTTTACCTTTGCAACTTGTTGCTTTACCGATTTAATGTCCTCTTGGATATCCTGTACTTTCTCGTTTAATTTAGCCGTTTTTGTTTCCGTTTTAGTTTTTAATTTCTCTATTTCCGTTTCATGTTCGCTTAACTTTTCATATATATGACTTGTCTTAGCCTCATTTTCTTTTTGGTAGTCATCGAACTTTCCCTGGAAAGCCTCCCATAAATGTCGTCTTTCCATTTTCTCTTCCTCCCTCCATTGTTTTTCTCTGTCCTCTCTCTCCTTCTCCTTTTGTTTTTCTTTGTCTTCTCTCTCCTTCTCTCTCTGTTTTGCTTCCTCCCTCTCTTCCTCTCTCAATCGTTTCTCTTCCGCCTTCTCTTTCTCTCTCAATTGTTTCTCTTCCTCTCTCCATTGTTTTTCTTTTTCATCTCTCTCCTTTGCCCTTTGTTCTGCTTCCTCCCTCAAACGTTTTTCTTTTTCATCTCTTTCCTTCTCCCTTTGTTTTTCTCTTTCATCTCTCTCCTTCTCCCTTTGTTTTTCTCTGTCTTCTCTCTCCTTCTCTCTTTGTCTTGCTTCCGCCTTCTCCTTCTCTCGCTCTTCTTTGTCTTTTTCCTCCTTTGCCTTGAAAAAGGCCATCAATTTATCTATCTCTGGTTTTGACATTTTGATTTACTATTTAATATTCAATTATTTATTTATTTCCTTATTCCTTTCTTTTCGATTTGGTTTAGGCCAGATGGTTCCTACCCGCTCTTTCGACTAACTCCTTATTCAAATTTATTTATTTATTTATTTTATTTTTACGCTCTTGGATTTGTTCAATTTATATTATTATTTAAAAATTTAATTACATTATTTAAAACATTTTGACTTCCTTTATTTAAGCAATCTCGATTCATTTCTATTATTTAATTATTCAATTTTGATATAGGGAACCTGTTCAAAGTCCCTACCGTCCGGGCGCCAATTCTGCAACGCCCCACGTTCTGGGCGCCAATTCTGCAACGTCCCCCCCAGCTCACCTAACCTCTACCGTCCCTACCACCGCAGCTCCACGCGGTCGTTTGTTTGCGTTGTTTAAATCCTTTCTTGCAGAATACTAGAATTTAATTGTTTACAAGAAAACATATTTATAAACAACCAAAAATCTGCCTATCACCCTGCTGGTAAAACCGTGCTAAACTCCCAGAGTTAAGTGTATGTTTCCTGCTCGTAGGGCCAAACCCACAACAAGCCTATTCCCGCTGACTACTATTTAAAATACGTATAAACACTCCTAAATTAGTGTATCAATTGTGTCTGGTCTAAGTATAGTCACACATGTCAAATTAATAGTCAGCTGGAAAGAAACACATTTAGAAAAATACACATAAAAACACAGAGTCTTACCACCTGATGATGATCTGCAGAAACAGCAAGGGAACGTGCAAAATATGATTGTGTTTAAAAATACCTATTTTAAAAGGCTCCTGTGTCCTCTTAAACACAATCTGCCAGTAGATAAATCTCTGGACTTTTATTACAAAAAACCAACTAATCTTTAGACTAGCTCATGAAATTAGTAGAGAGAAACTCTTTAAAACATTAGGCTTTATCTATTGCCATTTAATGAAATTTAATTAAATTTGTTTACTGATTTGATAATCATTTTTATATTAGTTGGAAAAAGCTAAACAGTTTTTATTGGTTATTTGACACAGGATGGAATGCAAATAATCTTGATTTTTATGACATATTTAACTCTATTTATTGAAATAAAAAGAAAATTTATCCTTCAAAGTATTACATAATTATATTAGCAAAACAATTCACTGAGTCACTTCTTGTTTCTTATGCTTTAAAAAATTATACTTTGCATATAGATTTATTACATTTACATTAACATAAAATCATTTTCAAAATTACACATAATAATATTTTATCTCCTATATGGAATTGGTAAATCCATAACTTATGACCTTTAATTTTTAAATTTATAATATTCGAAAATTTCTCATTTTCTTTAAATAAACGGCTTATGGCCAAAAACCTTTTGTAATTTTAACATTCATTATTTTAAATATTCTGAGCACATAAATTCATTTACTTAGCATACAATTTACTAAAATTTTATAAAGAGTGAAGTCATTGTTTTAAGCTTGCAAATTTGTTTGAATTTAATAAAATTAACTAACTAAATTTGACGTGACTGATTTCGAATAAAGAAAATGACTTGCCAAAGATGTTCTTGCCGGTCCTTGGGGTCCCTCGTCTGGATTCCCTGGTCCTTGGACACCGGAAGTCGCCATCCCTGGTTCGTCGGTGGTGGTTTCCCTCTATTCGAGCGTCCTGGAGGCTGAGTCTGGAGCCTTCATCCTTGGTGGTCCTGGATGTCGAAAGCGCTGAGGTTATTGTCCATCTGGCCTGCTGACGGTTTCTACTCGCGGTCCAGCATAGCGTCCCGCGGCACCTCGTGTTAGAAAATTTTTACAGACTGTCTCTAAAGGCTTAGAGACCTAGTATATATAGCGGTGAATTTAACCTACCGCACCCCGCCTGCAAGTTTGCTATCGCTCGATTTATTCCTTGTACAGGCAAGTCGGGCAACGAATCTGTTTTAGCTTGCATAGTTTGATAATTAATTTTAGAACACTGAAAAATGTCTATTTTATTTAAACGGCTGTAACTTTTTTGTTTCTTAAGTTTTCTGAATTCTGTTTTCTTTAATGTTCATTCTAGGTTATTGTGGTTCTTTTGAAATGTCGATGAAAGTTCTACGTGGTTTGGTTCGAAAAATAGCTTTTTTAGGCACTTAGAATTTTTTCGCTTCACTCTCGATGTTCAAATTTAGTTAGTTATTACAACTTTATTTTATAACATTCTTTAATGTGGCTTAACTATTCTATTTACTGTTTTATTTAATTTTTCCCTCTTTATTAATTGTATAATTCCCTACTTGATTATTTTAAAAACAGCTTTATTTCTAAAAAACAGGAAATTACTTATTTCCCACTTGCGACGGTCTCTCACCCCGTTGCAGTGTGTGTTTGTGTGTGTGTGTGTGTGTGTGTGTGTGTGTGTGTGTGTGTGTGTGTGTGTGTGTGTGTGTGTGTGTGTGTGTGTGTGTGTGTGTGTAAAGTCCTTATCCTTCGTGGTACTGTTTTCCAACGAAATGTTTTGGATTGGATTTTCCAAAAATGCCTAAGGAAAATATAGACCAATATTGGTTAAAAGGAATGAAGTGATAAAAAAAATACAATTCCTACTACAAAATAATATAGATAACTAACGTTTGATTAACGATAACCGTCTTTAGGAAATCAATGATGCAATCTGTATTTTGTATCTGTGCTTTGAATAGCTAAAATGACTAAAATAATTTCTTAGTAATGGGTTTGCAGAGAAACTGGTAACTTTATTGCCATTTAGTGCTTGTGTTATATAAAGAACTTAACATCTCAAAAAAAAATTATAATACAGATTTGTTTCTTACAATTTACGTGAATTTTAATTAAATTACTGCTGTGGAAAGTAAAAAAAATAAACGAAAATATGGGCATATGTATTTTTATTCCCTAACCAAGTAACATCTAGCCTGGAAGAAGCAAAGCTTTGCTCATAGGAGTTTTCTTTTCAAATATTGTCTCAGCCCAAGCGATACCAAAACTCCACTGTTCCCTGAAACTCACATCAATATGCCCTGTCCCTATTCCTACATAGTTCCTTCCCCCATGAAGGAGTACCAGGTCTATCTTTACATTGTGCAACCTGTTATTGTGGAATCTCATCTAGTATTGACCAAGAGAAGCATTTGATTCGCACTTCAACTGTTGTTGAATATACCTCTTCCAATGCTAAATGAGGTTATAGCGTAACGTCGGAACTGCGATTCTATAACCTGGAGATTGAACGGATGTACTCCGGGCATCAAATATTTATCATATTTTTCCATTCATGAAGGAATATCTATCTATCTATCTATCTATCTATCTATCTATATATATATATATATATATATATATATATATATAGAGAGAGAGAGAGAGAGAGAGAGAGAGAAAGAGAGAGAGAGAGAGAGATTATACTATTCATTCCTGATGATGTTGGTGCTTTTGATCTATGTTTAACGTTTGCGTTACTTTAAAATAATAGAAAGTTATTACAATTTCATTATTGAAAAAACTTTTTAAAAATTAAAATTTAACACGTTTGCATCCTGGAAAACTAATATATCATGGTGCTTGGCTCCATCATTAGGCAAAATAAGCTTTACCAACAATCCAAACAAAACGACTGCGACCAACTACTCTGTGGAAAACATTTTGCATGTTTACTTACCTGGAAGCCCGGAGGGAAAGCTCTAAATCAATCAAGTTTCATAACACATCTCAGACAAAAATTTACGTTAAGGAATCTGTGCCATGGGCCGTATTAGTAAAAAAATAGAAATTACGTTATTATTTTTCGTTAAAGGTATTCTACGGCATTGTTTGTGCAATAGATCACAGCATAGGCCGATACTAGCTGTTGGTATGAACAGAACTAGTGACGTAGTAGATACTGTGCATGGTTAAAATATGAAAATTAAAAAGAAACACTCTCAAGCTCAATTTATATATAAAACGAACGCAAAGAGTCTAGGAACGAACTTGATTTGTATCAAGAACTTGCTTTTGCCTATTTGTGACTTGATTTTTAATAAACTATAAATATAAAAGAGTTATTGCTAGTACGTTTTTATTACCTCGACCTTTTGCCTGTCTGTTCGGTACAACTTTTACAATCAAAGTTAATGTTCTTTATGACTTGGAAATTTGGTATGTGGAACATTAATCAGCAGTGTATGGTAATGAAATATATTGGTAAATTTATAATTAACCACAAAATTCGAGTTTTGCTGGGCATTCCGTTCCGACCTCCAACGTTTGTATTTAATTATGTAATACGTAATTAAGTACAAACCAAGCTTATTAAAGCGGAATAATAATATAATAAAATCAGTTGGATCAAGTTTTAAAACGAACTATTAAATATAAAATAATGTTTTCAATTAGTTTTCTTATAACCTCACGAACGTCCATTAACTTGTTTGAACAAAACATTAGTGAAATTTAATAAATATGAAAATACTTATAAATACAAGAATTACACACAACACACACTTATAAGACTTAAGTTTCATACTCGTTTCAATGATGTATGTCATCATCAGAGATGCTTCCACAAACATATAACTTTAATTTTAAAAAGTGGAACATATTTTTACAAAACTGAGATCCGGTTCTAACCATTGTAAAATTATGACAGGTAATGTTACATTTTTTAAATTAAAGTTATATGTTTGTAGTAGCATCACTGATGAAGATGGTGATATAAGTCGTTGAAACTCGCATGAAATTAAAGTTTTATAAGTGTGTGTTGTGTATATAACCTTGTGTTTCTAACCTTAACATTGTGATTCTTGTGTTTATACCCTTAACACACAAGCCAGCTGGAATATTGTTTGTGTTTAGAAGAAAGTTCAAAATATATCGGAAGGGCGGAAGTTCTAATGATAACTTACCTTTAAAAGTCACATAATAATTTATAAAAATGATATACTTCATGTGCCTCACATTTTTTGTTTTGAACATTACAAGTATTTTCATATTTATTAGAAGTTACACATGTTTAGGTCAATTAGTAAGGAGTGATGATTTTGGAAGGGGTTTGTAAAGATAACTAATCTGTAAGTAAGTCTAGGAATAATAATTTCATATTTGTTAATTCGTTTTTAAAGCGGTGTTTTAAAAACTATTTAATAAAAATTTAATTATTTATACCTGTTTTAAACTAACTTAAACTAGTTGTGTACAAAAAGGTTTTCATAAGCTACAACGTGTGAAAACCAAAAGAGTTAATCTTTCATTATGGTTTTCAAGGTTGTTAAATTCGAGTTTAGGTACGTAGATGACCATACAAAAATGCATAGATGTCTGTTTGAAATGCATGTATGTTTTCAACTAAGTTGTTACATACGTGTGAAGTTTATCATATAAACTGCTAACATTTTCTTGTTGCATATTTATTTTTATAAACATTTCTCTCTCTATTTCTACTTTCTTCTCTCTCTCTCTCACACAAACGCACACACTTTCTCTTTCTTTTTTGTCTCCCTCTCACACGCTTCATCATTCTTCTTCTCCTCTTTCTTCCTCCTCTTCATGTCACTCTCTTTCTAACGGTTTCTTTAAATTTTAATATTTTTCCTTCTTCCTTTTCTTTTTTCCCTTCCCTAAACTCTCGCACTCTTCTCCCTCCCTCATTTTTCCCTCACATTCTTTATCTTTCTCCACCCACTTTTTGCTTCCTCTTTCATCTTCTAACGATCTATTAATCTTTTTCTCTTTTCTTTCCTTCCATATTCTCTCTTTTTCACCCTACCCTCTTCCTCCAGTGTCACCATTAGGTGTGACACTCTCTCTACCTACTCCCTTATCTTTCTCTTTCTCATAAATTTATATTAAAAATATTTCATACTAAGAATAATTTTCAAACAACCCAACTGAAATCTTTATTGGACACGTGTAATCAACACTATTGGCTTTCATCGATAGGATTATCAAGGGCAAGTTGCCCTAACAAGCTTTGGCAATGTTGGTAAAATGTTATTGTAGTTATGAAATGTTTATAAAAATTAATATGCAACAAGAAAATGTTAGCTGTTTATATGATAAACTTCATACACTACAATAACACTTTACCAACATTGCTATAGCTTGTTAGGGAAACTTGTCCTCGATAATCCTATCGATGAAATCCAATAGTGTTGATTACACGTGTCCAATAAAGTTTTCAGTTGGGTTGTTTGAAAATTATTCTTAGAATGAAATATTTTTAATATAAATTTATGAGAAAGAGAAAGACAAGGGGGTAGGTAGAGAGAGTGTCACACCTAATGGTGACACTGGAGGAAGAGGGTAGGGTGAAAAAGAGAGAATATGGAAGGAAAGAAAAGAGAAAAAGATTAATAGATCGTTAGAAGATGAAAGAGGAAGCAAAATGTAGGTGGAGAAAGATAAAGAATGTGAGGAAAAAATGAGGGAGGGAGAAGAGTGCGAGAGTTTTAGGGAAGGGAAAAAAGAAAAGGATGAAGGAAAAATATTAAAATTTAAAGAAACCGTTAGAAAGATAGTGACATGAAGAGGAGAAAGAAAGATGAGAAGAAGAATGATACAGCGTGTGAGAGGGAGACAAAAAAGAAAGAGAAAGTGTGTGTGTGTGTGTGTGAGGGAGAGAGAGAGAAGAAAGTAGAAAGAAAGAGAGAGAGCTGCAACATTCTTCAAATGTCTTTAAGATGCAATGCTACACATTCTTGAGAGTAGATTGAACCCTACGGCTTTAGAGAGCGATGGGAAGAGAAAGAGAGTGAGATAAAGAAGAGGAAGAAAGAGGAAAAGAAGCATGTTGAAGAGTGTTAGAGGGAGAGAAAAAAGAAAGTGTGTTATTATTGTAAGAAAGTATATTACACAAAGAAAGTGTGTGTGTGTGTGTGTGTGTGTGTGTGTGTGAGAGAGAGAGAGAGAGAGAGAGAGAGAGAGAAGGAGAAGAAAGGAGAAATAGGGGGAGAGCTGTAAATTCTTCAAATATCTTTAAAATGCATTAGTACACATTCTTGAGAGTAGATTGAACCATACGGCTTTACGTTGGACAATAATAATGAAAATATCTTACACGTATTTGTGTTCGCTAGCAAAAGGGAACAACCGTTTTCTTCTGATAGCCTTCAAATAAAACGCAACACTTTGCTCCTTGGAGCGTGAATAACGGCAAAGGTCGTTAACTGGGAGTGTCAGGAGCAGAATGTGGGGCAATATCCAGAGAGTGTAATACCGTTCCAGACAATTATTTCAAATGTGCGTACCGTGTAAATTTGTTTTTGGCGGAATTTGTTTAAAGCGTGGATAGAAGCGATAAAATCCCGAACTCGGTTGATTGTACAACACGGGACAAGTATGATTATGTGTTTGGTAGTGTTATTGTTAGAAAGTGTTATAGAATTAATCGTAATAATGTTTAGGGTATATGGTGGCGCATTTCTGTAACGGTTTGATTGCAATGATATCTCACGTATGTTGGCGTCACGCAATGAGTGTATGTTGTTACCCCGTAGTTGTTTAAACCGAATCAATAATATGCATAGAGAATTAAACAATACAGCGTTATTATTTTTATTACAAACAAACTAGGCCTTTATTATATTATTTTACACTATTTACTTAACTCTCGTTAGCACTGGATTTCCTTGAGAGATAGAAACTCATTTCTGAGTAGATTCTCTATAAACTAGGAGTTAGCAATTACAACTTGGACGACAGTGATGTATTTTAAAAATGTTTTAATGAATAAAGTTTTATTTAAAACTCTATGTACGTTTCGATTGCAACGGAATCATCTTCAGAGGAAATTACTACAAGAATTCGCTTTTGTACTTACAAGAATAGTTATTTCTTGTAATAATAGTCCTTTGTAATAATAATTCATTCTAATATACGGGAGTAAATTCTCGTAATAATTTCCTCTTGAAGTGATTCCTTTGCAATCGAAATATATTTGAGTGTTTAAATACAATAGTTAGGTGGTTTTATTTGTTTAAAATTTTAAAGAATTAATGAAATAGGAGGTAACAATAAGTCTAAAGATAACAATTAAACATCACGAGAATAACTTTAAAATTATGACGAAAATATAGTCTATAAAATAAAACAATAATACGTTTGAGGATACTTTTCTGCCTTTCCTGCCATTGCAGTATTATTCTTTGTTGACGCGTTTCGGAATAATTACATTTGCAACACGTTAATAGTACTGTTCTATTCAACTTCTAGTATCCTTACCATAAAGTCATAAATAATTGTCTATCCCATGTAGGAAGAAAAGAAGGGTATTTTTAATTAGGTAGAAATAATAAAAGGTCAATATGATCCTTGTAAACTGATAATAGGAGAAAATTAGTAGGCCTACATCTCATGACCAGGGGCGTTTATCTTAAGTAGACCATTCAGTCCTTTCTCGTAGCTTTGAGAAGATCTGCCATCGTCTACAACTGAAGATCTGTGACAAAGTGTAGAATAAAGTTAGGGATGTACAATAAATCATAAAGGTACTCTAGGGGTGTTACAAGAGTAACATGAGTTACAAGAGTATATGTGAAATATTATGGTATCAAGTGTGCAGTGTCTCGTACGTACCTGAAGTATACATGCATTTTATCAGAGTGACGAAAAAGTACTTTATTTTACTCTCTAGCATTAAAACCCTTTGTAAGAAAAATCATAAAGAAGGTTTGATAGAATTAGTTAGGCCTAACGAAATGATATGATGATCCTCTATTAGGAGACTTTTCCCTAGTAGACTAGCGTCGAATGGGACGGGTCGCTAGCTTCAAATACACACGCGTTCTACAGGGCTAAGTAATTTACTACCATTGTCGATAAATATTTGTAATAAAGTTCATCAGAATTAGTCTCAGAGATAAAGGATTGAACATGTGTTTTTGTTCGGACTGTACTTTGATGTCCAGTAATGATATCCAATAGACATTTAATACCCCTTTGTCATACGCTTCATTGTGGAGCAAGCTCAACTTTTACGACTATTCTCGTTCAGTTGCACAACATGATATGGTTCATTAGAGACTTTGACAGATAGATATGGTTGTGAAACACTGAGAGCTGTAGATTTGGTTTTCTTTGTAATGTTTCAATTGAATTTAGTCAGATTATTCGCAATAAAATTTCTTTACTACACAGATTTTTATAAACGTATGTATTCGTTGAAACGTAAACAGAGTTAAACTTAGCACAAAACTTTCTTTGTAAAAGTGGCTGCGTGGTCAAGTTGATTGAGCACTTGGCTCATAACTAAAGGTTCTAGGTTAGATTCCCGGTGTCGTCAAAGAATTTCTGTGTGAGTTTTCTCAACTCCAAGATAGACTGTGAAAATGAGCAATAATGTTCAAACCAGGTGGTGGTAGAATCCTTGTGTTGGTCACAATACCGTTTCTTCCAATTCAGTCAATCTTCTACTCTTTCTTTCCAATTCTCCATAGTGTGCAAAGGAATCATACTTGTTAATATCTTTGTAAGTAAATTTACGAATATTACATAATTTTAAATGAATTTATGTACTTTATAATTTTACTTTAAATACTTACTTTGAGGTATAATTTAACGAAACGAATTTATTAGTCTAATTTATCCCTTCTAGAATAAGAAAATCTATACGAATATCATGAAATGTATATTTTTGTTCGATTTTTATGATGTTATTACCTTTATCATTAAAATAATCATCATACTCAACTTTTGTTTTTAGAAGAAAATATATTTTTATTAATATTATTATATAGGTTTTCTTAAATTAAAATTAAAGGAAGTAAATTAGATAATTAAGTGAAGAAATGTGTAGTAGTAGAAGACTGCAACAATTACCACCAATATTTCTTTGTCTGTTTCTGCTCTTCTGCTGGTTTTGTTTATTTTTCATGCGTTTCTTATTTTAACTTTAACTACACTCTTCAACAAAACCTTTCCTCCCTCTCTTTCCTACCTTTTTTGTTTTGGTAAACTCCCTCTTAGTATTAAGTTTAGTTGAAATAATATTTTCGCTGAAACTTTCTTCACTAACCATTTCCTTCAGTTTCCTTTTTGTATTCTCTCGTCATTTTATAAATTGTTTGTTCATCCAATATTCAAGTTAATTTTTATTTATGTAATACAATACCTTATCTGTATACAATCTACGAGACCTGGCTTCAAGGCTCGTTTATTCACTCCTGGAGTGTTTGATCAACCAGCACCGCAGTTCCAACCTGTCTCCCCAGCTTTAATACTGTGAGTTATTAATCCTTACTTGTCTATGGCAGGAAACCATTTTTAAAAAATCTGAATATTTCTAAAGGACGAAAATATCGTTGAGGACATTATTTGGTATAAAATATTGAAGGTTCAAAAATACATTTTAATTACATTTGGAGTTAGAAAACATATTTCATTGAAACTCAGACCCCTGCACGCTTGTTTACCTGGATATTCTTTATAACAATGTAACGCTATAGTATCTTCTGTTTTGGATCATTTTGTTGTTCTTATTATTTCTGTTGTTGTACTATGTTTATACTGTTTATTTTATCAACATCACTGCATAATATTAATCGATACTGTCTTCGTCGACTGCAAAGCCTACCGTTGGTATTAGATAAATTGCAATTTACTATTACTTAGCATTTAAAAAATGTTTCTTCACTACTTCTAAAATATTAAGGAATTTCTTTGCCAGCGTGAAATCTAAATATCGGCATATGTTATTCTTTATGCTAAACGTATTGTGTTATTAATTGTGTTGCGTTTGGATTCAAATGGTCGTTCTTAGAATTTGTAATTATTTTAAACCATTTAGTGATTTTTAGGGTCTTCAAGAAACATTATAACAAAATCTATAAAATAAAATTTGTATTTTCTGTAGTTTACTGTTGTTTGTACAAACGGGGATATCTTGTATATTCAAATAAAACTGCGCCAAAGATATATATATATATATATATATATATATATATATATATATATATATATATATATATATATAATACGTTTTCTTGTTTAATAATTTAAAACAACATAGGTTATTCAAATACAAGAATATTTATTAATTTATGTTTAAAGCTTTTCGTTGGTAAACAGTACCAACATCATCAGGAATGAAAATTACAATAATGTAAGCTATAGGCCTAAAACATATTTTAAATTTAAAATTTAATATATATAAATATAAAATACGTCTTCTTGTTTAATAATTTGAAACAACATAGGTTATTCAAATACAAGAATATTTATTAATTTATATTTAAAGCTTTTCGTTGGTAAACAGTACCAATATCATCAGGAATGAAAATTACAATAATGTCATTCCTGTAATTACATAATATGTTATTATTGTAATTTTCATTCCTGATGATGTTGATACTGTTTACCAACGAAAAGCTTTGAATATAAATTAATAAATATTCATGTTGTTTTAAATATATATATATATATATATATATATATATATATATATATATATATATATATATATATATATATATATATATATATATTCTTGATATTTTACGTTATCCACTGTTTTTCCCTTGCACTGACTTTATGAAGTTAATATATTACTATTGTAAGTAATTTTATCCACCATTAAGTGCAGTAATTTCACCTTGAGTGATGACTCGGTCACTTGACCGAAAGGTGCCTCATTACTCAAGGTAAAATTATTGCACTTAATGGTGGATAAAATTACTTACAATAGTAATATATTAACTTCATATATATATATATATATATATATATATATATATATATATATATATATATATAGAGAGAGAGAGAGAGAGAGAGAGAGAGTCTATGTTTACCTCTAAATATGAGTTCTTAAATTCATGTGTCATGGTTTCATCCGCCCTTAGTATCGTGGGAGATAGCCACCCTTAACGTGGTTATCAGCTTTCCTGCAACTCTCATTTTACTGTCTTCCGATAAATTTTCATTAATTCGAACTTTCTGGAGTTGATTCCTTATTTGTATTTCTTCTTCTATAATAATTATGTCATATAAAATTATAGTAGCTTTCAACTATCACGTGAATCTAAAGCAACATTGAGTAACAAACCATTTACTCGTGTTTCGTCTCGGGTCCTCGTAATTTCATTAACAATCAACGATCCTTCGATTTAAATAAATTAAAATTGAACAATAATATATTAATTCAAACAGTTTCTTCCTTTTTAGACTCAGAAAAACACAGTATGATTGTTAGCAAAACAATACGAACTGTTAAATACGTTTCCAATTAAAGTAGTTCGTTAAGCATCCGCTAGGTGAGCACATAAGTACAAAACGGAAACTCAAGGCTTCAAGTTTGAAGTGGCTCAGAAGAACTCTTTAAACTTTCTTTAGATATTCTCCAGCGCACGTACAAATAAACTTATTTTAAACTACAACTCGTCGCAAACTCTAATGTCTAAACATTATTTTAGTCTGAGTGGGACACTTTAAAAGTTAACAAGTTACATTTTTTTACATTTGATCAAGATATACTAGATGCATGGATTATAATTATCCTTTGCGTTTATAGGCTACTTATATTATTTATTATCTTTTTACTTTATTGCATTTATATTTCAAACTGAAAATTAACAAACTTAGGCTCTAGCAGCGGCTATTTTGTACCCGCTGGTAATGCTGCTCTGGTCTAAGTATACATATTGGTCTCTTACGTGTTTTTATTTCTTTTAAAGCGAAGAGTGTTTCTGTTTATTTAGCCCTATATATATTAAAATATATTTTTTGTATGTTAAATAATGTTTTATATATCGTTGAGCATAAAAAGGTAATAATCTAACTTAATGAAATGTTTCACATATCGTTTTCTGTTTAGTTATTGCTAGAAAGCTAATGGATCGGGAAACTAAGTGACGATCTCTGAAAAATATCAATTTAGAAATAAAAAATTAGTTTCATGTAAACTGAAATATTTTGTTATAAAACTTTGAAGACGAGATCTTCTCCTATCAAGCATCTTTGAAGGTGAGTTTACTTTTACCGCCTGGGTCTTTTCTTACCAGTTCTCCTTAAAGACAGGTCTTCAAACAGCTATCATTGAAGAAAGGTATTCTCATAAAAACTCCCATTGAAGACGGATTTTCAGTAGAAATCAGGTCGAATGACCAAATCTCCTTCAAAACGGGCCTTCTCTTACCAGGTTCGGCCCTTTAAGATGGGTCTACACTTATCAGGTATCTTTGAAGATGGCTCTTTTTTTAACCCCTATCTTTGAATACTGGTCTTCTCCTACTAAGTCTCCTTGAATACTAGCCTGTTCTTACGAGGTGCCCTTTAAGACAGAACTACACTTATCAGGCATCTTAGAAGACGAGTCTTCTTTTACCATCTATCTTTGAAGATAGGTCTTCTCTTACCAAGTCTCCTTGAATACGCGTCTATTCCTACAAGGTCTTTTTTAAGATAGAACTACACTTATCAGGTATCTTAGAAGACGAGTCTTCTTTTACCATCTATCTTTGAAGATAGGTCTTCTCTTACCAAGTCTCCTTGAATACGGGTCTGTTCATATCAGGTCTCCTTTAAGACAGGACTACACGTGCCAGATATTTTAGAAGACTGGTCTTCTTTTACCATCTATCTTTGAAGATAGATCTGAAGATAGATCTTTGAAAACCTCTTCTCTTACCAAGTCTCTTATCAAGACGGGTCTACTCCTAAAAGAGAAGTGTCTTCTCATACAAAGTCCCCTTGAAGACGGATTTTTTCCTACCCGGTTTCATTTAAACCGGGTCTTATAGCATGTCTTCTTAATGTCAATAATTGGCATTAAAAATAATTAAAATTTACATTTTTTAATTTACTCAACAGAAAATGGCTTGAGCTTTTGTTACACGGTTCTTACGTATACATGTAATTTACCAACGCTTAAAATATAAAGCAACATATAATAAATAACCCAATTTGTGTAAAATAATAAATAAGCAAATACTTTATTATTTCTGTATGATTCTCAAACTTTTAATACATTTATTTACAGGTAAAGTCTAATTTATAGGATATACCTTATTTATCTACACATTTATTGTGTAAGTCGACCGTTTTTGAAACAGCCTAAAATAGTATATTCATAGATTACAAATAGCATCATTTTACAGCTATTGAATAATCAGTAAGTCTTTGCTTTGTAGGGTAAAACTCAAAGTCGTGGCTAAGACTATCTCTGATTCGTTAAAACACAAATAAATTCTGTTTTAATGTTTTCCGTTTACTTCAAAACATATATTTTTGCCAGATAAACATTCAAACTCAACACCTGTACATATATAGGACTCACATACACACACACACACACACACACACACACACACACATATATATATTTTACTGCAGGATACATCTAACCTTTGCTAGTTCTAGGAGTCATAATTCACTCCTATTAAATAGTTGATTATTGTACAATGTAGCATAAAATAGTCATAAAGATTTGAGGATGACGTTTTTACGATTTTAAAATAACTATTGGTAATTCTAACTAAATAATAATTTTATAATTAATTAACTCCTTCCATTTCTTTTATATATTTTGTTTAACCTTTAGACAATGGTTAAAGAACGTGTGGGGTTAGTTCCCAGTGAGAACATAATGAATGTTTACAAATATACCTTTATATTAGCTACGTCTGAGCTAAGATAACACGGTTCCCTACTAACGGTGCATCCCTGTACAGCTATATTGTTGTGTTTTCATCTCTGAAGTAATTCTGTACCCGCAAAGTGGATTCTGTTCAAATTTATTATTAAAGTTAACCTTCGTCAGGAATACAAATGAACTACGTACATCCATTTTATATGTAAGTTTTTAACGATTATGCAATATTCAATGAAAAATATTGACTTTCGTTTAAATTTTATTATACGTCTGTAGTTAAAATAAATGCGTTTTCCCACTTATAATTATAAACAATTTAAAACCAAATAGTTTTAAATATAATTCTCAAAGTTTCACTATATTATGATATCTTCAGGAGCCCAATATTAAAAACAAACGTATATACAATATAAACAATTGAGAAATCCACAATAACATTAATTATCATAATTGCTTGAATAAAACTTTTTAATGCAAAACAAATAAAGACCAACGAATTAAAATGTCTGCAAGTGATTCTGTATAAAAATATTTATAATTTGTTTATTCTTTGCACTAATTAAATTGTATATACATTCGATATATGACAATTGTATATTAAATTATGTATATATTCAATATATGTATCATGATGAAGATAGCATTATTTACCGAAACGTCAGGAATTATTTTTAATATTATTCGCGTTCAAATGTATATAAGTAGTCTCGTACAAAATTCTTTTTTTTTATAATTATTGATTGAATAATTCTGTTATGACATTCCACGTGATTATGTTATTTAATTATGGATGATTTTTATAACATTTTGTAACTTCCGTATAATTTAATGTAGTATTTATTTAGTTTAACCTTTGAAGTGTTTTACAAGACGATCGCAAATGTGTCATATTTTTGGTGTTTAAACAAAATTATTTTTTAAAGTTTTATCGTGCTAGAAATCTCAAAAATATGTGCATATCAACGTTTTCCCTACTGAATCGCTAAACGTTTTATACCTTTAATATTTGTACCTATTTAATTAGGTTCAAAATTTATATAAGAAAAACAATATTTAACTTTTTTTTGAAAAATTAAAAACAAACTTTGGAATAAAGTATGTGCCAAATATTATTTCCTATAATTATTCTTCAGTTTCATTACGAAAAACTTGCCATATAGTACTAATATGTCCTATGTTTTATGAATTACAAAAAAATTCCTAACACCAGTCAAAAACGTTGGGCCAATATTATGATATTGGGTGAAAGTTGCTGGGATAATGCATAAAGCACTCGGCTATTGTCTTGAGCACAACAAAAGCATACAAACAATATATACAAAAATATACTGAAAAGCTAAACAAACAATACAAAATAATTAGTTATACAAGTACCGTGGGATATGCTATAGAGTACTTGTTGAAGATCATGGAGAAGCCTTCAAGGGGCCAGAAACTATCTTAGGAAGAGTAGGGAAGACGGTCCTAGTACTTGCGTCATCTGTGGGGATTCATAAATATCAATATATGTAATATAGTATATAGTACAGAAATAAATATTATATAAGAATATAACAGAGTATAAGATAAGGCGTAATAAATATTGCAATTATGTTATATTATCGTATACTCTCATATAGTACAATAAAATATCACTAAAAGTAGTACAATAGTATAATACAATATTTATATTATTATAATTTTAATTGAAATCTTATCTATGTCGTACTATATTAGCTATGCTATGATAATAAATGACAAGTCATGCATGATACAAACATGGTACACAAAATCCTAATTATATGAACAACCTAAAAATACTCGATATGCTTTGAGATAACAAACATATCAGTAAACATAATATATTCATGTAACAATATATATTGTATGAAATAATCTAAAAGCTACACAATATTTTGGTAATATACAGCCAAAATTATAGTTCATCCCAAGTACAAAACCGTCTCACTAAATAGATACCATATTAAGCTCGTTATATCAGCCTTCATAAACAAATTGATAAAATATATAATGTAGGCGAGCAGAAAATTTTAAAATACGAACAATATAACCTCTCTATAAAAAATGAGTTTTTAAAATATATACTAAATTTTAAAATAAAGGATTTTTCCTAAAAAATTTCAAACAAAATTGTTGAAATAAATATATAGCTGTTTCTTGTTCAAAGTAAAAACTAAAAGAATATAAAGGAAAAAATGTAATGTCAATGTACAAATGGCTCTGGATTAAGGTTAATAAATTTAGGTTTGCTTTGTATTTTAAAATAGTTAATAAACTTTATATAAAAGGGCTCACAATGGAGCTTTTTATTTTCTATAGCGGCCATTGTTCTTGCTTCATATGCGAGAAGGCAGCTGTTTGGTCCCCACGAACGGCAATGGCAGACTGTATATAAATGCTACCCTTGATAGTATATTTGAAGTGTCGTAATATTCGTTTTAATTGTTGTTATTTATTATTTTCTTTGGCTGTTTTCATCATATAGTGATGTCTTTACTACCTGCTTTTCCTTTTGTTTTATTTTTCTTTCCAAACCGTAATTTGAAAGAGTCTTTATTTATATTAACTTTAAATAACATAATGTCGTTTCTGTATTGATAATGTTTTATATTCTATTTTAGACATACTTTTTAAAAACAACTTCATAAAGTATTTTAGGACAATAGTATTTGCATCGAAAACAAAAAAAAAAAAAAAAACGTGTGACGATTAATAAACTAGAAGCAATAAAGATAAACATTCTAACAAAAATATCAGGACAGGACACAACAAAAAATTGACAAAAGAACCTTAAATAGAGCGAGAAATGATCGACGTAACTAGGGTAAAAAAACTCCACTCATGTTATCAGCTTACTTTCGACGGATTGAAAATACTTGTTTATATTTACAATAATATTTTCTCGAACAATAGTGAACGTAAGTATTCCACCTATGTAAGAATACTGACTGTTGTGAACAAGAATTAAAACAAACGTGCGACCAATAGGAGACAATCAGCTTATAGTACCTGTTGCTAGCACATTCACTTAGTAGTACGATCACGTAACCAGGAGACATAGAATTGGGTCAAGAGCAAGATATATTCTTAGGGGGAATTTTAATGAAACAAACTAAGAAAGAAAGTAAACATAGAAGAATAAACTTTGATTGTACTATCGGAGGAAAATGGCGGAGGGCTGTAGTTACAAATTGCTGAAGAGGAAAACTATTTTACAACAGGAATAAATTAAATTACTTCATTAGGAGATTACAGTAACAATATGTAAAAAATAATGCTAGTATATATATATATATATATATATATATATATATATATATATATGTGTGTGTGTGTGTGTGTATGTATGTATGTATGTATGTATGAATGTATAAATATATATATATATATATATATATATATATATATATATATATATATATATATATATATATGTGTGTGTGTGTGTGTGTGTGTGTGTGTGTGTGTGTGTGTGTGTGTGTGTGTGTGTGTGTGTGTGTGTGTATTTGTGTGTGTGTGTGTGTGTGTGTGTGTGTGTGTGTGATGTGTGTGTGTGTGTGTGTGTGTGTGTGTGTGTGTGTGTGTGTATGTGTATACGTGCTTGTATGTTCGTGTGTGGGGGGGTTGGTGGCAGTGTGTGTGTGTGTGTGTGTTTGTGTGTGTGCGTGTAGTTCTTTTGCACTCATGTATGTATTCCTGTTTTGTTGTATGAGTAAATACGAGAAAAATAAATAAAATTCACACACAAATAATGTCTAAAATCGTTCAGTTAGCTCTTTATTAAACCAGCTTTCTTTGTTATAGACAATACAACTACTTACTTTCATTTTCAAGGCTCTGTTTAATATGTATCTGAATCACGCCAGACTCCTCATCCAATTGTCCGTAGTCAGCCTCCTGTATACTGTTATCCACTCCAATTTACGATACACGTATGCAAAGGCTGTGTACTATTATGCAAATGTAATGGTTGTACACGGGGAACTACTGTTGTCCCACATTGATGGATTGGATTACAATACGCACAGTACATCCACACATAAAGTGATGGATTGAGAAGCTAAACGCAGCTAAACAATACTTTAACATTTCCTTAATATACTGCAATATAGGGTGACAAAGGAAAGAAATAAAAATACAAGTGAAGGTCACCCTTTTGCAGTGCAGCCAACTAAATGGCTGCCACTACGCGCTACAAAGGATCTCATTTTTCTCTCACCTTATATCAATATTATTATACCAACCCTATGTAAGTATATGTGGCAAGAAACAATCCTAAAGGTTTTTTTAATACATTTATTATTAGTAATACAAGATTGAAATGGAATATAACAGACAAAAATATTTCAACGAATTTAATATTAATAAGAAAAAATAATATTCATGGTGGAATAGATGCAATGAAAATAACAAACAAATCCAATAATACAAACAAGAATTTTAGCAAAATAACAAAAAATGTTTAAAGTAACATTACCTGATGTAAATTTTGGTTACATGATAACCATCTTCACATTTATCATACATAATACAGTATTTTAAACAATTAATTAAAACTTATAATAGATTTTTTGTAGTTTCTTTGTGATACGCCAGAGTTATTTGTATCGCCTAGATAGAATAGGGAAGGATTTCAATTATATGTGGAGAATGGTAGGCGGATAATAAGAGTTTGTCGGGTTGTAGCATCTCTTGTGCAAGGTTTCACACCTGAAGAAGCCTCCTCTCAGCCGGGTTGCAAAGAAGCGTCACATGTTATACTCATCTGTCATTACGTCGCAAGGGTTCGCACTGTCAAGCGACTGGACTCTGAGTAGAACCGCACTTGACAATGTATAAAACAATAAAATTTGTCCAAGTTATTAGCACATTACAAATATGACAAGTTGAACGTTTTCATTTATGTATGTCTACATGATATTTTTTATCTAGTATTTTACTGTATTAAGGGTTTTTGTGTACGTGAAAAATATTGTAATAACGACACATAGCTTCCAAAACAAGTAACAGATGTATAAACCACAAATTCCATTTGTACATACAATCTTGAAATACAAGATGTATATTGGAGATATACAAATAGTTTACCAAGGATTAACAGAAATGGAAATGAATACGCAAAATAGTGCTTTACTGACTATTTCAAGTGTTTATCGTATTTCTTTTTCGTTTTCGGACGAGCCACTAGACTTTATGGCTTGCATTACCTTTAAGCTACCTGTAGTCTTTCCTTTATGTGCTTTTCAATTATAATCGTATAATAATTTGTAATTTTGGGTAACATTTCCTTCAACAGATGCCTCTATTATTAGTATATACACACTAATACTTTTATATTGCAAGAGAGATACTTTTTACCGAATCTCTTCCTTTACTCCCGTGTAAGAACTTGAGATAGATGACATTGACGTAAATAACTTACGTGCAATATTGATGAATCCGCTGCGCAGCGTTGAAGTCTAACGCTGTGTTTACGACTCGTCTCAGATTCACAGCGCTTTATTTCGTCACAGATAGCTTTTAGTGGCTGTTTTAAATTCACAATACTTGGATACGGTAAGAGTTCAGTCGTCACTAAATTTTACGACCTGGTGTGTCATTATGGGCGAGTTTTATTAGGTTTAGGCAAATATATTCGCCGGTTGTTTTACAGACTGATAGGGAACACTTTCCTGAGTATCCCGAATGGAGTAGCGGATTCGTACGTCACAGCTATGACGTCATACGATAGCCATTTACCTCTACTATTGTGTGTCATATTGAAACTTGATTGATTTGAGGCTATGGTATTTTGCTTAAATTCATTTGATATTTATTTGGAATTGTTGTTGTAAACGATAACAAGGCGCAACATATACAGAAATAGATGAATAATAAATAGTATTTGTAGTGGACAAAGAGTTTGGCAAAGGAGTACAATCAGTGTAGAAAGCTTAGGCATTGACTTATAAAGGCAATTGCGTACATCTAATTTAAACGATTCCTCCTGAAACAGAATCAAGAACAATCCAAAAACAATATTATTCGAGAACAACTCTTCGAATATCTAAAATATCGACCAAAACAGGTGAAGTGATTTCTCAGCAAATAGACTCAAATATGTACAGCTTATTGTGGAGTGGGCAAACATGAACCAATTTTGAAATAGGGATACAACTTTACATTTCATGAATTTTTGTGAATTAATGAGAACTAACTCTTGGTGCGAAGTCAAGAAAATAGAACCAGATTTATAAACTGGAACTAGCCTTAGAAACTGGCACTACTTAGAAACATCCGACAGACTTAGAAACTGGCACCAGCCATAAAAACTGGCAACAATCTTAGAAACTGGCACTAGACTTTAGAAACTGACGCCAAACGTAGAAACTGGCACTAGACTTTAGAAACTGGCGCCAAACGTAGAAACTGGCAACAAACTTAGAAACCGGCAACAATCTTAGAAACTGGCACCAGCCTTTAGAAACTGGCACCAACATTAGAAACTGGCAACAAACCTAGAAACCGGCAACAAACTTAGAAACTGGCACCAGACTTTAGAAACTGGCACCAATTTTAGAAACTGGCACCATACTGCCCATGAAAAGTGCATCACGAGTCTCTGGATACGAAACTGAAGGCACGAGCAAACATTCTGATAAAAGGAAACATTTAAAGCCAGATACTTCTAGAAAGTATTCTACCTGCAGATCTTGTAATTTTTCAAAATTTATATACTTTAAAAATAAATCAAATAACATTTGTAAGCAATAGATAAAAGTAAACACTGTTTGAGGTTCTTAAAAATGTTTTCCTAGTAATTTTACAAATACACCTGTTGAATAATAAAATTAACTATAACAAATATTAGAAACATAGCATCCTAGCTGGATGTTTGCTGATAGTTTAGTGTTTGAAAGAAAATATCAGGAACACTTCAAAAAAGCTAAAACCAAATTAGGCTTTTAAATAGCGCTTCTTTATTTTATTTGTAGAATTTCATTATTGGAAATATATTTCCTTAGGCAGTTATATTGGTATGTTTATATATAAGTTTTAAATATTTTATTATATTAGGTTATTATCAAATATTTTAATTTTCAATCTGGTATATATATTGTTTAAGGGTCTCATAATTATAAATCTATTATTAATTGTTATTGTTATTAATTATAACCATTATTAAAATTTTGAACCTCTATTACTTTTACTAATATTTCAATTTATTAAATTATTGCAAGCCGAGAAATTAAGTAGTTATTTCCTGTAGATTTATTACTGAAGAGGGCGACTCTATATAATAAAAGAATTAGTATTTTGAGAAATTGTGTACCAGTGTATATATATATATATATATATATATATATATATATATATATATATATATATATTGTATACTATAAGAACCTTTATAACTATTAACATGCTCAGTTTCACTTCTGTGAGGGAAATTTGTATACAATTGAGTACATTTTTTGCCTTTCGTAACATTCAAGTATTGATATCTTGTTGCTGTTCATGACGAGGTGGTTGTAAATTACTTATTACACTTTTTGCTATTACATACTCTTCGATTACATCACTTCTAACTTACCGAGGAAGCACAATTGCAGCACAAATTGCAGCTTCCTAGCGGCAAAATACGAGGCTGAAGAAGTCATAAGACGAAAACGTTTCCTCCAAATGTAAGTTAACAATTTAACAACTTTTAGTTAAGAAAAGGTCTGGTCGCAAGTAATATCAAAAAGTGTAATAATTTATTAAAGTATTTTTATTTGTTCACCCGTTCCAGATTATCTCTATTTTCGACAGTTAATAGAGACAGTCAATGGAGTTATTCCGACATGCGTCAACAAAGAAACTTATTTTAATGTTGAAAAGGCAGAAAAATGAATCAAATGTATAATTTTAAAATCTGAAAAGATTCTTAGGAGCATTAAAAGTTGTATTTGATCTACAAATTATGTTAATAATTTAACAATAGCTTTAGATATTATTATATATTATCTCTATCCGAAGTCTTATTATGTCCTCTCTCAATAAACGTTTTCTCAGTACATTATTCTCAATGTTCATTGCATCAATATTAATACAGTTTAATATGCCATAAGTTGGCACCCTGCAGTTCGCGTTGTACTACAGCTGTTTACACGTACACATAGTGTTTGCCTGTTAACTAGAAACACGTTCAACCAATAAAAGCAGCACCGCCGTGAAATCAACGCGGCCGCCTAATGGCGCCGGGTACGACTGTAAACACGACGTCCTGGAATTGCATTAGTTGCGCGGAGCTTACTAATTTATGAAGCGCAATAGTTGTTACAAGATTTATGACTCTCTACTCTAGAGATAGCGCCTGCAGCGATGCAAGCGGATACTTCCCAAAGTATAACTGATCTTACGTCATTTGCATACAAAGGTAATGCATTGTGTGAGTTATTTCATGATTTATGACTTGCATTTCTTTATATCCACATATAACTTATCTGTATTCATGTTAATGTTTTATTTCCCTTCATAGGGTATAATATTTTCCTGATTAATCACCTTAACCTATGAATTATTTAAACACGTTTATATTAAACATTGAATAATGTGTTTCTACTTAGTGTTAATAGGCTATGAACATGTACAAAGGACACACTACTCATACGGATATGAATAGTAAATAAATACAATATACAATAAATAGGTACAGTATGATGATATAGGCCGAAGAAAGCTGGTGTTGGACATTATGAAGTTGCTAATCAAGCATACAATAAAATTTTCACAATATGATAGGAGGTTTTGTAAGGAAAACAACCTATAGATAGCGGTTTTCATTTATTGGAATCTACACACACACACACACACACACACACACACACACACACACACACACACACACATACACACACACACACACACACACACACACACACACACACGCGCGCGCACACACACACACACACACACACAGACACAGACACACACACACAGACACACACACATACACACACACACACACACACACACACACACACACACATACACACACACACACACACACACACAAACAATAAAACGGAATAACCAATTTAAAATTGATGAATATTTTGAAATCGAAACATTTTCCTAGCAACAAACGTTTAGGTGTGGGACAATCGATTTCAAGCCACTTAACATATTGTACATAATACTAGCCACATAAAAACATATGCCATATTTAATTTCCCGACGAGCTATATCTTTTAATGGTAAGCAAGTGTAGGGATATAAAAACCCGTTCGACTGATATCATAACGTTCGTGAGTTTCTTTTTCGTGGCATGAATTCAAAATTAGCTGTATGAAAGTACAGCTCTTAGAGAGTGCAAGACCTTTGGACCGATAAAAATTAAAATAAAAACATCGATGCATAAATTAATAGTTTTAATAGTAAATTATTATTAGATTAATTAATAAAACAAAACTAGAGTAATCTGCAAATAAAAACCTAATAACAAACAGACAGCAGCTAAAATCCACACTAAATAAATAATCAATAATGTAAAGTAATTGTTGAGATCTAACAGCAACAATGACAAATAATCATAACAATAATATTTAGAAAATAACAATCTGTTCATTAATGTTATCAATAACAAACGGTGCATTTTAGAAGCAAGCCCTTTGAAGACAAGACAATTTTCATTGCAAAATGTCAACAAATATTCCATCTAATCAGCACAACTATAAATATATTCACCACCAAAAGTATTTATTGAGTATCAGCCCTTACATTGATGATGGTTAGATCCTTACACAATTTCGAAACTTGAAATTAATTTCACCTATATTACTGAAACAACATTAAATGTTTGTGATTCGACACAAACCTTATCCTTGGGAAGGTCATTGAATCTCCTCCTACATTATATTCAGATTGCTATCCGTAATCCATCCCAAGAAAAGGGGCAATGAACAGAAAACACCGTCGTCTTCTGGTTCCAAATGAAGTCTTGTGCTATGCTCTATCTTGAGGTACGCTTTTGTTTAAGTTCTAATGGCAGATCTTGGTTACAGCCCCCGACAGTACATAAATATAATTTTTGTAATATATAATTATACAATAATAATAATAAATGAACCATATTTCATGAGTTCTTACCTCAATAGTCCAGTTATTGTCATACCTTATTATTATTACCTTACCTTATTGTCCATAGAACATATTAACTTTCAGAAACCTACACAGTACGGACAAATTCTGTGGGTGTGTTTTATCTCTTGTAATACCAGGAGAGTACAGTACATCCTGAGACCTATCTAAATACACCGAGAAACTCCAAATAAACACCAAAGAAGAGGGAGATAGATAAAGAGCTTATGACCTTGTTAAATAGGGTTTGATTAAGTAAAGATAATGTTGCATGATCAGTTCGATCCTGCAAATTTTTATTTAATTTTTCTCGTTTAATTTTTTATTTTATTCTTCGATTAAATTTTAAATTTTCTTATCTTAAAATAAGTGTCCTACATTTTTATTAGGAGATGAACAGTTTTGCCATTCTCACTTGACGACATAAAATACGGAGTTATAACATATTTTGTTAATCAATTTTAATAGATTTATTCTAAGGTATATTTTATTTAGGAGACAATGATGACTAGGGTTCGGCAGTTTGATAAACAAGTTCTTTTAGGTGGTAAACAATGCTTGTTGCTGCACGTGTTACCCTCGGCAGTGTTTATCAACTAATGCGCGCATGCTCAGTTGGCTAATCGAACACACGAGTTACAATCCACCCCAAATTAATTTTACAATGGAAGTCCATGCATAAACCTCAATCTCTCCCTATTTTCACTTAATTACCTCTAAAATCCTGACCACAGTGTGTCTTTTTCTTTAAATTATTATTAACAGAGACCAATATAAACGTTTTACTACAAAAAAAAAGTTTAAACTAGGTCTACTTATTTCACAAATATTTTGGTTCTAATGGAATTCAATTTATAATTAACTTAGTTTTGTGTTATATATATATATATATATATATATATATATATATATATATATATATATATATATACACATTATATAAAAATACAAATGTCGAAATTGCGCTCAAAACTAATAATAAATAATAATAATAAATAAATAATTTGCATGTAAAAGGTGGTGTTTATAATTTAGAATGTAAAAGCAATTATAAAAATTATATAGGTTATACCAAGTTAAAAGGAAGATATAAAGGACAATTAAATGCTTATAAAAAACCAGAGATATACGAATTAAATTTTGCAAATCATTGTATTAACAATGACAATCATATTCCAAATACAGAAATTATGAAACATATAAAATAAATTAATAAAGGTTTAAAAATGAACATATGTGAAGACTTCGAAATATATAATTACAATAATAATGACAAATTAAAAAATGAACAAATACAAACACTTTCTAAATTTGATACTATATTCAATGTACATAATGTCCCGGCAAAAGATAAACGTTTTAATTATTAGGATTCTATATAAATTTGGCAACAATGCTAATTCTATTTTAACACGTGCTTTATATCTAGCCTTATTGTATTATTGATTTCTGACGATGTTGTTACTGTTTATCAACGAAAAGCTTTGAATAAATAATCTTCGTATTTGACCAACTAAGTTGTTCTTAATATATATATATATATATATATATATATATATATATATATATATATATAAAGGACAAAGTCAAAATACAAATACAAGAATTACAATTCAAATAATTCTTGTATTTGTATTTTGACTTTGTTCTTTATTAGTACACAAGAAAACATATTGCGATATTTATATATATATATATATATATATATATATATATATATATATATATATATATATATCTTCCTGTTATATAATAACTTTTTATTAATAATAACGAAAAGATTCTATTTTACATTTTAGCCATATTACTTTTATTGATGTAATTTAGCTTTTAGCCAAGTGACAATAGCGAAGAACATAATTTTGATTAACTTCTTCGTAAACTGCTATAAAAGTTTGAAAGAAACATTTTAAACTTTAATGATATGTTTTCACATTTCTTCCTATGCATACGTGTAAAAAATGTTTTAAAACTACATATTTTGTTGTTGAATATCCTAAGTCTCTATTACTAATGACTTTAACTCAATGGCGTGTGTTTTCTTACTTTTTTAATATTAATTAAAGTTTTTCCCAATTTTTATTGAACGGAAAACTTTAAATAAATGGCTTTAAATAGCACAATACTCATAATGGTTGAATGAAGTAGTTTTTAAGGGAAAGCCTTTTGTTAGTTTACGCAACCTAAGAAGTCCCCGTTATTGACCCTACTTTGGTAGGTCGCATCTAATATTTAACGTAATGGAACAGCTAAAGTCAAAGTTGCTCGTTAAAGTTTTAGCTGTCCAAGTGGGGAATGCTGTTTGCATTTAGGCTGTTCTGTTTTATGTTCAATAGTTACTTCGTGGATTTCCTCAGGTATGTTGTAATATTTACGCCAAACTTAAAGAAAGGTAACGGCTACTAAATGCAACTGTATTGCAATTTTCTTTGTTTATTTCGTTTTTTTTCTAACTGAAAAAAAAGAGAATTATTCTTGCAACTATTGAAGATTATTGCTTTTCATTCCAAATGTACTAAAGGATTTTTAAAAAGAGTTATTTTACTTAAGAGCTATTATTTATTTAAAATAAAAAAAGCGCCTTGTAACTAGTTTTTTAGCAGTGTTAACAGATATATTGAGAGTTTTTTTTTGTTTATAGGCAACATAAAGCATAGACGTGATTTAGCAAACAAGTTATTATAGCATAAATTACATCAAAGATTATTTTTTTGCCGAGCGTTAGGAATAGAAAATAAGACACACTTTACAAAATTTGAACAACTCTGTAAATTTGAAATAAATGTCAATGTAAAATACATAAAAAATAGTAATAATGTGTTTGAGTTTCTAAGCTGTTTCTCAAAATCTTATATATATATATATATATATATATATATATATATATATATATATATATTTGTAGTTATGCAACACTGTTTTCTTGTATACATTATCACTTTCACTTATGTACTTAAGTATGAGTATGCCCGAGGACGATGGCACAGCCAGCCATTGAAAGTTAGCTCGCATAAATACCAAGTAAGATTCTTGTTTAGGTACATAAGTGAAAGTGATATATATATAAATATAAAATACGTTTTCTTGTTTAATAATTTAAAACAACATAGTTTATTCAAATACAAGAATATTTATTAATTTAATCCAAAGCTTTTCGTTGGTAAACAGTACCAACATCAGGAATGAAAATAGTTTGAAAAAATATATATATGTAATGAAAGATATATTTGAAACACAGGAAAAGTTTAAATATATATGCTTTTTTAAAACATTTTACCAATATAATAAGTAATATGATATTCAGGTAAAACGATGATATCTGGTGGCCCTGTTTACACCTATATATATATATATATATATATATATATATATATATATATATATATATATATATATATAGGTGTAAATATATATCATAGTTTTTACGAGTTTTAACGTATTTCAAATGTCATTACAAGAATTAGCATTAGCTGGTATTAACAAGGAAAGAAATTAAAAGCCGTATTAAGTAACACATCGTGTATTTGTTTCTAAGTGACTCTTTTTATAAAAGAAATGCTGTAAATCAATAGCAGCTTTCAATGATACCTGTTAGGCTATGCGCATGGGAAAATGCCACTTGATATTTTATAATACGTTTTCAACTTGAGATATATATATATCGTATTTAATGTTTATTAAACTATATTTTCGACAAATGAAAAGTTAATACGTTGTTATCCATTAGCAACGATTTGATTAAACTAGGATTGTTTGATGCCAGTTCAGTTTCGGTACAGACAATATCAGTAGTAACGATAATCGTGTATAGCTAGTGATAAGTATAATATAAGAAGCAGGTCCTTCGTAAGAAGCAGGTCCTTCGTAAAACGCAGGTCCAGTTTCTAATTAGAATTATATTGGAAAGTTCCACTTGTAGGACCTATCTAGTACAAAGGGGAACTGGAGAATATTAAAAACGGGTTCGGTTTCAATTGATAATAATTTTCATAGTCAGTAGCTTACGTAAATACAGTCAAGGACAGTGATAATGATGGCAATCAGTGGCGTAGTTAGGACGATAGTTAGGGGGGCGCACTATCCAGGGGTAGGGTTAGGGGGTGGTACCTCCTAAGAGTACATTTGTCCATTATTCTCTCTAGAAATTATTTTATGCTATTTTGGCACTTGAAAATACAGAACTGTTGGGTCATCAAGGGTTAAAAGTTTTCAAGGTTAATTTGTTTTGCTGAAATTAATTATTCTTTCTGATACTTGATAATGAGGGAAGCGGTTTTAGCAATTATAAAATAATTTTATAAAAACATTTTTCTATACATATATTGTTTCTATGAGCTGAAATATTTTAGGAGTTTCTTTACTACTATAAAGAGATAATGAGCTTAGAATAAATATTGTCACATCCAAATTACCTAAACCATTGTCTAACTATACCTATCGACAACATTCTCAATCTATCCTGAATTACAATACTTCGTAATGTAAATACTGAAAGTGAAAAAAATGTTCTGAGAATTTCTTGCAAGTTAAAGTTGCTAATTAAAAAGGGAATAGAAAAAACCGACAGGGAATTTGATACCAAGGACACATAGAACATTTACAATAAATACAAGAACTTGAGTGTGAACGTACTTATACACAAAGTGCAATGAATGTACAATATAGAATAGAGCAGCGCAAAAGCTCATGGGATGAGATTATTTGTGCAGAACGAACTTTGCATGTCCCTACAACTTGAAGGAAAACGTGAGGAGCTATGATCGGCCGCCACCCGCCAGTGACGTTGAGAGTTATTCATAACCTTACGTTCATTTTCCTCTAATTTTATTCTTACTAAAAAATAGTATAATCTAAAGATTTTTAAAGTAGATTTCTACTTAGGTCAACAATGATAAATTTAATTTTAGTACGTTTTATTGAGTAATTTCAATTATTATAAATAAAGTAACCTATCCAATGCTTTAAAATACTTGTTCTATTACATAGCCTATAACGTAAAATAAGCTGTTTTATGAAATCATATGTTATCACTGATTTTAGACGAAATAGGATGAAATAACTATATTGCGTACCTTGCCAATTTCGTAAAAGGGTTTTCTCCAACATAAAACTAACAATAATTAATAATTAAACTTATTAAGAATTAATATTAAAAAAACATATTTTAACCGCAAAAGACAAGTTTAACAACATATTTTTGAACTTTAGTGGATGAATATAAAACTGCATTATTAACGACTGAAATTTGACCATGATATATATATATATATATATATATATATGTGTGTGTGTGTGTGTGTGTATATATATACGCACACATACGTATAAAAGGAAAATGTGTAGTAATAGTTAGAATTGAATTAAAAAGGTAATTCTCTTAAAACATCCACAGAAATAAATTTGATTTATGGTAATTAAAAGTACATTAGGTGTACATTTTTACAATATATACTATATATATATATTACATAAAAATTCATTTAACAAGAAAACTGATCACCATATTATATATATATATATATATATATATATATATATATATATATATAAATAGACAGGTAGATAGATAGATAGTTATAAAACGAAATTTTGCTAGCAACGAAAGTACTTTGGAGTTACTCGAACTGAAAGTAACAAATGCTTTACCGCCGAGAAACTCGATCGTCCTAACATCCATTGAACGATACAACCCCACCCCGTTCTTCACCCGTCTAATGTAATCTTCCCATTACATGTTACGCAATAAAACTGAAGACGTATCCGACCGAATCTTCCTGACTCCAGCTATTAGTATTAATTTGCATAGGAAATTAGTTTCCAACGACAATAACATAAAATGCTTCGGGGAGGGAGTTGGGGTTCTATTGATCCGCGGACACAAATCATGCGCATGCACCCGGTAAATATTTAACTACCCTTCGTTTACTCGGGATTTAACAACGGCTAAGGAGGTTAAACAGAGAATTTATAGACGCAATAAAGAAAGGCCGTTTTATTCTTTAAGCGCTTTATTGCACAACGTAAATGTTAATAACTGCGTGTTTCTCTGAACCTTCCGAGCCTTCCTTTCTTTCTGTAATTAACCATGAGACGTCGGACGAGGTTCCTTCTTCCTTCATAGCTAAATAAATTTTAAAAGATTAATTATTTTTATTTATTTATTTCGAATACTTGATTTTTTACATTTTAAAAGTTATATTACCGCATATATATTATAATATGTTATTGTAAAGTTATCATATATATATTAATAATTATATAAGTTATACACACACACACACACACACACACACACACACACACACACACACACACACACACACACACACACACACACACACACACACACACACACACACACACACACACACACACACACACACACACACACACACACACACACACACACACACACACACACATATATATATATATATATATATATATATATATATATATATATATATATATATATATATATATATATATAATATACCACATTTATAATATTATAATAGGCCTACAAGATTAAGGGGTACGTAAACTGAACTCTATTAGATAAACCAGACGTGATCGCATAGTGAAATTCCTTTTACACTTTGCTAATATGTCTGTTTAATTGCTTTCGGTATTATGTTTCTGAAAATCCCACTTTATCCGGGATTAATTTAGGCTACGACAATGCCCTTAGCTTTTAAATTCACCTAAAATATTTTTTTACGAAAAAACAAATATTTTAAATAGACTTCAACGTCATTTTAAAATATTTTGTTACTATAGATTTTATAAATATTTAACTATGAGTTTTTTATTTTTTATATCTGTTATTAATACATTACCAAATAATTTATTTATAAAAATTTACTTTTTCGAAATCGGTAAAGTGTTCGTAATGTAAACTGAAGGGCTTTTATTATAAAGTTTTGAGAGACCATAGTTATGGTCAATAGAATATTTTATAAGTCTTGAGATGGCGCTTCCTTAGTTTTATATCCTATATTCCTTAATTATTATCTTGCTAAGCCGAAGTCTTTGAATTAATAATGAAAACTCAATAATTGCGACTTAATTTGTTTACTACAACGTTTAATGAACTTATCAGTTAGATGGTAGCCATCTTCAGAAGTAGTACTATGGAGTACATTGAAGATGGTTGCTTGTAGCTGAAATGTACACCTAGCGTTATAATAAACAAATTAATTTGAAATTTAGTTTATTTTTAAAAAATCTTAAATGCCAAAACCCATTATAGAATCAAAATACGTTTTAAGTTGTTTTATTCATGTTAAATATTACTTACTTGAGATACGAAAATATTTTTGACTAATTAGCTAAGTTTATTTAAAATTTGAGAGGTGGTTCGATCAAGTCTTCTACTCGGTCGGATCTTAATAAACGCTTTACCGATCTTTTCATTAGGATTTGTTTTACAGTCGCTTGATTACGACATGATGAAATCCTTCAAATTTATATTTAAATTGTTAAAATGTACAAAGTTTCTTTCGTAGCAGACAATGTGGTTTAACTGCACAGACTTAATGATACATAAGCTCCTTATATGGAAAATTATGGGAGTAGTTGTTTACACATAAAATATTGCAAAGAATAATTAAATTATGGATATTAAAACATTGTCTTATGGTGATTTCCGTTTATTGATAAAGTTCCTTGACCCAAACCATAAATTTGCTATTGTAATTTAGAATGACTATTTTATTTTTCATAGTCATGTCTTCTAAATAACATTGCAATACAGTTATATCATTCAATCAGAAGTATAAAAACAGAGATTTCAATTCTACAAAACACAAATTAAATACACGAATGTTTTACGAAATAAGGTTTAAGAAACAAGTCCAATTCTTAGAACGTTTCTGCACCTCTGTGAAAGGAGAAACAATGGTTCTCTAAGTTAATAGAAGATAATGGACAGCGTAATTGCATGGCAGTACAGCACCATATAGTAGAGAATTTGACTATTTGTTTTAATT
This sequence comes from Prosapia bicincta, assembly GCA_036971475.1. Taxonomy (NCBI): domain Eukaryota; kingdom Metazoa; phylum Arthropoda; class Insecta; order Hemiptera; family Cercopidae; genus Prosapia; species Prosapia bicincta. The sequence continues at coordinate 39,838,177 of JBAIZL010000004.1, read as the reverse complement.
ATTGTTTTAACTATTTAATGTATATAATCCTAAAATATATGCTATTCAGTACTTGATGTGATTAATTATTCATTTAAAACCCCGTAATATAGGCAATCCCTCGGCTAATGCATCACTTTGGACGCTATAGGATTTTAAGCAATATATAAAAGAACAGTCTTACCTTAGGACTTTCAATTGGCAGATAAAGGGTAACTGAAATTTATTTCTCAATTGAATTGGATAGAGGGTGGAAAGTGGGCGAAGTAAATTAGAGTAGATAAAAATACATTAAGATTGAATCTTTCGGATAGACGGATGGCTTAAGGTTTAATCCAGGGAAGCAATTAAACCCTGCAGGAAATGTCGGAGACCAGTTAAAATGCTTCGTAATTAGGTTACATATCGCGCGGTAATTCTCGAAACGTATTTAAAGTGTGGAAATGGTAAAAGAAAATGGAAGGGTAGTAAACGTCTCAAAGTTTTATTCTGTCTTTGTATATTATTGCTGAGAAATAGCTGTTTGGAAGTATATATATATATATATATATATATATATATATATTTTTTTTTTTTTTTTTTTTTTTTTTCTGGCGAAAAACCAATTGTGGTTATCATCGCCAAACAAAATCTAACCGAACGCAATATTTTAAATAAATTTAAATACAACAAAATTTACAAAACAAAAAAACAACAACAATAAATAACAAAAAACAACAATAAACCTATAACAACGAAAAAAGTCTTAAAAAACTAAATAACAAAATAACAACAAAGAACAATATAACAGTAAATAAATAATAACAATATTTAAAACAATAATAGGTAACAGTTTACCAATAAATAAATTTCAATAACAATAACAATAACACAAATTAAATTAAAATAAATAGAAACAGAGAATTATATGTATAAATAAAAATAAAAAAAATAAATTATTTGTGTATTATATTTCAAAAAATATTTTCAAGTGGTGCAAGAAAGCGATGACTCGGTCAATGGCCGAGGCATCGTCCCTTAGCACCTCCCTTTTAAATTAAAAAGGGCACGAATATTGCTTACATTAACACAATCTACTAAAATATGTTTTATTGTGAAGATATCACCGCAGTATTGGCATATTGGTGGATCTTCACGACGCATCAAATATCCATGAGTTGCAAAAGAGTGGCCAACGCGAAGGCGTGTAACCACCACTTCCTCCCTACGTTTTGAACGAATTGAAGACCTCCATGGACGGACGGATTCTTTAATTTCCCTCAGCTTATTATGAATCACAGTATGCCACTCGTCATTCCAAGCAGCGAGCAATAAATGTTTCGCGAAACACACATAATCACATGCCATAACCAGTTGAGTAAGAGGCACCAAACTTGTAGCTTTCTTCGCCGCTTCATCCGCTTTTGTGTTTCCAAGTATTCCGCAATGTCCAGGAACCCAACAGAAAGTTACCCCCACACCCCTCAATTGAAGCCTGTGTACAGCACACAAAATGTCCCCAACTAAAGGGTTGCTAGAGAAAACATCCTGAAGAGCCTGAAGAGCACTTTTGGAATCCGAACACAAAATATAATGTGAGGATCGAGATTGAATGACGTCCAAAGCTTTAAAAATAGCATATAGTTCTGCTGTAAAAACACTGCAAGCTGAGGGCAATCCGTACGTGTAGGTGCATCCAGATGCATAGAACGCACACCCAACGCCATTTTCCAGTTTAGATCCATCAGTGAAAATAATTTCACTGTGTTGGTGAGATTTATAAATGGATAAAAATTCCTGGTGGTAGACCACAACAGGAGTATCGTGTTTTGTATAACTGGACAATGAGAAATCGAAGTGCGGCGTTTTTATTATCCATGGAGGTAGATAGCACATTTGTCGTTCAAACATAGTTGGAAGTTGCAACTCAAGGTCATCCAATTTTCTTAACGTTCGTATGCCAAATGGAGCGGTCGAACGTTGACGTGTATTGTACACTTGATTTAGCTTATTATTAAAGACTATTTCAAATGCCGGGTGGTTGGGTTTGCTTCGAAGAACAGAAACGTAAGATATTTGTAGCATCTGACGTCGTCTAGAAAGGGCAGGTTCCCCAGCTTCGACAAGAAGACTAGGGATTGGGCTAGTTCTAAATGCACCAGTAGCCAGTCTTAGTCCAGAGTGGTGGATGGTATCAAGAGTTTTCAGAACTGTAGGTCGTGCAGATGAGTAGACTTGGCAACCATAATCTATGCGCGATCTAACGACTGCGCGATAAAGTCGAAGCATACTAGTTCTGTCTGCTCCCCAATTCGTTCCACTAAGGACTCTTAACATATCCAATTTCTTGCTGCATCTCACCTTCAAATCACGAACATGTGGACCCCATGAGAGTCTTTTATCAAATAAAAGACCCAAAAATCGAACACTATCCGTGGTTTGAAGCTGAACCCCGTCAAGATAAAGGATCGGCTCCTGGTGTTGCCTACGACGACTAAATGCTACACACTGGGTCTTCGAAGCAGAGAATTTAAAACCTGTAGTTCTTGACCATTCCTCTAATCTACTTATTGCTAACTGCAAAGATCTTTCCGCAGTTGCCATACTACGAGCAGGCACATATATACAAAAGTCATCTACAAAGAGTGAACAGTGAACCGGAGATCGTATATAACTCGTGATACTGTTTATTGCGTGACGCTCAGCACGCTGCCCTGCGGTACACCATTCTCCTGTTTATAACTGTTTGAATACGTGCCTCCAAGACGAACGCGGAAAAATCTATTTGAAAGAAAGTTAGCTATGAATGCTAAGACATTTCCTTGTATACCCCATGATTTTAAAGTGTTCAGAATTCCTCTTTTCCATGCCATATCGTATGCCTTCTCAAGGTCGAAGAAAACAGCAACGAGTGTTTGACGCAAGAGAAAGGCATCTTGAATAGCGGATTCTAACAAAACCAATTGGTCAACGAATGATCGTCCTTGCCTGAAACCACACTGTTCGTTGCAGATAAGGTCATTGGTTTCTAGGTACCAGACAAGACGGCGGTTGACCATCTTCTCCAGTAGTTTGCATAAGACGCTTGTAAGGGATATAGGTCTATAACTACTGGGATTGGTTTTTTCTTTACCTGGCTTCAAAAGAGGAATTACAGTCGATTCTAACCATGCATCGGGGAAAGAGCGCTCCTCGAATAAACGATTGTATACTCGAAGGAGGACAAGTTTCGCCGATGATGGTAGATGTTTTAGCATGGAGTACACAATGGAATCATGACCTGGTGCAGAATCCTTCGTTGACGCAAGAGCTGACTCCAATTCCCCTATAGAGAAAGGAGTGTTTAAAGGAGAGTCCCCAGACGACCCAACAGTAAACGGTATTGCTTCTTCCTTCAGTTTATAAATCTGGAATAATCTATTATAGGCTGTAGTAGCAGAAAAGTTAGAAAATGATTTACCAAGTACATTAGGAATATCATCACGGTTTGAGATTATTCTTCCATCCGGTTGCTTCAGCGCAATGGCTGGCAACGGAGTGGAAGTACCACAAACTGATCTTAGTTTCCTCCACACTGTGGAAGACGGAGTTGTTCGTCTAATTGTGCTAATGTACTGTTCCTAAGAGTTCTTTCTACTCAGCCTAAATATCCTCCGTGCTTTCGCACGGAGTATTTTATATTCCTGAAGGTTTCCATTTGTTGGGTGTCGTTTAAATTTCCTAAGAGCTCTTAGTCGTAAACGGAGGATTTCTGTGCATTCATCGTTCCACCACGGCACAGGCGGTCGGCGTGGATGCGTAGAGGTTTTCGGAATGGTGTTTTCAGCGGCATTTAAAATTGCTTTCGTAATATTTTCTATATTTTCATCAATGGGTGTCAAGTAATCCATGTCAAGTGATACAAGGTAATTCGAGTATGAGTCCTAGTTGGCTTTTCGCAAAATCCAACTGGAATTTCGAGCATAACAGGATTGGGAGTCACATAAACTGATCTTAATAGGCACATGGTCGCTTGCATACAAATCATTGAGTACCGACCATGTGCATCTAGTAGCTAATTGAGGGCTGCAAATCGATAGGTCAACAGCTGTCCATCCACCAGTAGATGCTGCTAAATGGGTAGGCGAACCGTCATTTAGCAGACATAAGTCCAGTTCCGTTCTCACACTCTCAACAAGGTCACCTCGAGAGTTCCTAGTCGGAGATCCCCAAGACGAATGGTGGGCATTAAAATCCCCTACCAATAAGAACGGAGTTGGTAACTGGCTTATTAAATCCACTAAATCACTGTGATGCAGGTTTTCTTGTGGTGGCAAGTAGACACAACACACAGTGATTTTATACGGGACAGCTGTTTGAACGGCTACTGCTTGTAAAGGAGTTATTAAGTTTAGAGAAACAGCATCGATACAGTCACGGGCTAGGATGGCTACGCCACCTCTAGCTCGATCTTCTGTAACGAAGTCCGATCTAAAAACTGAATACTCCCTTAAATGGAAATTATGCGATGCGTGGAGATGTGTCTCCTGTAGACATACAAACATTGGGTACACATCTCGCACGAGTACTTTAAGTTCTTCTATGTGACTCCTAACACCGTTGACGTTCCATTGTATCACTGACTTCCTAAGCAAAGACATTTATTAGCTTAGCAAAGGGTTTATTTGACACCCATTGGTGCTCTCTTCTTTCTTGCCTGGGACGTTTTTAGACGTCTCAGGCTTACATTTCTCAGATTCCATATCCACCCGTTCAGGGATGGAATCTGAGGAAGTTTTGGGTTTAGGAGGGGTAGTTTTTACATTCCCTCCTTTGTTAGCATTTTTCTTAATACCCGGTAACGACGGAGGCGAAGTGGTCTGACGTAACACTGGTGTCCGCGGTTTGGATTTTTCCAACGTCTTCTGCACAGAAGGTTTATTACCCGTTGATAATATCTTCTGCACAGAAACACAAGGCTCGCTTAGTGATTTATTTCGTGCTCCAATCCCCCCAGTGGAAGGGATTGGTACAAGAGGCAAATCACTATCCGTCGCTGCAGGTTGTACTAAACTCAAAGTAGGAGGTCCATTCGTGACTATGGACAAAAGGCGAGAAACTTGTTCAGTTAGAACTTCAATTTTTTTCGACAGCTCGGCACAGTTGTTACAGGACGATTTGGAAGCGGTCAGAGTAGCGGCATAACTGTCTTACTGTCTGCCTTTGGCTGAGTAGATCTATACATCTTTTTGGCGTCTGCAAACGACAGCTTGTCTTTCGCCATGATGCCTACGATAGCTTTCTCTTCCTTAAAAGTAGGGCAGTTGTAGGATCGCGCTGGGTGGTCACCACCACAGTTGGCGCATTTCGGAGAATTGGCACATTCCTTATCATCATGGCCTTCAACGATACATATACCGCATACGTTCTGCTTCGAACAGGTAGAGCTGATATGCCCAAATCGCTGGCACTTGAAGCAGCGCCTAGGGTTAGCCACGTATGGTCTCACTGAGAGCCTTTGGTAACCTGCATGTAAGTATTCGGGTATTTCCGGCTTTCCAAAAGTGACGATAAAAGAAGCAGTTGCTACTTTTTCTCCTTTGTCCATTTTCATTATAGGGATAATGTCCGTAACTAACTGAGAAGACAGTTCGGACTTTATTTCATCGAATGGAAGGTGCATTAAATCCCTACATGTGATGACCCCCTTTGAGTAATTCAAAGATCTGTGGGGAGCCACAGATACCATGACCTGGTCAAAGAAGGAGGTCATTTTTGATAGAGAACGGGTTTGTCTGTCGGTTTAAGTCGCAATTAAAAGTGTTCCGTTTCGAAGTTTCTTAATAGAGGCTACTGGGCCTCCAGCCACGCAGTAATAGCCTTGTTAATCAGGAAAGGAGAAACTTTGGAAAGATCTTTCCCTTCTTCGGCACTAGAAACAACTAAATACTTTGCTGATGGCAATGTCTGCGACGTTGCCACCATCAACTTTTTACTCAAATCTTGACTATCGTCAGGAGAATCCTGGCGTGTCCTCTTCAGACTAGTCATATTTGACGTGGTTTTGGAATCCATAAATATTTTTTGCCAGCCATCGTGTCAAGCGTTACGGGCGAGACTATAGGAACGGGTACACCCTTGGATCACATTAAGATCATTTCCAATCCTCAGAACTCTGAGGCCTATAGCTTTTCTCCTTAGCTCGACTGGATGGGCATCAGTCGAGAACTCGTAATACTGTGCACAGGCTCCGACACCGCGGACACTCCCTGACCAAGGACCGAAGCGGCTGGTAGACCAGAAACCGCGCTTACGTCTTCGGCAGAGCAAGCTCACATCAGCGTCCCAGACCAGAGTTTGTCACGCTCTGGACTTTTCAGCACTCCCAACGCGCAACGGTTCTGACCAGTCAAAATTCCCTAAGCGAAGATGTAAGTGTTGAAATGTGTATAGATTGTGTTGGTGTGTGTATGTGTGTGTGTATGTTTTTGTGAGTGGTGTAGTGTTAGGCTAGGGTACCGCGAGGGACGCCAAATCCCTCGTAGGTGCGGCTAGTCCGCACCCCCTGCGGTATATATATATATATATATATATATATATATATATATATATATATATATGTGTGTGTGTGTGTGTGTGTGTGTAACGTGTGCATGTGCGCGTGTATGTGAGTGTGTGTGCGTGTGCGTGTGTGTATGCGTTTTAATGTGCGTGAGTGTGTGTGTGTGTGTGTTTTACGTAGAGGTGAAATTACAGCTGCTTCAATAATGCATTTTTTTCTTTTAGTCCAGAAAGTTTTTCTCAAGACAATCTAAGACATGGAAATGCTTATGTTTCTAATTTTCATTAGCGCTGGAATTAGAGTTACTAGCCAAATTTGCAATTCATGGACCATATCATAGTGACTTTCGTTTGACTCATTGCAGACCATCATAAAAATAAAATTGTTTAGAATACGTTTTTTAAGTGAAATAAATATAAAATAAAACAGTATTTAAGTAAAGTTCTATCTAGGGCATCTATTATTTACCTAAACAACCATACAGACTATGTATAAATAAAGAAATATAGGTTTTTCTGTATATACATATATATGTATATATATATATATATATATATATATATATATATATATATATATATATATATATATATTTATATATAAATATAACATACGTTTTCTTGTTTAATAATTTAAAACAACATAGGCGATTCAAATACAAGAATATTTATTATTATTTTTTTTTTATTTATTTTTTTTTATTTTATTTTTTTACTGTTTGCCAACGAAAAGCTTTGGATATAAAATAATAAATATTGTTGTATTTGAATCACCTATGTTGTTTTTAAAATATATATATATATATATATATATATATATATATATATAATAACGTGTTTTGTACAATAATAATAAACAACTGAGGTTATTCATATACAAGATTTATTTATTAATTTTTTTTAAAGTTTTTGGTTGATAAACAGGACCAACATCATCAGGAATGAATAATAAATAATGCAAGGTAAACTTGATTAACTTGGTAGTTTGTATAAATTTGCCAACAATGATATTTCTTAATAATCATATATATATATATATATATTATTGTATTATTCATTCGTAATAAAAAAAAAGCTTTGAATAAAACTTAATAAATAAATAAATAAATAAATATATATATATATATATATATATATATATATATATATATATATATAGAGAGAGAGAGAGAGAGAGAGAGAGAGAGAGTGAGAGAGAGAGAGACATATTTATAGATTTTAATGGTAATAATTATTGTGACGCAAGAGTTGAAGGGGGATCTCCTGATGTAGCAAGGGTTATTTAAGGTACAATTAATAAAAGCATAAACGTCTTCTGGTAGGCTTACATGAAGAGAATTGTCTCCCTAAAGTAAAACGACCGTCTATCTCAATATAGTCGGGATGTATAACGCCCTCCTTTTGCATAACTGCGGGAGGGATAAAACAGCGATTTAAAATTTACCTAGTAATAAAATACTATACCCGTGCCGAAACGTTTATCAGAGTAGATGACATTTTATTAAACAGTATATTAATGCAAAGGATAATATATTTTTCTATTAGAAATGGTGATTATGGTAACACGTAGGCTAATAATGCATTTATGTTGTTCCAGAAGATACTCTCAGTTGAACATCATGTACTGCTCGGCCCTGTCCATGCTGGTGTGGTTGTTATTTCAATGGATTGCGGTCAGAGCTGCCTTAGGTGAGTGACATATATATCCAGTGGCTTATATTATTGTTATTTGATGAATAATAATAATAATAATAACTTTATAATAATTATTCCTAATTATATATCCATCTTTATTTTTGCCAGGGATATTTCTATAATTTTGAGTACGATTTTCTGCTTTTCCCAACATTAACACAATTTTCATTATGACACGTTTCGGATGAATTCCATTCTCAAAATATTAAATAGTACTATACGCCCAAACCTAACGCTCGTTTTTTATATATTGATAACCTACCCGTACGATTAGACAAATGCAATGAGTATTGGTTGAAAAAACTAGCTTGTTAATCTAGGGTTAAATAATACAATTTAATTATATTTGTTATATTTATGTAATTTACTAATTTAAATAAAATATCTCGTGTTTCTCACTTGCTCTTGCTTTGGTGTTTGGCGCTTTCGTCACTCTTTTCATTGTTATAATACAGTTTCAAACTATTTGCTTATGCGAAGAACATAAGTAATTCAATGTTCGCCAAACATTTTATTATTTATTAATTTTATTTATATTTTATTGTCCTGAGCTCTGTTTAATGGGTCAGTTATAATACACATTTGTAATATAAGGTAATATTTAAATCTATATAACTTAAAATATAAATGTTATGAAATTAAATAATTATTGTACATTTGTCATATTACAATCGTGTTACAAAAATCGTATACTTTCGAAAGCTATTCAAAACTCACAATAAATATTTAGAAATTTTAAAGCTTTAGTTGTTTTTAACATTTTTAACATTTTCTATCTTCCAGAACTACTGATTTTATCACGAAATATATTTAAAACATGTACAAATTACAGTCTTCTTCTTTATAAATATTTACTTTAGGTAAATATATAAAATGTGTGTGTGTGAGGGAGAGAGAGAGAGAGAGATATAGAGAGAGAATTAAGATAGAGAGAGAATTAAGATAGATAGATAGATAGATAGAGAGAGAGAGAGAGAGAGAGAGAGAGAGAGAGAGAGAGAGAGAGAGAGAGAGAGAGAGAGAGAGAGAGAGGACTAAAAGGCAGGGAGAATATACACAGTTAGTTTTCCCCTACGTTAATTTGATATTTTTACTGCACTATTTTCATACAAACAGATTTTAATTAAAAACTACGAAAATGTTATTAAAAAAAATACTAATTACAATTTATCCACTACATAATAAGTTTTAATATTTTTCTGTTACTTTAAGGTCTTTGAAGACTGACACAAAAAAACGATATTTTTAAAATTTGAAGATTTATATTTTTTTAACAAGTATATAATATGTTTATTTTGCAGAATTCCAACACCGAAAAATTTAAAATGTCTCTTTTAGAAAATCATTTAGTGTCCACACGATTCCAAGGGTCTATTAATTAATACATTGATTATAGAATCATTAGATAAATCTCTCAAACGAGAACCTTGACACAGAATAAAATAAGAATTTATAAAGATAGTGTGCCTAGTTGAAGAATCCATTTGTTCGTTGTTGTTTTATCATTTGTAGAACAATATGTAGATAAAGGTAATTAATTTATTTCTGGTTATGAAATGCGTCTTTATATATCAATGTATATTTATTGTAAAAAGAGAGAAAGAGAGTGATAGAGAGAAAGAGAGAGAGAGAGAGAGAGAGAACGTATTTCCATTATACCAATTTAAATCTCAAAACAACCAAAATGTAATTTAAAAACAATAAATTGATCGCCCTTATACAACTCTTTGGGATAAAACATGAAACGTTATTTGCAAGTTTCCAACTCTCTAAGGGCAAAAAGACTGTTACTGATACATCTATTAGGATATCGTACAATGATAGTACAGTATGTGTTATAGAGTTTTAAAGTTTTATGCTGTGCCAGAGGTTTAGTAGATTACATATCATTTATCTATTTATTTCTTTTCGAATGACGTCATAGGTATATTGTCAGATTTGAATGATTTTGTTATAAGAAATGAGAGAATAAAATTTCATTAAGTGTAGTGTAACGGTGTTAAATGAACAAATCAACAATAATAAGAAAGAAATATGTACTTATAAAATGTAGTGGTTTGTTTAATTTTAAATTTATGAAACAATTGCTTAAAATATTCAACAGAATTTTTTGATATTTTCCATTAAAATTTGATAAAATTAAAGAGGAAACTACACTTTTCTTGTATTCAAATTTTCAACATATATTTTCTATTGTCAGTCTTCTATCTTTTCCTAGCTTTTAAATCAATATTCTTCTTCACCAACAATAGACTAATTTGAATTCACAACTCAATTTATATCTAATAACCCGTTCTTGCGCGGTTTCAAAAGGTTCGAAACGAATTCATTTATTGTATAAATAAAAACTTTTCCAATCTGTGTCAAAACGTATAAATATAAAATACATTCTCTGAGTAATAAACACGTCGTTTACATAATGCATAGAAATTGTGTATTAGCATACATTAGAGACGGAATGTGGAGAGAATGTTGCGAGCGCCGAGTTTCCAGATAGAAGTATTACTTTCTAAACGCTGAAGTACACATTAGCATCTTTATCAAGAGCAAGCAGTCTAGACAGGACGGGATGTTTGGCTATATATTCCGATTTTACTCTACTTTTGGCTTTTAAATGGAGCAAATGTAGGACATTGAAACAGAATTTCCATACTAGGTAAAACTGGGCGATTATTAAACCCGTTCAAACACAGCGATGACATTCACTTAAATAAGATACATCTGTGACACAAGTTTCTCTGCTAGTAAACATAAATTTTAGTATAAAAGTAACTGAAATTTTCAAATTTATTATAAATTTTTTTATATTTTTATTTTACTTTGGAACTGAAAAGGATAATACAAGTAATTTTGGTATTTTAGTTTTGGTGACAATTAAATCAAGTTAAATCAATGTTCATTTTGTTCTATAAGTTTATCTGCGTTAATTCATATGGCCAAACTGTGGCTCACGCCAGACCTATTTTGGACCCTTCCCACATTCTCATATTCAATAGATTTTTTCATCGCAAACATAATACTGACAAAACACAACAGCAACACTGACATCATGCACCATACAAAATAAACAATGTACAATATGCCAAACACAATACAACATGCACCATAGACTTGCACCATCCACTATGTAAATGCACCATGCCCCATACACCATGCACCACACACATCGAATGCATCATACACTATTCACAATGCTCAATACACCATATATAATGCACTATACACTACATACTATATACCATGCAAGTACCTACCATACACCACACACCATTCACCCTAAGCAATGCACTATGCTCCATATATGATGGCTGTTCATACACCCCCACCCACAAACACACACACACTCCTTATATTAGAACTATGCACCATACGCCATACAAAAACATTTCCTACAAGATAAATAACTCTGTTTGTCCATAATAAAATTTACTCTTCGCAAGGTTGGCGACCCTGCTAAAATATTTCTATACTCCTAGAAGGAAACAATATTACCTCTAATTCATCAGTACTGCACTCCTTTTATCCTTCCCTCTGTATGTGTATTTTAATCATAACAGTTATCCCGCACTTATCCTAAATACAAAATTCGACGTCATCAATTTTTGTTTGAGTTGCGTGTATGAGGAGTAGATTTTGAAGAGTTCCCATATATAATGGCCATCTGCACGTCTGTACATCGTTAAAGTTTGATGTTTCAGGAAAAGGTATCTCTTTATTTCCGAAGTTTTAAAAAACATTTTATGATAAGAAAATATCATTAACCCTAATTCGATGTACGAAATATCTTCATACAAAAAAAAGTAATTAAAAAAAAATGCTCATGACAATTCCTACTTGATTCAGCAAAGAAAAATTAACTTTCTTTTTATTTCATAATTATAACTAATATATAATAATGTATATAGATATGTCACAGTAATAATATTAATGGGAAAAATAGAAAGTGAATTTCCTTGCACTTTTCCATTTTCCTTTCTATGTATGATGTTGGAATACTATTTTTGTTTGTTACTATTTATACGCTTTTTGTCGCTTGCATTATGTTGTAGTTTCTTTTTGCTTTCCTTTCTCATTATCCGTTTGTGAAGAAAGGTTCGATAACGTCATCCAGTTTATTTTATTCTTTTCATTCATAATACTTCAGCATTTTTTACGATATTGTGCCGTAACCATGGCAAAAATAGAGGTTTCGTCGACAACCAGATGGAAGTAGCCTAAAAGAAAATTTCATACACTTCTATTAGAAATATACATCTATAATATGGAAAAGTTGGCTCATTGCCATAAGCGGTAAAATTTGAACATGAAGATTCTCAGTTCCAATCAGCCTGGACCCCAAAACGTTTATAATTTAATTATTGAATAAATATTTGAAAAAACTATATTAACATCAATTGTTATCCCCTGTACGTTAAAAATTGTATTCCAACTTGATTGGATGAATAAAAACGTATTTTATTAACGATTGAAAATTTGTACCAGATTTATATTAGGAAAGTGAGCTAATTAAAGAATCTACAAAATAATCAAGAACATAATACTATTAATTCTTAAAATATCGTTTAACAAGAGAACCGTTTCGAACATGTTTTCTTTAACTGAACTAAAGTCATGCATAAATAATTGCGGCAAAATTGGACGCACACAATCTAAGGAATCATTTCCGGTGTAAAATGATTCAAGTAAATTTATCGCGTCGCATCGATCGTGGAGCACTCTTTCGCCCGTCTTGCAAACTAACATAATTGGATACATCATTATCGTCTTCGGAATCCTACGCAGATAAGAAATTCTGCAAATATAATGAAATATCGAAGAAGTTTCTGTAGCATAACAAATCTGCTCTGGCAGTTAGACTTCCTACGAGAGGAAGTTCGCAACAATGGACAGTCAACAGCTAATAAACACCATCAGTGGAAAGCCTGCCTCGGCGACAGTCTCTCGGTTCGGCTGGGAGTGTATATCCATATATAGTTTGAGGATTGAGACGAAGAGGTAGGATATCCGCAAGAATGTTAAATGTATCTGAGATACGATAAAACGCCAGAAAATTGTAGAGTTTACTTTTAATACTATACATTTTGTTTGTGAACCGGTAAGTAGATACATATTGCAAATTTCTAAAATATAACTGGTCAGTTTAGGCTGTTACATGATAGACTATTCCTTGTTAGGCTATTACCTGTTAGGCTATTGTATGTCAGGTTATTATCTATTTAGTAAATACCTCTTATGTTATTAAAAATTATAATTTTATCTACTAGGCTACTACGTCTTAGGGTTTAGGATATTAGGTGGTTCCTATTAGGCTATTTCATATTAGGTTGGTAACTAATAGGTAAATATCTGTTACGTTATTGGATATTAGAATATTATATATTACGCTACTACGTCTTAGGCTTTTGGATATTAGGGTTCATAACTACTAAAATTTTCATGTTAGGTTGGTAGCTAAGATGTAAATACCGGTTACATATTTGAAAATTAGAACATTATCTATTAGGCTACTACGTCTTAGGCTTTTATGTATTAGGTTGTGAACTATTAGGCGATTTCACATGAGGTTGGCAACTAAGATGTAAATACCGGTTATATTAATGAAAATTAGAATATTATCTATTGGACTATTACGTCTTAGGCTTTGGATAATAGGTTGTGAACTATTAGGCTATTGCATGTTAGGTTGGTAACAATTTGGCTATTGCATGTTAAATTGTTAACTATTAGGCTATTGCATGTTAGGTTGTTAACTATTAGGCTATTGCATGAAAGGTTGTTAACTATTAGGCTATAGAATGTTAGGTTGTTAACTATTAGGCTATTGCATGTTACGTTGGTAACTATTTGGCTATTGCATGTTAGGTTGTTAACTATTTGGCTATTGCATGTTAGGTTGTTAACTATTAGGCGATTGCATGTTAAGTTCTTAACTATTTGGCTATTGCATGTTACGTTGGTAACTATTAGGCTATTGCATGTTAGGTTGTTAACTATTAATCTATTGCATGTTAGGTTGTTAACTATTAAGCTATTGCATGTTACGTTGGTAACTATTAGGCTATTGAATGTTAGGTTGGTAATTATTAGGCTATTTCATGTTAGGTTGTTAACTATTAGGCTATTGCATGTTAGGTTTTTAACTATTAGGCTATTGCATGTTAGGTTGGTAATTATTAAGCTATTGCATGTTAGGTTGATGTTAGGTTTTTAACTATTAGGCTATTGGATGTTAGGTTGGTAATTATTAGGCTATTGCATGTTAGGTTGATGTTAGGTTTTTAACTATTAGGCTATTGCATGTTACGTTGGTAACTATTAGGCT
>JBAIZL010000004.1:39786162-39821162 GCA_036971475.1 Prosapia bicincta | reverse complement strand
GCTTTAAAAATTTATACTTTGCATATAGATTTATTACATTTACATTAACATAAAATCATTTTCAAAATTACACATAATAATATTTTATCTCCTATATGGAATTGTTAAATTCATATTTTATGACCTTTAATTTTTAAGTTTATAATATTCGAAAATTTCTCATTTCCTTTAAATAAACGGCATATGGCCAAAAACCTTTTGTAATTTCAATATTCATTATTTTAAATATTCTGAACACATAAATTCATTTACTTAGCATACAATTTATTAAAAATTTATAAAGAGTGAAGTCATTGTTTTAAGCTTGCAAATTTGTTTGAATTTAATAAAATTAACTAACTAAATTTGACGTGACGGTATCGAATAAAGAAAATGACTTGCCAAAGATGTTCCTGCCGGTCCTCGGGGTCCCTCGTCTGGATTCCCTGGTCCTTGGACACCGGAAGTCGCCATCCCTGGTTCGTCGGTGGTGGTTTCCCTCTATTCGAGCGTCCTGGAGGCTGAGTCTGGAGCCTTCATCCTTGGTGGTCCTGGATGTCGAAAGCGCTGAGGTTATGGTCCATCTGGCCTGCTGACGGTCTCTACTCGCGGTCCAGCATAGCGTCCCGCGGCACCTCGTGTTAAAAAATTATTACAGACTGTCTCTAAAGGCTTAGAGACCAAGTATATATAGCGGTGAATTTAACCTACCGCACCCCGCCTGCAAAGTTTGCTATCGCTCGATTTATTCATTGTACAGGCAAGTCGGGCAACGAATCTGTTTTAGCTTGCATAGTTTGATAATTAATTTTAGAACACTGAAAAATGTCTATTTTATTTAAACGGCTGTAACTTTTTTGTTTCTTAAGTTTTTTGAATTCTGTTTTCTCTAATGTTCATTCTAGGTTATTGTGGTTCTTTTAAAATGTCGATGAAAGTTCTACGTGGTTTGGTTCGAAAAATAGCTTTTTTAGGCACTTAGAATTTTTTCGCTTCACTCCCGATGTTCAAATTTAGTTAGTTATTACAAATTTATTTTATAACATTCTTTAATGTGGCTTAACTATTCTATTTACTGTTTTATTTAATTTTTCCCTCTTTATTAATTGTATAATTCCCTACTTGATTATTTTAAAAACAGCTTTATTTCTAAAAAACAGGAAATTACTTATTTCCCACTTGCGACGGTCCCCAGCCCGTTGCAATTACCCCGTCTGAGAGGTTAAAAATGTTTTACTTTGTTAAAATATTTTTTACCAATTCCTTATCTTACTCTTACTTAAACTATCTTATTCTATTACAAAATTTTCTTATTATTACTCTCTTGTCTCTTGAGAAGTTTTCACCCTGAAACACTTCAAACACAAGTCAATTAGCAATTTATTAGTCACTTTTGTTTACACTAAATTTTTATTTGGTCAATGACACTTTATTCACCACACTAATGGCTGTCATTTCCTTTATCTATTTACCACGTCAATTTCATTTACACTAGTTATGGCTTTAAAAACAATGACTTGCAATTAAAAACCTAACTAATCCTACAATACTATTTTTTAAACATATTCCTTTTATATCTTAACTATTACGTATTATTGTGTCAGCTGTAGAAGCACAGTTTATCTAGTTTAATTTGTTTATTTTCCGATAAACCTTTCCTTGTCGTACCGGCTAACTATTACGTGGATTCCACATTCCAAACTACCTGACAAGGTCAATGAGCTGGCTTGTAAACATTCTAATAAAGTACAACAACAATTCAACTTATCATATTAAAACGGAACGAACCTTGCCTTCAAATTCTCTATCTTTGGATTGTACAGTTTATAAAACTGGCTTGTGTCTAGATTATCGAAGTCCACTTGATAAATCTCGATTGCTTCTGATTTCAATGCAAAGTTTCTATTTTCGACCTTGATCGTCAGTACACAAGTTTTCTTGTTTTATATTGTCCAGTGAAAGTCTGATCTAACGACCCACTATTTCATGCACACAAATTTCTTGTTTGATTTTGCAAGGTCTGACAGCGTATTTGTTGTACAAGTTATTAAAATTCGCCTGCTATCTTCCTGATTGTTGCTTGATTTAACCCGCTTGTTTGATTTAAGCAGTGGATGTAGCTCGCCAATGTTTGCTCAGTACACAAACTTCCTGACTAATACTTTTGTAATGTTGATTTAGTTATTAAAGAGTTTGTTTTACATTTAAACATTTGTCCCTTTACAAACAAGTAGCTAATCTTAAAGTCTTATTCAACTACTGCTTATTCTTGTCTTTACTTTAAATCAGTTTATTAATCATTCTGACAATTTAATTCCTGCCTAACTTAGCTTATCGCTCGCGTACTGGTTCTATTATTGCAGCAATATTCTAATTTGGCATTTCCGTATTTTTAGGATTATGATCGGTGTAAAGTTCACATTCTAGAATCCCTTTACTCGTCATAACGCTTCTTAATGTTTTTAACATCATATACAATTTTACAGAATACATTACAAGATATTTTATAATTGTTGACACAGTTGGTTTGATTAATTGTAACAAATCAAGTTATTGTTCCTAAGTTTGCCTTTTATCCCTTAAACTTTTCTCGTTAAACATTTTGGAAATTCCGTATGACATTCTATTAACTTCGTCCTGCTTTATTTACATTTTGGTACGTCCGGCTTATTTTGTTGCAAGGAATGTTTTTATAAACTCGTTCCCCGCCCGTCCACCGGATACTTCAGTGTGGCCGTGTTTACAAACACAAGTAATTGCCCTTAACCTTGAGCCCTTGTTTACATTTGTTCGACTCGGTGGGTCTTTCATTCAAACATCTGAATATTTTATTGTTATTGTTGTAACCTAGACAATTCTAGTTTATTTAAAGCACAGCGGTTAATTATTGGTACTGCCTTTCTTAATAGTATTTAGTTTAGAATATTTTTTACTCGTTCATAAAACCTTTCATTAAACACGTCTGAATAACTGTTTATCGATTCTTGTAACTTCGACATTTCTTGTTTGTTCAATATGCCATGATTATTTGTATTTTCCAACTTAATCGTATTTATTTTTAGATATGTTTTACGCGTTCTGGTTTTCTTTCGGCGTTTTGTGTTACGCCATTGTGCGTAATTCCTGTATTTTATTTTTGTTTTTGATTTATTTTTACTTGGTTTATTTTGATAATTTTTATACTGGTGAGATTTACTTTTGAATTTATTTTTAACAAACAATTTGGACTTCGTTTTCAAGCAAGATTGATTAGAATTAAAGTGCTTTGGAATTCTTGTTAAGTCTAACGGATTTGTTTCCCGACAATTAGGTCTTTCCCTAACTTGTTGGAATTTTATTTGTTTCGGCTTGTAGCCATTTTTATTTAATTCGTTGAATCCTCCCTCGTCATTATTTAATTTGTTTGTTGTAGGTTTGGTTAACCCATTTTTTGCTTTGTTTAATCCCGTTAGCTTACTTGATTCCGTTCTTTCACAGTTCAATAATTCACTCTTCCTCGAATTTTCGCACAATTTGTTATTTAAATTTTTGGTAATCTCGTTCTTAACTTTATTCGTTGACAATTGTTTTAATTTTATTTTTTGTTCCCCGCTTGTATCGGTGGAACTTATTACATTTTTAGTCATATTTTTGTTTAGTGTTTGTTTATTTTTTAGTTTGTCATCACCTAACTCGCACAAGGACCCATCTTCCTGATCCTTGCCCGTGAACAGCCCCTTCTGCACGCTATTCACTATCGGGCCCTCCAATGTCGGCTCTACAGGTGTTAATTTGCCGTCGTTAATTGACCCGTCTATATAAGACGAGCCTATTATATTTATTTCCTGTTCCCCGCTTGTAACGTCGGAACATATTACATTTTTGTTAGTATTTTTGTTTGTTATTTTATTAATTTTATTACATCCTATCTCTTGTTTTATATTATTTTTATTATTATTCGATACAAGAAACTCCTGGTGCAGCAGATATCCATCAATCTCGTACGTCATGAACGATCTCTCCATGTTTATCCGGGCTTTTAACGCACACAATGTATTTGCTCCCAAGATGAGGTCAACCCGTAGATTGTCCACAATCAAGAAAACAAATTCCTTTGTGTGTCCGTTTAATGTTAGAGGTAGCATCGTTTGTAATTTGACTCGTTTACAGGTTGACCCTAATGCTGTGACTATCGCTACGTTAGCTATAGGTAGCTCATAGAATAAATTCCCGTTTTGTTTTAGGGCTATGTATTTTTCTGTTTTAATCACAGACATTTGGGCACCTGTATCAACTTGTGCAATTAACTTATGGTCTTTAATTTCGCACTCTATCACTGGATACTGGTCTATATTCTCTAGTGTTATAACCGAGTCAATTCTTTCCTCTAACAAATCGTCCCTAATAGACATGGAAAAACCGTCTAGGCTGATCTTATTATGATGGTAAACCGGCTTTTCCTTCGGTCTCTCGCTCTGAATTATTTTTGACTTCTTTTTGCTTCGGATCTCTAACCTGGTTAACTTATCTCCCTGATTGTTGCCAGAGATCCTTATATTTAGTTTTTTGGCTTGTGGTCGCTTGGTCCGGGGATAGGCGATTTAGGATGAGGGTTTTTAGGATACTTGGTCTCTTGGTATTTTGCGGTATCACCATGGGACCTTGGGTTAGGGTTAGGTTGTTGGTTTGGAGCAACCTGCCTCTGTTGACTTCTTTGAGCGATCCCATTACCATTACCGTTGTCAGTAACGCTGTCTAGCTGTTGTAGGAAAACTATCGCTTGTTTGATGTTACTTGTGGGGTTCCCCAAACTAGCTAGCTGAACGTTACTCCCAAAGTGTTTCATTAACATGAAAATTAGATGGTTCTCTGGGATTATCGGGTCTAAGTTTTTCGCCCTGTTTATCATCATAATAAAATACTCTGCCATAGAGTATGGTCCATTATTATGGTAGCGCCCTTGATTTATTTGTCTGCGTACCCGATCCTGCTGGCGATAACTCCAGAAATGCTCCGTGAATTCCTGCCTGAATTCAGAATAAGTTTCTGTATTGTTCTTTATGGCTTTCCACCATGCATCCGCTGCCCCTTTCAAATATCGTTCTACTATCCTTACTTTTGCAGTCTCGTCCATAGTATTGTCTATTTCGGAAAATAGATCTTCTATTTCCCCTAGGAATGTCATCGGATCTTCTTTGTCATTCCCCCAGAACTCAATTCTACGGTACGTGGCCTCCCCGTTCCTGTCTATTACCCTTGGTAAGCAAACTTGTGTTACTATTCTCGCTCCAGCTGTTTGCTATACTTTCGCAACTTGTTGCTTTACCGTTTTAATGTCCTCTTGGATATCCTGTACTTTTTCGTTTAATTTAGCCGTTTTTGTTTCCGTTTTAGTTTTTAGTCTCTCAATTTCTGTCTCATGTTCGCTTAACTTTTCATATATATGACTTGTCTTAGTCTCATTTTCTTTTTGATAGTCCTCGAATTTTAATTGGAAAGCCTCCCATAACCGTTGTCTTTCCATTTTCTCTTCGGCTTTTTCTTTCTCTCTCAGTTGTCTCTCTTCCTCTCTCAATAGTTTCGCTTCCGCCTTCTCTTTCTCTCGCTCTTCTTTGTCTTTTTCCTCCTTTGCCTTGAAATAGGTCATCAATTTATCTATCTCGGGTTTTGACATTTTGATTTACTATTTAATATTCAATTATTTATTTATGTACTTATTCCTTTCTTTTCGATTTGGTTTAGGATAGATGGTTCCTACCCGCTCTTTCGACTAAATCTTTATTCAAATTTATTTATTTTATTTTTATTCGTACGCTCTTAGATTCGTTCAATTTATATTATTAAAAATTTAATTACATTATTTAAAACATTTTGACTCCACTTATTTAAACTATCTCGATTTATTTCTATTATTTAATTATTTAATTTTGATATAGGGAACCTGTTCAAAGTACCTACCGTTCGGGCGCCAATTCTGCAACGTCCCCCCACCTCACTTCTTATACCGTCCCTACCACCGCAGCACTACGCGGTCGTTTGTTGTTTAAATCCTTTCTTGCAGAATACTAAAATTTAATTGTTTACAAGAAAACATATTTATAAACAACCAAAAATCTGCCTATCACCCTGCTGGTAAAACCGTGCTAAACTCCCAGAGTTAAATGTATGTTTCCCGCTCGTAGGGCCAAGCCCACAACAAGCCTATTCCCGCTGACTACTATTTAAAATACGTATAAACACTCCTAAATTAGTGTATCAATTGTGTATGGTCTAAGTATAGTCACACATGTCAAATTAATAGTCAGCTGGAAAGAAACACATTTAGAATAATACACATAATAAACACAGAGTCTTACCACCTGAAGATGATCTGCAGAGACAGCAAGGGAACGTGCAAAATATGATTGTGTTTAAAAATACCTATTTTAAAAGGCTCCTGTGTCCTCTTAAACACAATCTGCCAGTAGATAAATCTCTGGACTTTTATTCCAAAAAACCAACTAATCTTTAGACTAGCTCATGAAATTAGTAGAGAGAAACTCTTTAAAACATTAGGCTTTATCTATTGCCATTTAATGAAATTTAATTAAATTTGTTTACTGATTTGATAATCATTTTTATATTAGTTGGAAAAAGCTAAACAGTTTTTATTGGTTATTTGACACAGGATGGAATGCAAATAATGTTGATTTTTATGACATATTTAACTCTATTTATTGAAATAAAAAAGAAAATTTATCCTTCAAAGTATTACACAATTATATTAGCAAAACAATTCACTGAGTTACTTCTTGTTTCTTATGCTTTAAAAATTTATACTTTGCATATAGATTTATTACATTTACATTAACATAAAATCATTTTCAAAATTACACATAATAATATTTTATCTCCTATATGGAATTGTTAAATTCATATTTTATGACCTTTAATTTTTAAGTTTATAATATTCGAAAATTTCTCATTTCCTTTAAATAAACGGCATATGGCCAAAAACCTTTTGTAATTTCAATATTCATTATTTTAAATATTCTGAACACATAAATTCATTTACTTAGCATACAATTTATTAAAAATTTATAAAGAGTGAAGTCATTGTTTTAAGCTTGCAAATTTGTTTGAATTTAATAAAATTAACTAACTAAATTTGACGTGACGGTATCGAATAAAGAAAATGACTTGCCAAAGATGTTCCTGCCGGTCCTCGGGGTCCCTCGTCTGGATTCCCTGGTCCTTGGACACCGGAAGTCGCCATCCCTGGTTCGTCGGTGGTGGTTTCCCTCTATTCGAGCGTCCTGGAGGCTGAGTCTGGAGCCTTCATCCTTGGTGGTCCTGGATGTCGAAAGCGCTGAGGTTATGGTCCATCTGGCCTGCTGACGGTCTCTACTCGCGGTCCAGCATAGCGTCCCGCGGCACCTCGTGTTAAAAAATTATTACAGACTGTCTCTAAAGGCTTAGAGACCAAGTATATATAGCGGTGAATTTAACCTACCGCACCCCGCCTGCAAAGTTTGCTATCGCTCGATTTATTCATTGTACAGGCAAGTCGGGCAACGAATCTGTTTTAGCTTGCATAGTTTGATAATTAATTTTAGAACACTGAAAAATGTCTATTTTATTTAAACGGCTGTAACTTTTTTGTTTCTTAAGTTTTTTGAATTCTGTTTTCTCTAATGTTCATTCTAGGTTATTGTGGTTCTTTTAAAATGTCGATGAAAGTTCTACGTGGTTTGGTTCGAAAAATAGCTTTTTTAGGCACTTAGAATTTTTTCGCTTCACTCCCGATGTTCAAATTTAGTTAGTTATTACAAATTTATTTTATAACATTCTTTAATGTGGCTTAACTATTCTATTTACTGTTTTATTTAATTTTTCCCTCTTTATTAATTGTATAATTCCCTACTTGATTATTTTAAAAACAGCTTTATTTCTAAAAAACAGGAAATTACTTATTTCCCACTTGCGACGGTCCCCAGCCCGTTGCAACACACACACACACACACACCCACATATATATATATATATATATATATATATATATATATATATATACATACAGGCGCACGCATTCACCTACACACATAAACAGCTTTGAATAAAATATTGTATAGACGAAAGGACCTCCAATATCTAGTTATGAGATAATATAAACACATTGATAAATTATAGGTATTATAACAACAAAATAATTGTATGAAATATTTTTTGTATAAGGTAACAGTTGTTAATGCAATGCCATGATTAAAATTTGTTTAAGTCCATAGTATATTAAAATTTTTGTCCGTGTTTAGTATTTAACGTGATTAACCAAATTTATGAAGCAAATATCTGGTCCAGTCGCTCTATTCATGGCTGCATTCACTTTTGTGTTTTCTGTTTCTATTGAAATATTTAATAATAAATTCTCTCTCCCATTAAGACCAAGACAATGACCGTGTCTCGTATATAATACGCTCCTACGTTCGTGGAATAAAAACACTTTATTATTGCGTAGAAAAACGCAATTAGTCGGCCAAAAAGCCACCCCTCTCGCGTGGTCGCCATTAATTCACCTCAGACAAACACTTTACCCAGTTCATTGACCCCGTCATAAAACATGCCATTATGTCTTCCCCCCGCGTTGACTTTGACAATAGGCGGGGACTTGATAGCCGAGTAAATACCGTTGTGTAATGAATCATCGAGAGCATTTAAATGTTTCGAGTGCTTAATTGAAGTGGAAATGTTTCAAATGACGATTGTTTAGCTAAATATCTCCTTTTATTGTTAGCTATCGAATTGGCGAGTTGTTTTGTTTGTTTGTAGCGGAACTAACGGTTTTTATTTACATTCACACAATCTGTACGCTGTGGTGTAATCCGGGTAAAATATATTCAGGTACATTTTCCCAAGTTTTTAATGCAGTCAAATCGCCTAACGACTACTCAATGCTCCGAGTGGTTTCTATTAAGCATTTTGGAAGTTGAGTAAAAATTATAAAATGAAATAAAGAACGTGCAATATAAATTATAACACATTGTTGAGGGGAATTCTTCTTAAAACAATCTACTTTCGGTTTACTTTAAATTGCATTTCCCGTTTTGTTTTACTCTATTGAAATAATTAATTTTAAATATTGCTTTATTACACTATAAATTAAACACATATTTATTGCACGTAGCTCCCTTTTTAGGGTTTTATCAATAGATTTCGTTCCCAGGACATTTAATGGAAAATAAAGTACAATTATCAAATATAAGATGTTGTAAAAACTACAGAAATACAGATTATGAAGCAAAACTAAACTTTTCTAAGGAATATAATTTCCTAAAAATTAAAGTTATAGCAAATAGTTTCATGAATCTAAAAAAATAAAAGTCCATTAAAAATTATACATAATAAAGAACCAATAAGAAATTAGTTATAGATATTTTCTTTATGAATGTATTATAACTAGAAAAAATTTAAAATATAAAATTTGTTAGTATATTCAGTTACAGAAATCAATTACTTTATTTTACAACTATAAATATGCTTTTACATATAAGTACACTATTGATTGGGCTGGCTTGTCAGATGAAGTTATAAACAAACTAATAAATCACGTTAACTCACAAAACATTACATTTAATTGTGATACGCGATTCGATGAATTATCATCATACACCTCTAAAAAGTAGGTTGCAGTTTAATACTTGTAGTAGTGTCACTGATGATGACCTAAGTCGTTGATATGCTTATGACAAAAACTATATTTTTTATTGAGTCCATGCATAGTTATATACGCTTTCAAATAGTTTGTTTAAAAGAAAGAAAACCGCACCGTAAAATTAAATTCGTTAAGAAAAGAAATGATTGTATTTTCGAGTAGAGGGCAAACAATTCGCTACACCCCAGTCTACTTCATGCAGCTACCAGTATGTCATTCCATAATTTTCTCCTATTTTCACCACCATATGTAATCATATATCTGTTAATCCTACCCCTAATTTCTTTTATTCTTATATTCTTCCTTCAAAGAAGTTTTTGAGAAAGAGGTCACCCATTTTCATTCCAGTAAGTCTAATTCATGCACCAACGGTGTGTACCCACAAATATGAGATAATTCCTCATATTTCCAGAACCATAATTTATTATACTCTCTTTATTCCTACGTACCAAATTTGTATTTACTCTTCTTCATCTTTCAAGAAGATATATACCTCTTCATTTTGGTTAAGGGCACGTTTACTTCATATAACCGAGCCTGCCCACGCGAAGAAATAATTTACCCCTGCTACCTAATATTAATGAAGGATGTTTTTTAATTATGTAGATCTAATAACAATTAATGTAAACAAATTATCTTTAAAGTCAATTCCTACTTAGGCCAACTAAAACAAATTTTATATAAGTTACATTTTATTAAATAACCTATGCATAACCTTTAACATAACCTATGCGTTAAAGAACTGTTCTAGCACATGACCTATAATATAAAATCAGCTGTTTTATGAAATCATATGTTATCACTTATTTTAAACCAGATGGAACAAAATAACTAAATTTCAGACCTTGCCCTTTTTTGAAACATTGTTCTCCGATATAAAACTATTATTAATTTATTAATAATTATAATTAAAATTAATTAATATTTGAAAGAACTATATTAACATCAAGCGTCATCAACTACAAGTTAAAAAAAAATGTATTTAAACTAGAATGGATAATTAACAAGTATTTTAATAAACATTGAAAATTTTAACAAGACATATATAAGGAAATTGTGAACTAATAGAGAGAATTGAATAACATATTTTTCTGATATATTTTGTAAATTATATAATTGTTTGCATATATCACATACTACTATTTCGTATAATAAGGGAAACCTGGAAAGTAGGCGTATAACGTGTGGGTTAGTTTTTAACTTTAATTCAAACTTATTGTGTTTTAAATAACTTTTTTAAGTTTTGTTGAAGTTCAACTGTTTTCCTTTGTTAAAAGGTTTCTCTCCCATACAAAACTAACATAATCTATTAAATTTAAGTAATGAATTAATATTTGAAAAGGCTCTATTAACATCAAGTGTCATCCACTACACGATAAAAAAACATTTATCCGAACTTAAGTGGATGAATAGAAATTATCTCACTAACGATTGATTGGCAATTTGAATAATATATATACATAGAGAATACGTAAGCTAATGGAAAGAATAGAAAAATAAGATGTATAAAGGAAACAATGTCGCCGACACTCGTACTTACGTCACACGGTCGTATAGGACCGTAAACGTTTATAAAGACTAGGTTAAGCATAAGTTCAAATACGCTAAATTATATAAAGAATAAATGCATCAATTATTGCCCACTATAATATTTAATTAATTTCAAAATATTGTAATATAAACAAATACACAAACATATCTTTTTACCGTATACTTAATGTAAATTTTTATTTCTTCTATATAAAAATAAACTGAATTAAAGTTCGGAGCATCACTGGTTTAAAGCGTACAGAATTTCTTCCTGGAGAATTCCCCGAACAGCTGTATCTCGCTTTGACGATAAACACATCGTAGGCGGAATTGATTTACGTCGGGACTCGTCCTTCGGCGAGAGCCGATTTAGGTTAAGTGGGGTCCGAAGAGTCGAATCGAATTTATATCAGCTTTTGTTTTTACTTTTGTTGTAGGCATGCCTTTGCATTTCATAGGTGTTTCAAAAGTTTTAAAAAGATTATAAGGTGATTTGAAGTGATATAAAATTTATTTCACATGGTTAAAAGAATGTTTAACGTTATTTATGTTGTTTGTATATATATATATATATATATATATATATATATATATATATATATATAAATATATATACACACCTCTCCGTCCCATCTTCTAGTATCTTCTGTCATAAGTTAGAGCCTTTTCTTGGTTTCTTGCAGTCATTGCTTTGTCGATGTCATCACGCCAACTTCTCGTGTCCATCCTCTCTTTCTATTCTCAAGGAGAATCTACTCTAGTACGTTTCGGGGCCACCTGCCATCCTCTTTCCTTGTCCAAACCGTGCTAATTGGTTCCTTCCTTACACTTTTATCCATTTCCATTTCGTTACGTATTTGTTCATTCTCGCCCTTGCAAGTCCCTTATACCGCATCTTCGTCATATATAGTCCATTTCTTGCGTTGTAATTTTCTTTTAATTACTTTATTGGCTATTACACTTTTGCTATTACTTGCGACCGGACCTTTTGTTACTTAAAGGTTGTTAATTTACACTTGGAGGAAACGTTTTCGTCTTACGAGTTCTTCAGCCTCGTATGTTAAGTTTAAGTTAACAATTTAACAACCTTTAGTTAAAAAGAAGTCTGTTCGCAAGTAGTATCAAAAGTATAATAAGTAATTAACATTCAGCTCGTCGTGAACAGCAACAAGATTTAGATACATTATTGTAGTTAAAATCTTGAATATCTAACATTTCGCTCGATATCAGTAGCATTGGTGTATTGGTAGTATAACAGTAGTAGTATTGGTGTATTGGTAGTATAACAGTAGTAGTATTGGTGTATTGGTAGTATAACAGTAGTAATGTTGGTGTGTTGGTAGTATAACAGTAGTAGTATTGGTGTATTGGTAGTATAACAGTAGTAGTATTGGTGTATTTGTAGTATAACAGTAGTAGTGTTGGTGTATTGGTAGTATAACAGTAGTAGTATTGGTGTATTGGTAGTATAATAGTAGTAGTATTGGTGTATGGGTAGTATAACAGTAGTAGTATTGGTGTATTGGTAGTATAACAGTAGTAGTGTTGGTGTATTGGTAGTATAACAGTAGTAGTTTGTTGTATTGGTAGTACAACAGTAGTAGTGTTGGTGTATTGGTAGTATAATAGTAGTAGTGTTGGTGTATTGGTAGTATAACAGTAGTAGTATTGGTGTATTGGTATTATAACAGTAGTAGTGTTGGTGTATTGGTAGTATAACAGTAGTAGTTTGTTGTATTGGTAGTACAACAGTAGTAGTGTTGGTGTATTGGTAGTATAATAGTAGTAGTGTTGGTGTATTGGTAGTATAACAGTAGTAGTAATGGTGTATTGGTAGTATAACAGTAGTAGTGTTGGTGTATTTGTAGTATAACAGTAGTAGTATTGGTGTATTGGTAGTATAACAGTAGTAGTATTGGTGTATTGGTAGTATAACAGTAGTAGTTTGTTGTATTGGTAGTACAACAGTAGTAGTGTTGGTGTATTGGTAGTATAATAGTAGTAGTGTTGGTGTATTGGTAGTATAACAGTAGTAGTAATGGTGTATTGGTAGTATAACAGTAGTAGTGTTGGTGTATTTGTAGTATAACAGTAGTAGTGTTGGTGTATTGGTAGTATAACAGTAGTAGTATTGGTGTATTGGTAGTATAACAGTAGTAGTATTGGTGTAATTGTAGTATAACAGTAGTAGTATTGGTGTATTGGTAGTATAACAGTAGTAGTGTCGGTGTATTGTTAGTATAACAGTAGTAGTATTGGTATATTTGTAGTATAACAGTAGTAGTGTTGGTGTATTGGTAGTATAACAGTAGTAGTATTGGTGTATTGGTAGTATAATAGTAGTAGGGTTGGTGTATTGATAGTATAACAGTAGTAGTATTGGTGTATTGGTAGTATAACAGTAGTAGTATTGGTGTATTGGTAGTATAATAGTAGTAGTGTTGGTGTATTGGTAGTATAACAGTAGTAGTATTGGTGTATTGGTAGTATAACAGTAGTAGTGTTGGTGTATTGGTAGTATAACAGTAGTAGTGTTGGTGTATTGGTAGTATAACAGTAGTAGTATTGGTGTATTGGTAGTATAACAGTAGTAGTGTTGGTGTATTGGTAGTTTAATAGTAGTAGTGTTGGTGTATTGGTAGTATAACAGTAGTACTATTGGTGTATTGGTAGTATAACAGTAGTAGTATTGGTGTATTGGTAGTATAACAGTAGTAGTGTTGGTGTATAGTCTACGTTTTTACTTGTCTCCTCCTTACTCTGGAGACTTCATAGGAATTGTTCATACTGTCCACTTCTTAATTTTTTTAAACTAAATTCTTTCTGTCTCAAACAACAATACTCATAGCTAAGTTTTTGTCTGAATCCAATATCTACAGCTATTCTCTTTACTCACAATAAATCTTTTTCTAATATTGTTCAATAATATAATGTGATCTTGTAAATCGTTCTTATACGTCCTCTTCATCAGGATGCACTATCACTCAGTCATAAAATACAAAATGTATAATCTTACTCATTACTTCTCCAAAACACCACTGGCTAATGTATTGTGATCAGATTCAAGGATCGAATCTTGATAGTCAAGACTCAGCCGGATGCGACCACCCTTATAGAAATTCCACCCCGACAAATGGAAAACATTTTCTATTTTATAAGGAAGTAATTACTCTATTGACCTAACAAATCCGGCATTAACCAAGTTACCTTTGCTCACAAATTATCCGTTTTACACACACACACACACACACATGTATATATATATATATATATATATATATATATATATATATATATATATATATATATATATATATATATATCTGTTTGTGTCTGTATTACATCTAAATAAATAAATAAACAATATATTTCTTATATATATATATAATTAAATGGGGATGTTTTTAAATAACAATTTAAAACTTTGTAAATAAATTATTTTTTAAAAACCTTCTAATCTTTGTAGGTACAGCAAAAATTGTATAACCTGTTGTGTAATAGAGCTGTATGAATAATTTCTAACTTACGTATATCAGTTTTAATAAAAACTTTAAACTTTATCTGTAAAACAAAGCATTACGTTTTAACTATTATGTGACCTGAATCTCAGATTCTACCCAAAAGTTCGCTGGATAATCGGTGAATGGCGATGGTAGGGTATTTTAAAAAAAGACCTATCCTAATGGTCTGGCAGAGGGAGTGGCGGTATTCCAAGTAATGGTTTGATGTCTGATGTAAAGCAATTATAACGACGACTGTTTGAGCCAAATGATGCGCTTTTCCGATGCCGTTAACATTTGTATTCTCTAGCTCTAAGCATATAAACATGACTTTAGAAATATATCTAGTTCGGACTTGGAAAGACTTTGATTGTTTTCGTTTTTACATACGTTACTCAAAAATATAAACAAGAAACATGTCATTTGAAGTGTAGGAAACCATTAATTAAAAATAAAAAAAAAAGAAAAAATCTCTCAAGGACAAACGACGAGCTACTGAAGAGATTTGGAAAAGTAATATTTCTGTTTACTACCTTTAATAACAGAAGAAGATAAGCTTGGGCAATAAAACTCGTTGTATAGAACTACATTTCCCTTTGAACGTTGAATCAGTTACCCATTTAATATTTATGAACATTTATATCAAAGAAAGGCGAAGTTACCTTTTGCTTTATTTACAATTAATGATTGATTTTGTAAAGTACGCGCTCTCTTTAATTGCTTTTACTTCCGAGAGTTGAGGTTATCCGTAATAATTACATTTTGTTTTAAATGTTAAAACGTCCTAGACTTCGAGTTCATTATTATTTTAATGGTTTCAAAGGAGTTATTCATATAGTTTCAATGGATTTATACATTTGTTTTTTTTCGGGAAAAGGTAAATAAACGGTCTTTTAATATTGTAAAGTAGGAATTCAGCTAATAGATGATTTTTGTTTTGAATAAATAGAAATTAAACTTCAGCTCAGACAAGAATATTTTACGAAAGAAGCAATATGGTTACAATAGAGGTTAGATAAATAAGCCTAAACGGGTTATTTTTATCAACTCTGTAAATAAGTAAAAGTATGTTTAAATCATAACATCGTAATATACTGAAACTCAAGTCAACACTATAGTTGCAAAGCACCCAATTTTTATTCATTATGACGGTTCGACTAAAAAACGTAGCTTCACTATTGTGTTCATTTTCAAGAGAAATATTTTCTACATTTCTAACAACAAAATGGTCTCAATGTGTTACCAGAAATGGAGATATTTGTTTTAATAAGAATATTATGTAAGGTTGTTATTGTGTCCTGTTAGAAGCCTGAATTTTGATTGCTATGTAAAACATTATAACTACAAGAAATGTATATTAAAAATAAAAATAAATATACTCAATTCACAATTATAAGATTAGTTTCATGCGCGTCTCGATAGCTTATGCCATCGTTATCAGTAATGATACTGCAAATATATAATCTTAACTAAAAAAAGTGGAACATAGTTTAACAAATATATACAAAAGGTAGAACAGGATTTTCAAGTTATATTTTTGTAGCAGCTACACTTATGATGATAACATAAGTCATAGAAACGCGTATGAAATTAAAGTTTTATAATTGTTAGTTGTGTATATTTATATTTTTTATAATCTAAACCTACAAACCAATTATTATTTAGAAATGTGTATAATTTACTTATAACATAAAAAAAGTTCTATTTGCAATAATTTAATGTAAATTCTATTTACATTTTTTGTATTAAAAATATGGGACTGGCACTAAGTATCATCGGATGCTATATTAGATATTCATTTGCCCAGGCTTAATCCACGCGATGTTTGAAAAAGGGTATATATATATATATATATATATATATATATATATATATATATATATATATATATATATATATATTCTTGTACTCTGAACACACAAAAGAAACAGCTATATACACAAGTGGTGCAACTTAAAAATATCATAATGTTTATAGAAACACAACGACTGGTTTCCGAATCAAGAATTATCTATTACCTACTTAGCGGCAACGTTTCGGTAACAGATTCGTTGCCATCTTCAGGCTTGTAGATTTGAATAATAATGTTGATACTAATACAATTAATTATTAGCTATAAACTATTTTAAATAATACAATTAATATTCCTCAAACTGCAAGAACAATATAATAAAATACTCAATTCGAGTGTTGGTCATTTCATTCAGCAAACGTATATACGACATTTAATAAAAATATAATGATCCGTATTATATAATGTACATCACTATTAAGAAAACCTTAACATATTAGAAAGACATATAAGCAGCAAAAAACGACGACGCATTAAAAATTTAAAAACTGAACAAATATCACTATATTTTTTTATTTCATAATAAAATTGTAATTTTTCTATTAGCATAAAACAGTTAATATGTTTAATGCGATACATATGTTTTTCCTGGCAAAATAACAAAGTTGGTTATCATCGCTAAATGAAATAGCCGCTTAGAGATTATGTATAAATTATAAACAATTAATAATAAAGAAATCTAACTAAACAAACAATATATATATATAAAGGTAAAAGTTAAAATTGTCAACTCAAAAACTCACAAAAAATTTGTTTTTATTAGGCAAACACACAACAAACTAGTTTCGGTGACGATGTCGCCTTCCTCAGAGCTTGGCTGCTACTCACTGTTTGTTAGTAGCCAAGCACTGAGGAAGGCGACATTGTCGCTGAAACTAGTTTGTTCTGTGCTTGTTTATTACAAACTAATTTTTGTGAGATTTTGAGTTCACTATTTTGACTTTTACCTTTGTAAATAGTTCTCACTATCTAAGCTCTACTAGTGTTGTATTGTGAAACTAGTTTGTTGTGTGCATGGTTATTAAAAACTAATTTTTTGTGAGATTTTGTGTTCACTATTTTGACTTTTACCTTTGAGAATAGTTCTCACTATCTAAGCTCTACTAGTGTTGTATTGTGAAACTAGTTTGTTGTGTGCATGGTTATTAAAAACTAATTTTTTGTGAGATTTTGTGTTCACTATTTTGTCTTTTACCTTTGTGAATAGTTCTCACTAGCTAAGCTCTAATTAATTAAACAATATATAATCTAAAAGAAAAACATAACAATATACAGAAGATCAATAGAACCAAACACTTGTCAATTTACTTGCATTAATTATACCAATTTACGATAGTTAAATTTCTACATTATCAACACAACATACGCTATAATTTGAGCATCTAGACAACTTTCAAGGGTTTTTTGAATAACGGTGTTTAAACATTGCTATTTTATTAGAGTCCTTATTATAAAAACAGGATAGATTTGTATTTTTATGTGTACCATTTCTGAGACAATACTTCGGTGCCAAATTCTCTCATATAAAACAGCAGAATTATCATTATCATAGTTACTAAAATTTTAAAAAAAATACTGCTGTGTTAGGTAAATAATATTTGAAGATCTATTTATTGTACTCTTTAATGTCTAATTCAAATTTTCTGGGGGTCTTATTAGAAACATCACAGTCTTTAACTTTTAGTTTATAACAAAATTGTTACGATTATTCGATTCAGTCTTGTCTTTTACTCGTTTAATTATCTGTGTTATTTCATTAGAAATAAATAGGAACAGTGTTAATTGTTGAAGATATACAGTCTTATTATTTATATATACAAGCCTGAAGATGGTAACAAATGTTATGGACACCTCGTCGCTAAATAAAAAAATTCAATACTTGACTCGCAAACCAGGTGTTTAATTATTTCAAAATTTAAACCTAGCGAATGTAATAGGAAGCACTTTAAATTTTAAATTAAAAAACTATATGTAGGCTTGTGTAAATAGAACTTAATAAATCGACTTTTAACTAAGCAATTCGAAAGAATGGTCAAAGGAAACAAATTTCGGTAGTAAATATGTGAATTTAGTTAATAAAATGGTGAAGAGTTAAAAATAAATTGACATGCCTAAAGTATTTAAGTATCATAGGAATAAACTAAAGAAATAATAAAATATTATTTTAACATTTCAATTCACAAAATTTAATTGGTTGAGTTAATAATTTGAAATTAGTCCTTTGAAAAAATTATCATTTGCCCTTACCATGTATTACTTATGCTAGCTAGATATACGTTAGCAAACGGCAGCCATTTAATCATCTCCAATAAGCTTTCCTTCGTTATTACTTTGTTATTCGACAAAGCGTTGAGTGAACCAGAATTGCGATGCATCTCCGGGGATTTGGTTTTGCTTCACATACAGAATACACAATGCGATACACAACGCTTCTTCTCAAACGGCTTAAGACGTAATGTTACGTCATAACTGTTCCTGGGATTGCAGAAATCTGTCAAGATTAAACCGCAATCGAAGGTAGTAGTTTCATGTGCCTCGGAATGTTACCTACAGTTTTGTAAGGAATATACAGTCATTACTGCTGCTTAACTTTCAGAGCCAGATACTTGTAGCATTCATCATTACAGCTATTTTGTGAACAATATTATTGTATATAGTTGTAATAGACATTTGTAGCCGCGCTTTATAGGTTGTAATCCGGTCAAAAGTTTGCAATATTAATAACCTATACTATTATATAAATATCTAAGCGTGTGGTGTGTGTGTGTGTGTGTGTGTGTGTGTTTTACTCAACCACGTAAAAACTATTGGAACCATTACCCTGAAATTTTACATTGACATTTTTATGATCACTGATTTATATATAGGCCAATTTTTTATTTAAAAGTTCCATCAGGGTACCTCCCCACTGGCCTTGAAATATCCTTTAACACTCAATTATCTATACTCCATTATAAACTTGGCCTAATCAACTGAGACTAAATGTTTGTTTTGTTCATCTTACAAGGTTAGTTATACTTCACAAATGTCATGTTACAAGCAGAAGCTTTTGCTTCTGTTGGTTTTTAAAGACAATAATCGTAAGTTAATTAACTAATGCTTGATGCATTTATTGGGATTTAATTTCAATTAATTCAATTAATCCCAAATACAAATACAAATATACGTCAATCCCGTACGAAGGACGGGTACTCTGCTAGTATTATATGGATAAAAAAATGTTTCTAACAAAGGGGAGGAGCTGTGGCGTTTTTTTTTTTAAATTTTAGATATAGAAAATCTCTCAATCATAAAAACTTTGTATTTAAATCTTAATGAACATTTCTTTTACAAAGAAATCATCTTCAGAGAAAATTATTACAGGATAGTTATTCCTTTATTAATTTCCTCTGAAGATGATGGCGTTGCAATAGAAATGTAAATAAGGATTTAATTAAGAAGTTTTGTGGTTGAAAGGTTTCATTTATTTAAAGTAAAAAACCATATGCTCGAAGAGCACTTCTCTAAAATCAAACTCAATGTAGTTTTTCGATCTGTGAAAAAAATATGTACAATGAATTTTTCCTCTTAGTAAATATAGCATAAAGTGTTAATACTTGTTTTAATAAATATATTTTATTTTATTGTAAAAGTTGAAACGTTAAAAAAAACATTTATTATTGCACTTTGTATTCCAGAACTGCTACATAATTTATTTTTAAGATCTACGGCACCACCTAATTTAAATCCATAACAACAAATGAAGCCTACTTGGCTAAAGGACCAAAATTCAAACAGTGGGAGCGAATATTGTTTTTGGTTTTGCAGTCTCAATGTTTACTGAACAAATTAAAATGATCATATAGCGTTAACGTATGGAAGGTTAAAACGAACTGGTCATCATAGCTTCCTTGTATGATGTAGTTTTTAATAAAATGTATTTACGTAAATACTAAGGCCGGCTGCACACTGGATAAGAGTCGGCGTTTTGCAGTAAGGCGCATTAAGGAAATGATTTGCATTGGTTTAAATGGAGCTACCGTATACTGGGTCAGGCACAAGGCGCGGCGAAGCAGTGACTTAGGCGCTCTGTACTGCCGTCCGTCGGACAAAAGGCATAAGACCAAATTGTTCTGCGCACGCGCAGGGATAAAGCGGTTAAGTGTTTTGTATTCTTGGGATAAATGTAGGGCCTATAGTAAAAGAAGCATTTTTTGGTTAAAGTGTTAGAGAACAAGCCACAGTTTTCAATAGACTGTTATTCAATTCCTGCTATTAGCTCACACTCTCCTTATATATATATATATATATATATTGTACAAATTTTCTATCATTAATAAAATACGTTTTTATTCATACATTTAAGTTCAAATATATTTTTATAACTTATGGTTGATGACAATGAATATTAGTAAAAATTTTTTAAATATTTATTCATTTCTTGTTCATATCGCTCTAAAGTTAGTGAATCAGAAAGAAATAAAAGTTGACATCAGCACACGCCAGCGTGACCGCCGGTGGAACATAAAACACACAGAAAACCTGCTTCAGCTGGACCATACCGATGAGAAGTTTATTTTGTCTATTGTGTGACTATTTTGGGAGTTCGGGCGTGATGAAAAGTTATAGGTTAGGTTAAGTTACTTAGTATAAAAGGTAGAGATGTCCTAAACATTTTAATGACATGAAAATAAATTCTGCCATAATATGAATTTGTATTCAAATATCTTTTAGAACCAAAAGCATACTGGGATGCCTTGGCTTGCCGTGTCGTGTTGTATGCTAATCATCGGGCAAACACGTCTCGCCTTGCTGCGCTGTGCCTTATCCAGTGTGGGGCCGGCCTAGACCTAGTATGAATAAATACAAGAGGATACCCTTGTAAACATAGGATTATGATTAAGGTGGAAAGACTAACCCTGGTACAGATTACAGGGAGGAACACAGCATCATTTCTTGAAAATTGTGCTTCTTATATCTACTCTTTTTTGGTGCTATAAGTAGTTGCACTTCGTACATCATCACGTAAATAAAGAAGAGTTAATCGATACAAATAATTTTCATATACCTTTTTAAATTATAAAATTTTAACATTTAAAGACAATGGAAAATCTGCCGCCTATAATGACATCGCCTTTTAAAGTTTATTTGAATCCAATGCGACAGTTTGTTGTTTAACGATATGTTAAGCCTAATGTTTCATCAGCGAGGCAACACGTCTGGGGATTAACCTTCGACCGATGGTGGCTATTTATCTGCACAGTGTCTGCCACCTTTCACAGCACGGCTCATTAATAGTAACAATTTGTAGCTTCTATTCACTGCCATATAAATGTAATTACAACACCAAACTCCACAGTATAACTTTAGCGATGGCAGTAAAATAAATAAAACGTCCAACTAATATATAAAATGGCAGCGCAACATTCAATGACACATTCAATACATTTCAGCGTTGAGAGAATAGACTTTTTAAAGTCTATAATTAAAAAATATAAAACCTCCTATCTAAAAATAAACGCTTTTATTTTAGACCTACATTGAAATAGCAAAGCAATCATCTCAGATGAAAGTATTACAGAAATAACTTATATTTTCTTATCGCTAGTTATTTTGGGGCAAATTTTCTCTGAAGATGATTGTTCTCCAATCGAGATGGGATTTAAATTAAACCGTTTATTTGTGGTTAAAAGCTTATATTTATTTAACATAATTCATACGTTAGAGTTGCTTAAAGCTATTATTTTTTAGTCTATGGGTATACTAATAAACCTAGACTATATAAAGTTTGAAATTGTTGTGTTGAAGAGGTTTTTAATAAATCATAATTTTTCAATTTACGTGACAGAAAACCACTACTTCAGTGGCGTAATCAAGGGGAGGGTTCAGGTGGTCGAGACCCCAACCCGAAAAACAAATTATTAATTTTTCTATTTATGAGATGTACTGTAACCCCCCCCCCCCCCGGTATTTTGTAATCTGCGGTAGTGGTGTGATTTAACTTACTTTAAAAAAACCTTTAATTACCTATATCCACTATCTTTATTCTTTTCACTTAGAGAGGCTCACCGGGTCAAATGTTCGTCTAAACAAATGTATCTCACTATTAACTCAGGCAGATTAGCAGTCTGTTTAATAGCTCTAATAAAGACAGGTTACATTAAAATTCTCGTTTATCTTTACCAAAAAGAGATTTAATGTAGAAAACAATTTTAAATAATTAAAGCATTCGAATTTAATCTTAATTTGCTTTTCACCCGTTTTTACAAAATTAAAGTACATAAGTTAACATCTTGTAAAATTGTTTCCAGACAAAGCTAGGTTTAATGCGTTCTGATATTTTGTACTTACTGATTTGATCGAAACCAAAAATATTTAAAAAAATGATATTCAAAACATACATTTGGCAATCATTTAAATTCACGTGACCTGTTAAAACATTTAGTAATTAAACCCAAGTTAACTTTTAATAACGTATTTACATTTTGAAACAACAAACTAAGAGTAACAAAGCCACTAAGATAATATCCCGTTTTTAATAAATTTAGAGAGTCACATTATTAAAGTTTAATAAACACTTTGATGATTGCTAGCCCATATTTGTCGGGTTTATGGGGGTTTCGTGGAAAATGAACCACCAACCTTTTATATTACTTTCCTATCATATACCATTATGCAACCAAAATGCACTTTTAAGTTAAAAAAACAGAATATTAATTGACTCAAACCTTTATCAGTACTTTGAATGCCATTGACTTCTAAGACTTTAAGAAACGAATTTTGCATCTGGTTTTGAAGAAACCAAAAATTTCTCAAAAAATTCCTACCAGTATTAAATGTGTCAAGAGTAATAATCGAAGTCAGCATAGATTTCCGTTAAAAAATACAAAATATTATCTATAGTAGTCAGGCATATAAAAGCGTAAAATATTCTTTCCAGGTGATGAATTTTTATACACTTTCCGGTAGATTTCCCAAGTCCCCGGGTCTTTGAAATATTCAGATATCTGGTAATATATCTATGTTTGATTTACCAAGGGTTACTAACCATATCTTATAGCCCTTTATTCTAGACGGTCTGAAGAATTCACACATTCGATTCTTCTGCACGCCCAATAGTTGTCTATCACGACTAAGTCATTAGAATCACTTTATAGATTGTTTATTTATTTTTTCACGACAAAATTGAGATTTTACTCAGGAGCCAATATCACTTATGATATTTCATGTCATGTTAACTTAGAATATAGATTATAGCTTAGATACTTTGAATTGTTTCCATGAGATAAGGATGGTTCCATTATTATCTAAGCAGTGGGCGTTTTAATATTTTATTTACGAAATTGATTAAATCTACTTCCCTTCAAACTTTCATTGAGATTTATTCCTTTGTGTATGAAATAAGTATTGAAAAGCCTTTGTAATAAATGGAAGATTAATGAAGGGCTACTTTATTCTTCTGGTACTGTGATTGAAGAAAAACATAACACTTAGTTACAGTTGGTTACCTGAATCAGGTCTGATTTTTACTGGTATTAAGAAAGATGTCAGTACAAAGAAGATGTCTTATACCCCCAAAACTGAAATAAACAAACACATATGTATTAAAGTAAAGATCTTAGAAGTGCATAAACAAACACATATGTATTGAAGTAAAGGTCTTAGCAGTGAATAAACAAACACATATGTATTGAAGTAAAGATCTTAGAAGTGAATTAAAGAATGACAAAAAACGGTTGTTCTATTGACAATATAGTTTTTGATGAAGTGGAATATCGTTTGTCTTTAAACCCTATTAAAAGAGTATATCTTAAACTAATTTTCCTGCTTTTTGTTATTTCTACCTTATATTAGAAGAGTTGCCTGCTTATTTGTTTTTGCAAACACTGAACTAGATGGCTACTTGGCCACTCTTTTACCTACTAAGTCACCCTGTTGTTTACCAAATCTTCGTTGCTTATCTCCTACAATTTCATCTAACTGTTGTCCTTGTCTTCGGTGACTTACCCATACAATTTGCCCCCTGTCTTCTGTTATTCTCCAAAAATGTGCTTTCATCTCCCATTCTATACCTGGACGTTATTCACCTACACCATCTGCCTTGCACTTCTTCCTAGTTTATTTGTTGTTCAGTTAGAAGTGTTCCACTATATCCCCCAGACCCGCCATTTCAATTGCTTCTAACGTCGTCTACGTTTTATTTGTTTCTGGGCTTATTTCAGTAGCGTATGGCTTGGTCGATATTAACTCAATCTCGTAGCCTTCGTTTCTGCTTTTGGAAAATGTTTTCTAAAACCAATATCATTCAAACATCCCGCGACTTTCTTCTCTTTATGTATTGCACAACTTGTTATTCTATTGCAATTATTTTCAAAATGTTTAATCCTATGGATATAATACTATGTCATGCTTTCCTGTTTTCGTTTTTGTCTGGTATTTGACATCAAACAAGATTCGTAGAATTACAATTACATTAATTTTCCGTTTGCAATTTCCATATTAAAAATTATTGTTGTAATGCCTAATGCCTGTAATGATCTTTGCAACCCATCTCCACCGTTGACCATTATTTCCCAATATGCAACTAGCAGATGATTTTAGTATCTTTTACCCTATCCCAAAACTTTCTTTTTTAAACCTTTTTATTATAAAACAAAATAATAACCAATATCAGATAAACAATGGTCCTTCTTAATATACAAAGAACATTAGACTAGGTTCACTACTGCCCATATTTTGCTCCTCTGCCACTCTCTATTTCTGTCTCCTCTTCATATATTTAATGATTGTTAACAAAAGATTATTACGGTTATTACTTTTTATTAGATAAATTTGTCACTGGATCGCTCACATAAAAATGGCAAACTTCAAACTTACTTTTGTGAATCGTTGTCACCGAAACAAAACCCGATTCACAGGAGTTTATGACAATGCGCCTCATTTGCAAATAAATAAGCTTTCGCGTCAAAAATTTACAAATGAGATTTAGTTAAAAGATAAAAGATTTATTATTATAAAACTTTATTCCCGCTACAAAGCAAACTTTTATGGACGACGTCGATATGGCCATAAATCCCCTTTTCCAATAATTCGTTTATACTGTCTTCAATAAATAATTTATTATTAGGAATTTCGCTAAAAATACACTTTAAAGAATATTTATAGTCGTTGATAACACGCAGTTTATGAACGACATACTGTAGTGTGTTAATAAAAAATGTATAATCCACGGCGTCGCATGATAGATACGAACACGGTGGGCGATATTTTGCTAGGTTTAGTCTGCAAGGAAATAACTCAAACACTGTTACATGATCAAAGATAATGACGGGTGAAAAATTACAGTGTTTTAGGAACGAGATAAATGAGAGTGTACGGTTTTTATGAGATAAATAATATAGTTTGTTATTAATTACAATGATTTTTGTGTGATATTTAGAAGGCAGCATGAAAAATTTAACGAGGCCACGTGAGTATGTCTGGTCCTATTTAACTGATATAACGATGCCACGTGTCAGAAAACTTTACTAAAACTAGTGCTTGATCGAGAATTAAATAAACATTGTAAATTAGTAATCAGATATATTTCAAGGCATACTGTTACCGGTAGACACTTGCAGTACTTGAAAATGAAATAGCTCTAGAGGAACTGTTACGCTATGAAACTGAATTAATAAAGTCGAAACTTATGTTATAAAAGGCTCAAATGTTTGTTCTCCTACTAATGTATATAATACTTGACTCACAAATAGTAATAATAATAGTTAAGTCATACAAATATTTAGGTGTATAGGTCACTCAAACTAACATTTAGAGTAACTAAATGAACAGAAATAGCGAAACGAGCGTTTATTAATGTGAAAAGGTATTTATGCTACCGAGGCCATTGTACTCAATTTGAAAATACGTTCTCTTTGTTATTTTTACCACGGGGTTAAGCGTGAACTTTACATGCATTCAGGTATTTCGGATGTAGTGACTTAAGAGAATTAAAAAAAAAAAAAACAAAAATGTGACAAGAAAATGAGCGGAAAAAGTAACAAAAGGTACATTATTGAAGACAGGGGCAGAATAATTATCAATAAAAGCAATGAAAAGATTGAAAAACCTTAATAGTTGTGTGCAATAAATAGGATAATGCTAATGCCTCAAGACTAATAGTTGAATAAAATAAATAGCATAATGGTACTGCCTCAAGACTAATAGTTGAAAGCAATAAATAGCATATTGGTACTGCCTCAAGACTAATAGTTGAATGCAATAAATAGCATAATGGTACTGCCTCAAGACTAATACTTGAATGTAATAAATAGCATAATGGTACTGCCTCAAGACTAATAGTTGAAAGCAATAAATAGCATATTGGTACTGCCTCAAGACTAATAGTTGAATGCAATAAATAGCATAATGGTACTGCCTCAAGACTAATAGTTGAATGCAATAAATAGCATAATGGTACTGCCTCAAGACTAATAGTTGAAAGTAATAAATAGCATATTGGTACTGCCTCAAGACAAATAGTTGAATGCAATAAATAGCATAATGGTACTGCCTCAAGACTAATAGTTGAATGCAATAAATAGCATAATGGTACTGCCTCAAGACTAATAGTTGAAAGTAATAAATAGCATATTGGTACTGCCTCAAGACTAATAGTTGAATGCAATAAATAGCATAATGGTACTGCCTCAAGACTAATAGTTGAATGTAATATATAGGATAATGGTACTGCCTCAAGACTAATAGTTGAATGCAATAAATAGCATAATGGTACTGCCTCAAGACTAATAGTTGAAGTTATATATAGGATAATGGTACTGCCTCAAGACTAATAGTTGAAAGTAATAAATAGCATATTGGTACTGCCTCAAGACTAATAGTTGAATGCAATAAATAGCATAATGGTACTGCCTCAAGACTAATAGTTGAATGTAATATATAGGATAATGGTACTGCCTCAAGACTAATAGTTGAATGCAATAAATAGCATAATGGTACTGCCTCAAGACTAATAGTTGAATGTAATAAATAGCATAATGGTACTGCCTCAAGACTAATAGTTGAAAGTAATAAATAGCATATTGGTACTGCCTCAAGACTAATAGTTGAATGCAATAAATAGCATAATGGTACTGCCTCAAGACTAATAGTTGAATGTAATATATAGGATAATGGTACTGCCTCAAGACTAATAGTTGAATGCAATAAATAGCATAATGGTACTGCCTCAAGACTAATAGTTGAATGTAATAAATAGCATAATGGTACTGCCTCAAGACTAATAGTTGAATGTAATAAATAGCATAATGGTACTGCCTCACGACTAATAGTTGAAAGTAATAAATAGCATATTGGTACTGCCTCAAGACTAATAGTTGAATGCAATATATAGCATAATGGTACTGCCTCAAGACTAATAGTTGAATGCAATAAATAGCATAATGGTACTGCCTCAAGACTAATAGTTGAAAGTAATAAATAGCATATTGGTACTGCCTCAAGACAAATAGTTGAATGCAATAAATAGCATAATGGTACTGCCTCAAGACTAATAGTTGAATTTAATAAATAGCATAATGGTACTGCCTCAAGACTAATAGTTGAAAGTAATAAATAGCATATTGGTACTGCCTCAAGACTAATAGTTGAATGCAATTAATAGCATAATGGTACTGCCTCAAGACTAATAGTTGAATGTAATATATAGGATAATGGTACTGCCTCAAGACTAATAGTTGAATGCAATAAATAGCATAATGGTACTGCCTCAAGACTAATAGTTGAAGTTATATATAGAATAATGGTACTGCCTCAAGACTAATAGTTGAAAGTAATAAATAGCATATTGGTACTGCCTCAAGACTAATAGTTGAATGCAATAAATAGCATAATGGTACTGCCTCAAGACTAATAGTTGAATGTAATATATAGGATAATGGTACTGCCTCAAGACTAATAGTTGAATGCAATAAATAGCATAATGGTACTGCCTCAAGACTAATAGTTGAATGTAATATATAGAATAATGGTACTGCCTCAAGACTAATAGTTGAATGTAATATAAAGGATAATGGTAATGCCTCAAGACTAATAGTTGAATGTAATATATAACATAATGGTACTGCATCAAGACTAATAGTTGAATGTAATATATAGGATAATGGTAATGCCTCAAGACTAATAGTTGAATGTAATATATAGGATAATGGTACTGCCTCAAGACTAATAGTTGAATGTAATATATAGGATAATGGTAATGCCTCAAAAGTAATAGTTGAATGTAATATATAGGATACTGGTAATGCCTCAAGATTAATAGTTGAATGTAATATATAGGATAATGGTAATGCCTCAAGACTAATAGTTGAATGTAATATATAGGATAATGGTACAGCCTCAGACTAATAGTTGAATGTAATATATAGGATAATGGTACTGCCTCAAGACTAATAGCTGAATGTAATATATAGGATAATGGTACTGCCTCAAGACTAGTAGTTGAATGTAATATATAGGATAATGGTACTGCCTCAAGACTAATAGTTGAATGTAATATATAGGATAATGGTACTGCCTCAAGACTAATAGTTGAATGTAATATATAGGATAATGGTACTGCCTCAAGACTAATAGTTGAATGTAATATATAGGATAATGGTACTGCCTCAAGACTAATAGTTGAATGTAATATATAGGATAATGGTACTGCCTCAAGACTAATAGTTGAATGTAATATATAGGATAATGGTACTGCCTCCAGACTAATAGTTGAATGTAATATATAGGATAATGGTACTGCCTCAAGACTAATAGCTGAATGTAATATATAGGATAATGGTACTGCCTCAAGACTAATAGCTGAATGTAATATATAGGATAATGGTACTGCCTCAAGACTAATAGCTGAATGTAATATATAGGATAATGGTACTGCCTCAAGACTAATAGTTGAATGTAATATATAGGATAATGGTACTGCCTCAAGACTAATAGTTGAATGTAATATATAGGATAAGGGTACTGCCTCAAGACTAATAGTTGAATTTAATAAATAGCATAATGGTACTGCCTCAAGACTAATAGTTGAAAGTAATAAATAGCATATTGGTACTGCCTCAAGACTAATAGTTGAATGTAATATATAGGATAATGGTACTGCCTCAAGACTAATAGTTGAATGTAATATATAGGATAATGGTACTGC
Source organism: Prosapia bicincta (assembly GCA_036971475.1). NCBI lineage: Eukaryota > Metazoa > Arthropoda > Insecta > Hemiptera > Cercopidae > Prosapia > Prosapia bicincta. The sequence goes on along the minus strand of JBAIZL010000004.1, from coordinate 39,791,451 downwards.
CTCAAGACTAATAGTTGAATGTAATATATAGGATAATGGTACTGCCTCAAGACTAATAGCTGAATGTAATATATAGGATAATGGTACTGCCTCAAGACTAGTAGTTGAATGTAATATATAGGATAATGGTACTGCCTCAAGACTAATAGTTGAATGTAATATATAGGATAATGGTACTGCTTCAAGACTAATAGTTGAATGTAATATATAGGATAATGGTACTGCCTCAAGACTAATAGTTGAATGTAATATATAGGATAATGGTACTGCCTCAAGACTAATAGTTGAATGTAATATATAGGATAATGGTACTGCCTCAAGACTAATAGTTGAATGTAATATATAGGATAATGGTAATGCCTCAAGATTAATAGTTGAATGTAATATATAGGATAATGGTAATGCCTCAAGACTAATAGTTGAATGTATATATAGGATAATGGTAATGCCTCAAGACTAATAGTTGAATGTAATATATAGGATATTGGTACTGCCTCAAGACTAATAGTTGAATGTAATATATAGGATAATGGTAATGCCTCAAGACTAATAGTTGAATGTAATATATAGGATAATGGTAATGCCTCAAGACTAATAGTTAAATGTAATATATAGGATAATGGTACTGCCTCAAGACTAATAGTTGAATGTAATAAATAGGATAATGGTAATGCCTCAAGACAAATAGTTGAATGTAATATATAGGATAATGGTACTGCCTCAAGACTAATAGTTGAATGTAATATATAGGATAATGGTACTTCCTCAAGACTAATAGTTGAATGTAATATATAAGATAATGGTAATGCCTCAAGACTAATAGTTGAATGTAATAAATAGGATAATGGTACTGCCTCAAGACTAATAGTTGAATGTAATATATAGGATAATGGTAATGCCTCAAGACTAATATTTAAATGTAATAAATAGGATATTGGTACTGCCTCAAGACTAATAGTTGAATGTAATATATAGGACAATGGTAATGCCTCAAGACTCATAGTTGAATGTAATATATAGGATAATGGTAATGCCTCAAGACTAATAGTTGAATGTAATATATAGGATAATGGTAATGCCTCAAGACTAATAGTTGAATGTAATAAATAGCATAATGGTACTGCCTCAAGACTAATAGTTGAATGTAATATATAGGATAATGGTACTGCCTCAAGACTAATAGTTGAATGTAATATATAGGATAATGGTAATGCCTCAAGACTAATAGTTGAATGTAGTTTATAGGATATTGGTACTGCCTCAAGACTAATAGTTGAATGTAATATATAGGATAATGGTAATGCCTCAAAACTAATAGTTGAATATAATATATAGGATAATGGTACTGCCTCAAGACTAATAGTTGAATGTAATATATAGGATAATGCTTATGCCCCAAGACTAATAGTTGAATGTAATATATAGGATAATGGTACTGCCTCAAGACTAATAGTAAAATGTAATATATAGGATAATGGTACTGCCTCAAGACTAATAGTTGAATGTAATATATAGGATAATGGTACTTCCTCAAGACTAATAGTTGAATGTTATATAGGATATTGGTAATGCCTCAAGACTAATAGTTGAATGTAATATATAGGATAATGGTAATGCCTCAAAACTAATAGTTGAATATAATATATAGGATAATGGTACTGCCTCAAGACTAATAGTTGAATGTAATATATAGGATAATGCTTATGCCCCAAGACTAATAGTTGAATGTAATATATAGGATAATGGTACTGCCTCAAGACTAATAGTAAAATGTAATATATAGGATAATGGTACTGCCTCAAGACTAATAGTTGAATGTAATATATAGGATAATGGTAATGCCTCAAGACTAATAGTTGAATGTAGTTTATAGGATATTGGTACTGCCTCAAGACTAATAGTTGAATGTAATATATAGGATAATGATAATGCCTCAAAACTAATAGTTAAATGTAATATATAGGATAATGGTACTGCCTCAAGACTAATAGTTGAATGTAATATATAGGATAATGCTTATGCCCCAAGACTAATAGTTGAATGTAATATATAGGATAATGGTACTGCCTCAAGACTAATAGTAAAATGTAATATATAGGATAATGGTACTGCCTCAAGACTAATAGTTGAATGTAATATATAGGATAATGGTACTGCCTCAAGACTAATAGTTGAATGTAATATATAGGATAATGGTAATGCCTCAAGACTAATATTTAAATGTAATAAATAGGATATTGGTACTGCCTCAAGACTAATAGTTGAATGTAATATATAGGACAATGGTAATGCCTCAAGACTCATAGTTGAATGTAATATATAGGATAATGGTAATGCCTCAAGACTAATAGTTGAATGTAATATATAGGATAATGGTAATGCCTCAAGACTAATAGTTGAATGTAATAAATAGCATAATGGTACTGCCTCAAGACTAATAGTTGAATGTAATATATAGGATAATGGTACTGCCTCAAGACTAATAGTTGAATGTAATATATAGGATAATGGTAATGCCTCAAGACTAATAGTTGAATGTAGTTTATAGGATATTGGTACTGCCTCAAGACTAATAGTTGAATGTAATATATAGGATAATGGTAATGCCTCAAAACTAATAGTTGAATATAATATATAGGATAATGGTACTGCCTCAAGACTAATAGTTGAATGTAATATATAGGATAATGCTTATGCCCCAAGACTAATAGTTGAATGTAATATATAGGATAATGGTACTGCCTCAAGACTAATAGTAAAATGTAATATATAGGATAATGGTACTGCCTCAAGACTAATAGTTGAATGTAATATATAGGATAATGGTACTTCCTCAAGACTAATAGTTGAATGTTATATAGGATATTGGTAATGCCTCAAGACTAATAGTTGAATGTAATATATAGGATAATGGTAATGCCTCAAAACTAATAGTTGAATATAATATATAGGATAATGGTACTGCCTCAAGACTAATAGTTGAATGTAATATATAGGATAATGCTTATGCCCCAAGACTAATAGTTGAATGTAATATATAGGATAATGGTACTGCCTCAAGACTAATAGTTGAATGTAATATATAGGATAATGCTTATGCCCCAAGACTAATAGTTGAATGTAATATATAGGATAATGGTACTGCCTCAAGACTAATAGTAAAATGTAATATATAGGATAATGGTACTGCCTCAAGACTAATAGTTGAATGTAATATATAGGATAATGGTACTTCCTCAAGACTAATAGTTGAATGTAATATATAGGATATTGGTAATGCCTCAAGACTAATAGTTGAATGTAATATATAGGATAATGGTAATGCCTCAAGACTAATAGTTGAATGTAATATATAGGATAATGGTACTGCCTCAAGACTAATAGTTTAATGTAATATATAGGATAATGGTAATGCCTCAAGACTAATAGTTGAATGTAATATATAGGATAATGGTACTGCCTCAAGACTAATAGTTGAATGTAATATATAGGATAATGGTAATGCCTCAAAATTAATAGTTGAATGTAATATATAGGATAATGGTACTGCCTCAAGACTAATAGTTGAATGTAATATTTAGGATAATGGTAATGCCTCAAGACTAATAGTTGAATGTAATATATAGGGTAATGGTACTGCCCCAAGACTAATAGTTGAATGTAATATATAGGATAATGGTACTGCCTCAAGACTAATAGTTGTATGTAATAAATAGCATAATGGCACTGCCTCAAGACTAATAGTTGAATGCAATATTAAGATAATGGTACTGCCTCAAGACTAATAGTTGAATGCAATATTATGATAATGGTAATGCCTCAAGACTAATAGTTGAATTCAATATTAAGATAATGGTACTGCCTCAAGACTAATAGTTGAATGCAATATTTAGGATAATGGTAATGCCTCAAAATTAATAGTTGAATGTAATATATAGGATAATGGTACTGCCTCAAGACTAATAGTTGAATGTAATATTTAGGATAATGGTAATGCCTCAAGACTAATAGTTGAATGTAATATATAGGGTAATGGTACTGCCCCAAGACTAATAGTTGAATGTAATATATAGGATAATGGTAATGCCTCAAGACTAATAGTTGTATGTAATAAATAGCATAATGGCACTGCCTCAAGACTAATAGTTGAATGTAATTAATAGGATAATGTTACTGCCTCAAAACTAATAGTTGGATGCAATATTAGGATAATGGTAATGCCTCAAGACTTATAGTTGAATGCAATATTAGGATAATGGTACTGCCTCAAGACTAATAGTTGAATGCAATATTAAGATAATGGTACTGCCTCAAGACTAATAGTTGAATGCAATATTATGATAATGGTAATGCCTCAAGACTAATAGTTGAATTCAATATTAAGATAATGGTACTGCCTCAAGACTAATAGTTGAATGCAATATTAGGATAATGGTAATGCCTCAAGACTAATAGTTGAATGCAATATTAGGATAATGGTACTGCCTCAAGACTAATAGTTGAATGCAATATTAGGATAATGGTAATGCCTCAAGACTAATAGTTGAATTCAATATTAGGATAATGGTAATGCCTCAAGACTAATAGTTGTATGTAATAAATAGGATAATGGTACTGCCTCAAGACTAATAGTTGAATGTAATAAGTAGGATAATGGTACTGACATAAGACTAATAGTTGAATGCAATAAATAGGATAATGGTACTGCCTCAAGACTAATAGTTGAGTGCAATAGTCAAAGTTATTGATTGAAAGTTAGTAGTTAGTTAATGATTATAGTTAAGGTTAAAAAATTACAAAATCATAACTTGTTGGAAAGTAGGAAAAAACTACTTTCTAATTTAGAACGAAATACATTGTCCAAAGTGAGACGTCAAACACACACGATAACTGTATAAAACAACTGTGGCGTAATGTTTAACATAAATAAATAAAACCTCTATACCACAAAGAGGTATTCTGTCCAGACCACATTGCTGATACTAAGTGAATGCGTTATTGACAAATAATCCACTTCATCGAGACTGAGGCCAAGCACTACCAAAGTTATGAGTTAATAGAATCACAAGTTTACTAAGCATTTCCGATTCTGTCAATCGCCTAATGTAAATCCAATATTGGCTTGATCCATATTGATATGTGAAAAAAATAATAAAATAAATTCTGAAGGTAAATTTATTTAAATGAGATCAAAATAAACCTTTGGAACAAACAACAGGATATACCGTCTAAAATGATAACTTTTTATTGTTATTAATTTGATTCCTTCTATCGGTTATTCTTGGTCAA
>JBAIZL010000004.1:39781162-39783662 GCA_036971475.1 Prosapia bicincta | reverse complement strand
TACGTCTTGTGTAAGAGGATTCGAGTTGAAAGGCACTAATACACAGAAATCAACTTTCGTTATCGCGAATACGTCTGTAATGAACGTAGGATAATCAAGGATTTACTTGTAAATAATTTCCAGTGTTACCATCTTTTGAATCTATGTTTTATTTCTCTAGCTAACTAGTAAATAGAGTACAACTATTCTTGTTAGGTTGTATCTTGTGGGGTTGTGTAAATACAAATAAAAGACGAACACAAAACTCAAAAATTAATCATTTATCAACTCATACGCGCTTCAATGACAAAGTCATCATCACCATCATCAGTGAGTGTTGCTAATACATACTCTAACAGTAGTAAGTTAAAGTTTGTAGTAGCTAGACTCACTGATCGATTGAAACGCGTGAGTTAATAAACGATTAATTTGTGAGCTTTGTGTTCGTCTTTAAAATAACACTTTAATAATATAACTAGAAATAAACTAACTACAAAGACAGATCTAGTACAACTCTTATTTACAGAGGTGACCAGTCCTTATACATACACTGCCTGTCCAAAACGCCACCCAGGCTTTCTCCACAGAGATGCTGACTTGACTTATTATACGAATTATGAACACCTGCTTAACATATACTAAGCTAAACAATACATTTGTATATATATCACTTTCACTATATGTACTTAAACAAGAATTTTACTTGGTTTTTATGCCAGTTAACTTTAAAAGATCGCTAGCATCTCCATTATCGAGCATCACTGACCGGGGGTTGTAGTAGAGATAGGGTTTAAGTAGTCTACTACAACTCCTGGTCAATGATGCTCGATAATGGAGATACTAACAATCTTTTAAAGTTAACTCGCATAAATACCAAGTAAGATTCTTGTTTAAGTACATATAGTGAAAGTGGTATATATATATATATATATATATATATATATATATATATACTGTATGTATATATATGTATGTATATACATACATATATATATATATATATATATATATATATATATATTGATATTGATATTTTACTTTGTCCATTATTTTTCCGTTGCACTGACTTTATGAAGTTAATATATTACTATTGTAAGTAATTTTATCCACCAATAAGTGCAATGATTTTACCTTGTGTGATGAGGCAACTTTCGGTAACTTAACCATTGTTTAATCTGGTTTTCTCTATTTTTCTGGTGTGGATGTTCAGTCCGTGATGTTGTTATTTGTTAACGTTACACGCATTTTCCCTTGAGTTGCGTGTATAATGTTTTTGAATAGTATGTCTTCTGTATATGTTGTCTAACAAATACCTTAGTATAATAAAAAACCTAATAATCACACACAGAAATAAAATAAACTATAACAATAAATTGAAATACCACACAAGACTTTACCCATACAAACCATGTCCACCAATATTAACAGGCATAGCTAAAATCCACAAACCCAACACACCATTTAGACCACTAATGAATTTCAAAACAGCACCATCTTACATAATCGCAAAAATACTAGACAAAATAAAAATATCTAAAATTCAAATCAACAACACATACAATATAAAAAATGGATACGAATTAATTAATAAAAAGTATAGAAACAAACAACAACGCAAAAATAATAAGTTATAACATAACTAACATGTACCCTAGTGTCCCAATAGAAGAAACCATAGAAATAATAAAAAACAAACTAATACACAATAACGAAAAAGAAAACACAATAAATAGTATCATTACAATAACCAAACCCATATGTAAATAAAACTACTACCAATTTAACAATAAATACTATAAACAAACAACTGGACTCCCCATGGGATCACCCATATCATCAGCCATGTCAGATATATATTTACAACACTTTGAACAAATAATAATTAAACCTATACTAAACACACACAATATTTCACTATGGACAAGGTATGTAGACGATAAACTTGTAATATACCAACCTACCATTCACAACGAACACATCATAATACTAACAAACTAAATACATACAACGAGAATATACAATTCACCGTCGAATCAGAAACAAAGAGAACAATTAACTATCATGACATTACATTAAATATAAATAATAATTAAATAGAAACTACAGTACACAGGAAACCAACATCCAACAACAACACAATACATTACAAATGTAACCACCCCTGGACACACAATATTAACACTTACAGTAACGTGATAAATAAACCAATAAAATACACACAAGATAACAAACAAAAATTAAATGAAAAATTAAATAACATTACAAAAATAGCATTAGGAAATGGACACAACAAACACCTTATAAAAACATATACAATAAACTTACAAAAAAACCTAACCTCAACACAAAAATACAACCTGAACACGAAAATAATAATAAAAAAATCTACCTAAAATATAAATACACCTATACCAAAATAGAAAAGTTAACAAATATATACAACAAAGAATACTACCACTCCAACATACAAACCAAACAACAAAATAATAAAATATCTTAATAATACAAACCACAAAACAAA
>JBAIZL010000004.1:39698662-39773662 GCA_036971475.1 Prosapia bicincta | reverse complement strand
ATGATTCTCCTTTATTTTTCATACAATTTACCTTTTATATTATATGATTAAGCAGATATCCAAGACTCTATGTAAGATATAGTAGGCCTACAGCCAAGAGCCCATTGACATGTAAACTATGAGTCTCCCTTACTTCCTAGAAAAGGTCAAACTTATGTCCCAAATTATTGTTAATGTTATTATAGTAATTTTCTTGTCAGAGTATAAAACTTTATGTACTTTCCGCCTAAAATATAAAAAATCATACACTTTTCGTGTCGTATAACGTGTCTATGTGAGTGTGTGCGTTCGCTAGCGTCCATGTGTGTGTGTGTGTGTTTATTTCTGTATCTCCCTCTCTTTCTCAATCACGCTAACCTCTCTCTCTCTCTCTCTCTCTCTCTCTCTCTCTCTCTCTCTCTATATATATATATATATATATATATATATATATATATATATATATATATATATTGTAAAACTTAGATGAATTATTTTTTCTTGTTGAATATGTATGGTGAAATCAAATAATTTTCATAAACAAGAATATACGAGTATTACTTCATTTTATTGTTGATTGAAGCTTTTCGCCAATTTACATTATTAGCATTTTCAAAATTTATAAATCACACATAACTGGACAGTGATTTATAAATTTTGAAAATGCTAATAATGTAAATTAGCGAAAGGTTCAATCAACAATAAAATGAAGTAATACTCGTATATTCTTGTTTATGAAAATTATTTTATTTCACCATATATACATATATATATATATATATATATATATATATATATATATATATATATATATTGTAAAACTTATATGAATTATGTTTTCTTGTTGAATATGTATGGTGAAATAAAATAATTTTCATAAACAAGAATATACGATTATTACTTCATTTTATTGTTGATTGAAGCTTTTCGCTAATTTACATTATTAGCATTTTCAAAATTTATAAATCACGGTTCAGTTATGTGACTAGAGTAAGACTGACTTAGTCTTACTCAGTCTTACTCTAGTCACATAACTAAACAGTGATTTATAAATTTTGAAAATGCTAATAATGTAAATTAGCGAAAAACTTCAATCAACAATAAAATGAAGTAATGATCGTATATTCTTGTTTATGAAAATTATTTTATTTCACCATATATATATATATATATATATATATATATATATATATATATATATATATATATATATATATAAAGAACAAAAGTCAAAATACAAATACAAGAATTATATTTGAATTTACAATTCAAAGCTTTTCGTTGGCTAACAGTACCAACATCATCAGGAATATTAAACAATTCAAATACACAAGAAAACATATTGCGATATTTATATATATATATATATATATATATATTGTAATCATTGGTTGAATTTCTTTTTCGTGTTTTATATATGCACAATTAAATGATACTTTCATAAACAAGAATGGTTAATTTTAGTTTTTCTTAATATATTGAAGCCTTTTGCGGGTTGGCTTTTCAGAATTAAAAATATTGTAAGTGCCTTATAACTCTATGACTACATCTGGACAGTTCATATAACTCTGTCTGTTTGTTTGTTTGTCTCTTTCAATTTGTATAGTGTGTGTGTGTGAGTGCGCGCGTGCGAGTCTGTGTGTGAGTCTAGTTAAAAAGGCTTTAGGAATTTTTCGAGTCAGAAACAAGCACAGATTTCGTCATGGTCAAACTCTCTGGAGTCATCTCCGTCTATCAGTGATATTTCTTGTACAACTTGTCACACACTAAAGAGGACAGTAAATAAAACTATTTATATTATTTTCATCTTATTAAGGCTGTGTACATAAGGAACCCAAGCATTTTTTTAATGGCAAACAGGTCTGATTTGTCATGTAATGATTCCGTTAAATAAAGTCAAACGTATGTTTTGCGACGTATAAAGTACGAGTTTACTACACATCTTAATGTCCAAAGCCTTTTCTCTCATATATGAAATATGGTAAGATTTTGCATATATATATAATAAATCTAAAATATTTCAAAAACAAGAATACTTTTAATGAATATATTTATTCATTAAATAATCCATCTTTTAGTAATCCATCTTTAACAAAAGATTTAAATTTATATCACAAACGTAAAATTAAATTAATGAAAACTAATTGTAATATATTTTTTAACAAACAATGTATTATTAATAATATTGTTCCTAAATATGCACGAATTAATATTAAAAATAAAAGTAATGTAGCACAAAAAACATGTAAACAAGCAGAAATTCTGTGGGTTAGAAATGAAATTAACTATATTACAAGAAAACATATCACCATATTTAATATATATATATATATATATATATATATATATATATATATATATATATATATATATATATATATATGAGGATTCATTTTGAAATTGCATTTGCCCATTGACAATACCGGTTTCCATTTAAACAGTGTTTAAAACGTGATCACAAATTACTTGGAATAATCGACTGTCTTTTGTTAATTATAAATTATACACACAACCTCTTACCACAAATACTTTTATTGTATTCTTATGTTCATTTCGGTTACAAAATAACCATCCTCAGAGTCATGACTATACCTCAGTGTATTTATGTCATGAGGATGGTTACTTTTTAACCAAAATGTACATGAGACTAGAATAAAAATATCTGTGGTTGGAGTTTTGTGTGTATTGTTTATTTATAAACCCTTATGTACAGAAAACTGCTGAACATTGTCGGGATGGGATTTTCAAGTCCGCCTAGTCCATTTAGTTACTCGGCGCGTAGTCATGACTGAAGGTAAATACAACTGATACATCCTTGAGTTTCGAAACATTCTGTATATTCAAGCTCCGAACAATTATTGCTATTATTAAATAAAAACTCGATTGATAAGTGAGTCAAAGAAACCTGATTTAATTAAAATTTTGCAACGTTTCGACGACTAAATTGACGTCCTCATTCAGGCAAACAAGTATAATAGACAGATTTAGTATTTACGTCATAAAAACTTACAATAAAGGTAATATAAAATAAAAAACATTACTATAAGTTATAATACTAATAAATTAACAATACAACACAAATAAATGAAATAATTAAAAAACACTATAAAACGTAATAGACCATGATAATGAAAACTATAAAGAATTAATTATTGATATTTTTAAAAACATGTACTAATAAAACCCCATCAAATGACAAAGTATCAAGGATTCTAGGACTGGATACTTGAAGATAGTCCATTGCGAGCGGCTACCATGTAACTCTCAAATTCGGGATTCGCTTAGTACCAGGGCGATAATGTACAGTAGAGTGCTTACAATAGAAAAAGATGTTATTTTTATCTTACTTAAATAGAAAATCTTTCAAGCATGATGTAGGAATATTTTTTTAAAATTTGTAGAGTTTACCAACGTTTATCAGTGAGTTGGTGTTAAAGACGATGAAATTTAGTCACAGCCATGTCATTATATTTTGCGTCACGCAAATATATTCCTAAACTATATTGACATCTTTTTAACTCTGGTTAGCTTTTGAATAGGATACTTTTTATGGCAAAGTATGACTATGTTTTGCACGAGAAAATTCATCTAATCCGTCACGTCACGGGACGCTCTTCATATTGTTACTTTCAATTAAGTTGATAACATATGATTTTATCTTATAGGTTATATTACAGGACAGCTGTTTCAACACGTAGGCTATATTAATATCATACATTCTCAAGTTATAATTTTATTAATTAATACTGTATATCAATTTATAAATTAAATAATTCTTACTACTATAACACTTTAATTATTTATTTTACACTATTTATTTTAACACTTAAAATTATTTTTCAACATCTATAAAGGGTTTCTAATAACTACATTTAATATATTCTAATAAAACGTCTATTAAGTATATTAGTGAAATGATATAAGGACCTCTATAAACCAGTCATAATAAGTAGGTTTTTAGTTTTATATCTAGTTTGATTTTAATCTTAATAATAATAGATTATTTTTAGTACTTCTTTGTATTTTTACTTTATGTTTTAATATATTTAAATAATTACAGAGTTTAATGTTTAGCTTTAACTTTTAATTATAAACAGGTCACTCGTATTATTGGCAATCATTACCCTATTTGTATTTTCGTAGGGGAGAAAGTGTAAACATTTCTCGTATATTGTCTAAACATTTTATTAATTATATATATTATAATACAATGAAAATATTGGAAAGATCCCATTACCAAGAAAATAATCAAAAACAACAAACAAAACCAGTTACTTACGATTAAAGCCCTATGTACATTTCGATGATCATTTTGTCATTGATGACATGGCCATCGAAATGTACCTAAGGTTTGACTAAGGTACCTTTGAACAATGAAAATTGTACCAATAAGAAAACGTTTTCAGCAATGTAAACATTCCGTGCTCTTTGATCAAGCCTGAAATTATACTACTCAAATATTTACATAGAAGTCTGTCGTGCTTGCCAGACACAGAATGTTTTTGAGATTAAAATTAAATATAAACATGTTGAAGTAGAGCAGCGAACCCACGCGTGTAATCTGCAACACACTAATTACTCAAACACTGCTGCGTTGATAATACACGGGAAATTGAAAAGTGGATGAAGCGAGATATTAAAATTTAGCTCGGGATATCGTGATGAAATATTTTGCTGAAATAGAAGAGGACACCGCTCTGCCGGGCTTGTTTAGTCCCAGCAAACTTTCAGTTCAAGGTAAAAGTTCACTGTTGTTGGGAATAAATGTAGACGAGCTACTCTGTGATACCGCCCCCGCTAGCCTCAGTAAATTATATTTGTGTTGTGTTAAACTTGTCCCTGTGTGTGGATTTAATTAGTGATGTTGAGTTAGTAATGTTGGTTGACTAGATATCAGCAAACAGAAGTCGAGTTAGCTTTACAAGGAACATTGTGAATAAAATTTAACAATTAAAAAGATTCTTGGACAAGTAAAAAAGAAGTGGATGAAATAAAGTATATGAAACTTTAAACAATAACTAAACCTATAAAGAAATCATTACAAATAATTACTTGACAATATAGTGGTATAACAATAAATAAAATAACATATCTGCACAAAAATGATTAATTTGTTTCAAATTGCTTCGTTATAAACTACAGTAAGCTGTTCTTCGATGGCTCACCACAATTCTTCCCCGCTACCACGACTCCATCCCCACTGCCACGATTCCATCCCTACTACCCCGATTTTATCCTTACTGTAGCAATTCATCTCCCTTCTTTTATGATTCTGCCCATACTACCACGAAACATCTCGACTGCCACGATCATCCCTACTACCAGTATTCCACCCACACCGTCACGGTTTATCCCTAGTAGCATTATTCCATCCCTACTGCCAAGATTCACTCCATAATAAGAGCACTTGTGAATAACAATTTCTGAGTTTGGTTAGTAACATCAACATGCTCACACATAGAAAATTCACTACTCAATCTTCACAATAATGTTGGTTTCTAGCAATGATGTTTCTGTAAATAGCTTGTCATCGTCAGTGATGTTTATAATTATGAAGCAAGTCCTTTCCCAGCTATCCACCCGTTATCTATTTGTTGTGTAGTAATGTAACCCGTGTGTTCCTAATAGCTTACTCTTCTAAATCATACCAATTATTCTTCCTTCAGAGATCTCATTGTGACGCTGAGAGAGAAGGTCTAATACAAGTTACTGCTCACGCGATGATGTTGTATGCAATGCCACGGAAACATGATGTCCTTAGCCTTAAATGTTTTACTATCTCTCTAATAACAAAGGATTATAACAGAAGACCGATAGAGGAAACGTTCCGTCCAAATGCGTAACCATACATACGTCATTCATTCTTAGGCTTTATCATTTCCTAAAGTCATTTATGTTTATAGGCAGAAAAAAAACTATCTTCATAGTAATTTTCTGTCTTTCACTATCCAGCATGGAATCGTAACAATAGGGATGGAATCTTGGTAATAAAGATAAAATCGTTATAGTAGGGGACTCCAGTCTTATTAATAGGGATGGAATCGTGACAGTGGAATTTTGGGGATTGGGGTGGAATCGTACAGTAGGGATGGAATCTTGGTGAAAAAGGTGAAATCATTGACGTAAGCGTGGAATCTTGATGTTAGGGGTGGAATAGTGGTAGCAGGGGTTAAATCTTGATAAAAGGTGGTAATAGGGGTGACATCATATAATTAACGGTGGAGTATTGGTATTAGGGGTGAAATTTTAATTTTAGGGATGGAACAGTGGCGTGAAATCGTTATATTAGAGGGTAATATGGGTAATTCCTTGGTAGTATGGGTGGAATCTTGATTATAGGGGTAGAATCGTAATAGTTGGGGTGGAATCTTGGTAATAGAGGTGGAATCGTGAATGTATGGGTGGAATCATGACATTAGTGGTGGAGTCTTGGTAATTGGGTCGGAGTCGTTACAGTAGAGGTGGAATCGTGGTAGTAGGTGTGGACGTTTAGGATTAGAGATCGACTCGTATTAGTGGGGTTATAATCATAATAGGAGGGGTGGAATCGTGATAGTGTAGGTGAAATCGTTGTAGTAAAAGGGGTTGAATCGTGACAATAGGGGAGGAAATTTGGAATTCAGGTGAAATCGTAATAACATGGATAGAATAGTGACAGTAGGGGATGAGTCATGGCAGTAGGGATGGAATTTTAAGAATAGAGGCGGAATAGTGGTAATTTTGGTAAAAGGGGTGGAATCGCGACAATAGGAATGGAATCTTGAAATTTCGGCCGGAATCGTGACAGTAGGGGTGATACCGTGACAGTGGGGGTAGAATCATATCAGTAGGGATGGAATGGTGACAGTAGGGGTTAATTATTGGTAATAGGGGAGAAATCGTGTTAATAGGGGTGGATTCCTTATAATAGAAGTGGAGTCGTGACAGTAGGGGTGGAATCGTAGCAGTAGGGGTGGAATAGTGACAGTAGGATAGACGTTTGGTAATAGGAGTCGAATTGTGGTAGTGGGGGTCGAATCTTGGTAATATGGGTTGAATCGTGACAGTAGGAGCAGAATTGTGATAGTATTTCTGGAATCTTTGTAATAAAGGTGGACTCCTGACAGTGTGGGTGAAATCGTGATATTGGGGTTGGAATCGTGACAGTAGGGATGCAAACGTGGTGGTAGGAGGGGAACCTGAGACAGTAGGGGGTGAGTCGTGACAGTAGGGGTGGCGTCGTGCCAGTAGGGATAGAATATTGGTAATAGGGGTGCAATCGTGGTATTGGAGGTGGAATATTAGTATTAGGGGTGGAATCATGACAATAGGAGTCGAATCGTGACAGTAGGCGGTGAGTGTGAGAGTAGTAGTAGGGGTGGAATCTTTATATTAGGGGTGACATTGTGACAGTTGGTGTGGAATTGTGAAAGTAGGGGGTGAAATCTTGGTAATAGGGGTGGAATTTTGGTAATCGGTTCTGAGGGGTTAATAAGCTTTCTTCTGCAAAGCAGTGTATTTGTAGTTGATGTTATCTCAATTGAGGATTTTAGAGAATCTATATCTTTATCCTCATCGTGGATACGAGGAGACGAACGAGAAAAGTAAGGAGTAATTAAGGTAGTAATAAAATAATACCGTGATACAAGGAACAGGGAAAAATATTAGCATTTTGCTAGCAAAATTGTTTTTATTACCTATTATGTTTTTGGGTGTAGTGAGGTGTGTGTTAGCTTTCTGATCTGGGAATGAATTTTCTGATTTTTGTGTATTTAATAGTAGGCTAATCTTTATATGACTTCTCGTTTCAGATATTTAATCGCATTACAAACTTATCTAATTTGTGTTTAATTGTGTTATATACTTTACTACAATAATGTTTACAGATTTCATGTAACTATTTTATAAGAATAAATCAATAGCAAGTTAGTTTTTAAGCAAGGTGTAAAAAGTAATATTTAATTATTATAGATATTTTACACTATGGTTATTAAAATTAAAAATTATACATAACTGTCAAGTAAATATAAAATATTACCCCTCGCTACTCCACTAGACAACTGACAATTTTCCTAACTACAAGTTAAAACCAACCTGTATTTAAACAACTAGAACATTCATATTTCGGTAGATTTATTGTATAAAACGTGTAACTCCTGACACACCACATACACCGCGTGTTTGAGGCATGTGTCAGTGTTTAAAGGGGTAATTAATTCTCTTATCTTGTACAACAGCACTTCTCATGTGTGTCGCAAAAAACACTAGTTGCCAGTTAATAGAGTATCTGCCAGTTTTACACTCACGGTGTGCTCATAAATTTTGTTTTATCAAGCATCGTCGAAGATTTACTTTTTGTGGCATTGAAGCCTCTACGTTTTAAAGAATATATTATAATGCAGAAAGATACATGTATTAAGGTTTTGTTACATGACACAAGTGATTTTTTTAATAAAAGCCGTAGTTTAAAATAAATTAACTAAGGAAGATGTGTCTACGAAACAGATTTTATAAAATGGAATGTAATAATTTTTTCTAGTTTGTCTAATTTTCTACAAAACATAAAGGAAAATAAACACTACAGTTTCTTATATTTTAAACTCGAATACTGTATTAAAGATTTGACATCTTAGTTGGGGAGCCTCCTTCTTATAGTAGGTGATATTAGCATATATAAGTCAACCATACGTAAAATAAAGTAATGAACGCGGAACTAGCCTAATCTGAAAGACAAGAAGTTTATGAGTGATGGTAAGTATTGGGCAATATAGACATACTTGAGCATAGTATTGGGTTCAGCTGCACCATGTGAACCAATAGGGGGAAAATAGATTAGGGCAGATAAAGAAAACCCATTGAAGATGAGGTTGGTGAAAAAAGCAGCTCACGTGGTAATACAGAATATCACGCGAAATGTTCGTCTTATATTTAACTCCTGAGTAAAATCAGATAAATTTAATCAAAATTAACCCCTCAGACGAAATTAGACAGATTTTATTTTATTATTTTTTTGTCTCTCAGAATATAGTGTTAACGTTTAATATGTATTTAGAGGAAATTCATTTTAATATTTTTTTAAAATATGTTTTATAAACAAGTACCGCATTTTATAAACGGGGGCCCATTTTTACTAAAGATGCCTTTTTATAAATAATTTGTAAAATAGAATTTATAATATATAATATAAAATATATGTGATATATATACATATATATATATATATATATATATATATATATATATATATATATATATATGCATATATACGATGATAAATATGATAAATAGTTATACTCTGGAGTACATCCGTTCATTCTGCAGTACATAAAATCGCAGTTCCGACGATTCTTTAGAATCTCATCTAGCATTGACGAGGTGAACCCAACAGTTGAAGAGCAGTTGCAGTTCTCGCTCTTCTACTGTTGTTAGGTTTACCTCGTCAATGCTAGATGAGATTCTAGTGAAACGTCGGAACTGCGATTTTATGCACTGCAGAATGAACGGATGTACTCCAGATTGTAACTATTCATCATATTTTTCCATCCGTGAAGGAATACGTATCAGCATATATATATATATATATATATATATATATATATATATATATATAAATAACGATGTTCCCGTTTTTTTATATATTAAATAATTTATATATATATATATATATATATATATATATATATATATATATATATATATAGTAAACTTCCTTTACGTAACTCCAAAAGCAAGTTTAGAGTTGCAAGTGTATTTCAAGTTATAATGGAGCTTCATGGCACCGATATTACATGATATAATAGCATGTATATATGCCGCAGATATTTACAAATATTATTCAACACCACAATATATAAAGCGGTCATACAAACACATTATTCCCCTTACATTTGTATTCGATGCGAATTGTAAACGACTGTTGTATAAATAGGGTGGCGAAATGTATGTCCCAGATAAACACTATGATTTTCAACTTTACATACTCTAGCAAACAGGAAGTTACATTCTTCTGGAGGCAAGTCTTTCATTCTCCTGGTTCTCTCCTACCAATTACCCTTTTTAGTTCTGTGTAGAGTAGATATAACATTGCTTAGAAAAATTTAAATTTATAATTATTTAGGAGTAAATATATTTTGTCAGGAAATAAAACTGGCGAACAAATAATGGAGTATACATTTAAATACATTTAAAAATTACAAGATCTGATTAATTCCTTGTGGACCAGTTTTGTTCTATATTTTTTGTTTTTTTTTGACATATTTATTTATTTAAATATTAATTGTTCTCAAATAATTTACATTATAATTCCCATAACTCTATAATATATGATCTAATTCTTACCTAGTTGTTTATATAACCATATTTCCTAGTTGTATAATATCCAGGATGTAACTCAAAATCAAATTTAAAAATAAACAAATTGCAAGTAATTATTTATTTATTTATGTTAAATAGCTTTTGGCCCAGACCCTTCCTTCACCAAAATCATCATTTACAAATAGACACTGCACAGTAGTGAACATTGTGACAGTCATCACAACATAACCATTGTCATGTCATTACTATATTTATGAATAAAACCTGTCTTACTTTAGTTTCGGAACAGGTTTATCCGTTCCCGTCTAGCCGACATGTCTACTAGTTGCTAATTTGTTAACATTCTTTTCCTTCTTATTGCCACACTTATCCCCTTATTTGCTATTCTCCGTTGTAAGTCTTCTCATTACGTTCGTTCAAATCTTCTTCTGCTGAAACATTGGCGATTTTAATTTGAGGGAAGGTAGCTTAAATTTTAAAATCTTGAGTAAGTTTATTAAACTGTCTCTACTTGCGTAAAGGGGCTTGATTACCATGACTGAAATGTACTAAACTTGGAGTTCTCAATTTTTAGAAGCTTTCGCTCATTTTAATAACACCGACAGCAGGTAGAGCCCCTCCCATTAGGCCCATCCCACGATGCCAATCAAAGAGACAATTGTCGAGGCCAGTTGTCTTGCGCCAGTTGCGTGAATGTCTGAGGCCAGTCCAATTGAATGAAAATTTGTTCACACGGCGAAACTATTGCCACGGCAGTTGGTGACGAAAAATGGCTAAGTGCTTATCATCTGTTGTGTTTCATGATGAATTGAAAGGTGAGGATCTTTATCAAGAATTTGTCGCTGAGGCCTGCGAAGTTCTCGAGGAAGAGTTAAATAAGAAGAGGAAGTGGACAAGGAAATGGCTTTTGTAAAGACAGTCGAGGAGCGTCATCAGAACTTATAAAAGAATTACGAATGGAGGATCCATTGGAATATAAAGCATGTTTAAGGATGAGTCCGGAGAGTTTTGCGAACTATTCTAGCTTGTTGAAAGTAAAATATCTAGACAAGACACAATAATGAGGAAAGCAGTGAATCCTAAGTTAAAATTAGAAGTGACACTATCATTCCTTGCTACAGGAAATAGTTACAGAAGTCTACAGCATTTCTTTAGAGTGTGCTGGAAGAACAAACGCAAAGTGGCTCAAAACGAGAGTTCTTCTGCCCTACAATGTTCACACGCCGCCAATTGTCTAGATAACTATTTGTCTTGATAGAGTGGTGGGGGTCGTCACTGCGCCTAGTCAATTGTCCTCTGTCTACTCCTAGAGACGATCGAACTTCAGGACAACTAGCAGGGCGGCACGCCAATTGGCCAGAAGTGTTTACATGTAGCCAATAATTTTATGCCAGTAAGTTGTCTTCTGGCAATTGTCTCCTCAACTGGCATCGTGTAAACCCGGCTTAAGCAGTTTCAGTGCCCTTTTATACACGCCCTCGTGACAACCAAGTCTTCCCAGGTTAACAGGCTTCTCATTTCGAGAGCCCCTTGTATCATGTTCCCCATGTACTATCTCTTTGTCCATGCTCTGAGCCAGTAGAAAACATTGGATTATATATTTTTTCCTACAAATGTGTTTTAGTCTATTTTCTCATGTTTATTTGCAATTTTCTGTACCAAATTATAATTTTATACAAGTTTTCGCAATATCGTGTTTACGTTTTTCCGTTTCCTTATTTGATATTTTAATATCGAAGTAAATGTAACGTTTTTACGTTTTATTTCTTCAATATATAAATTTTATTTTTTCCTTTTCAAAAATATTTTATATTATTCTGTACGAAATTCGATTTAAAATAAATCAACATATACAGGATCAAAACCAAAAGGAAGATTCACACACACACACACACACTCTCTCTCTCTCTCTCACACACACACACTCTCTCTCTCTCTCTCTCACACACACACACACACACACACACACACACACACACACACACACACTGACACACACACACACACACACACACACACACACACACACACACACACACACACACACACACACACACTGACACATACACAACACACACACACACACACACACACAACACACACACACACACAACACACACACACACACACACTGACACACACACACACACACACAACACACACACACACACACACACACAACTAAACAAATCTTATGAAGTTTTTTTAATTTTAGGTAATAATCACATTTTCTCCTAAAACATTTTCAAAAAGACTATATTTTTCAATTTATCTTAATAGCTCACAATCTTCCTTTAAGTATATATATATATATATATATATATATATATATATTATTCAAGATATTGATATAGCTCGTTCAAAAGTTCATTCGTTAGTAAAATACTTTTTTAATAATTCACTCAAGTTTAAATACATTGGATGACGATTAACGTTAATACACTTTTTTTCAAAAATTCATAATAACTAAATATTAATAAACTATTTATCTTTCTTTACCGCTTAATATTGTTATTCTGTCATATTTATATAAATGTTGATATTATTTTAATTTAATAAAAATAAATAAAATAAAAACTTTTTTGTAGACCTAAGCAGGAATTGACTCAATATGTTTTTTAAATTTTACATATTTGTTATAAAATTATTTATCTAAATTGCGAATGTTACTTGACTGCTACCCCAGTTTGCATAGCGTACAACGTACGTAAGCGTTTCATTAGCGTAAAAGATGAAAACAAACGCAATCAACCGACACGCCATAAACACCCCCTGCGATACGCCCCAAAGTTGTTTTGCACATTCGTTTGATTTTCTCGGCCCTCTTGATCCTCTAAACAAGTAAAGATATCTGGAAAACATCTTTTTTCGCTTCTGCTTCAGTAGATGAACAAGTAGTGTTTGCCGATCCTCTCAGCCGATTGTTTGTTCACAGCACCCTCCCCTCGCCTGTTCGGCTCACCTCAAATGTTTTCCGTTCTACCTAATCTGGTACGGTATTTGAATTGAAATGATTCTCCGAGACGATTCCGAGCAACCCAGATTTTAACCTCTTTCTATTGAAAAATGTAGAATATTTTGCTAATCCATACGATTAAGATGTCTCAACATTATATATATTAAATTAAAAATATTTCATAAACAAGAATACTTTCAATACATATAGGCTATTATTCAAAGCTTTTCACCGATAAAACAGTACCAACTTCTCCAGGAAAAATAATATCTTGGAGATGTTGATACTGTTTTATCGGTGAAAAGCTTTGAATAATATATGTATTCAAAATATTCTTGTTTTTGAAATATTTTTAATTTAATAAGTATATTACAAAAAAACATATCACCATATTTAATATATAAATATATATATATATATATATATATATATATATATATATATATATATATATTACACTTAAAGTAATTTAACAAGAATCTTCAAGAATGTCAAGAATGTATAAATATATACCAAGCATGATTATTGTTTAGGTGCGTACATTAAAGTGTAAGTGAGAAGTGAATACAAGAAAACATCAATGCAAAGTTCAAGATATATAATAACATTGATATTTACTTCCCAATATAGATCTAACTATTCTAGTGTTATACAAAATATAATTAGTCAAATTAGATATAACTGTTGTGAATATTGAAGTCAATATTGCTAATTTAAATGATAATATAGATAGAATAAAATAATGTTTTTTTAAAATTCTGTAAACATTTTATTTGATTTATAACCAGTATTCTGGTGTTAAAATTAAACTTAGCTTTTGATCCTATTTTAAAAATATTTCTTTATTAAACTAATAGACTGGGTCGGTTTCAGGCTTTTAAAATATAATATTAGCTCAGTTAACACTATCTAGACTTATTTTACTTTGAAAATATTGTTTCAAAAGCTCTTTGAGGACAGGACGTGGCCTATGTGTTCATCTAATCTTGATACTATCATTTCTCTTTGAGATCTTAAACCAAACGTCTTGGCATCTACCCGATGCGTGACGTCACAGGTAACTCGAAACAATGTGTAGGTTGGAAACCCTTTGATATTTAGTCTGCGGTGGGAATAATTTTGCAACATCACATTTCAATTGCCTTGCTTGCTTCTGTTTTTACTAATTTGTTTTGTTTCACTCTTTTTCATTTTATTCCTTGTAAGAAATACTATATTGCAACTAATGTAAAATATCGTTGTAAATATAATAAATTAAAATTTACCTAATTCCTATTTACGACCTTTTCCCAACTCTATTCTCTAAAGTTTAGAGTTTAAAATATGAATATGGAGTAGTTATTAAAATCAGCGACTACCGATCGTCGAAATTCTTTTCCTGATCAATTTGACCTTGCTGAACACGAATCTGATGTTATTTTTAACGGCAAACACATATTAACCTAAGAAAACCAGGTAGGGTCAGGTTAAGTTATGGTATTATTATTTTTTTTAATGTGTTTGCAGTAAAACAAACTTCAGATTCGTGTTCAACAAGGTCACATTGATCAGGAAAATATTTTCGCTGATCGGAGCGGTGGTCGCTGATCTTAATAATTACCGAATATGGTTATTTTATGTTATTTATAAAACGTTTTTTTCTCTATATAACACTGTAATTTAACATGAATTGTAAGATTTTTTATTTTATAATATTTAATATACCTGCAATGGTGTATATATTAATATCACATGTATTAGCTAATAGCGATTTCTAGCGTTAGTGAACCGGAGTTTACAGAAAGTTATGATTGATCCAGTTCTCCGAAATGCCCTACATTAATGTGATAAGGCTAGAAATAAATGACAAATAACTGTGACTCTCGTATTATTTGACTTTTTAAAAATATTAACATGCTTCATTGGAATTAATATTCATTAAACTGTTAAATATATTTATTTTAAATTTTATTAAGAACAAACTCACTTTCTCCACTCTGAATATTTTTATTTAAAGTGTTTTAAAATAGTAGAAAAATAGTAACATTCGAAACGTTCCACACGTTTTTACGTCCTGAATATTGCAGAAAGACGACAGCCGGACCGGAGATATATCCAAAGTTTTACTATATTTAATTACATCAGTTTTACTATATTTAATTACAACAGCTTTTAGCGTCGCGTGCTTCTCCTAATCAATAAAAGGTAATAAGCGTGTACGGTACATTTAAGCGTTACTGTATAATTAATGAGCAACATCCCTTATTCTGGGAACACACCGCCCTCCCTTATTAAACTTGGGCACATTCTCTCAACACGCATTTATTATTTATACTTTAATAATATTGAGTGCGAATTGTTATTGCAGTTTGGCAATGGCTATCTAGTGGGTGGAGTATAATTTGAATAGCAAAGTGGCATTACTCGTTTAAACCCTTCTTCATAGTTACATAATATAACTGAAATGTTTACAGTCCGATACCGTGATATAAACCAAATATTACTTAGAAAGTCATTTTACAGTTCTGCAATTTAAACTAAAAATACTTCAATATTTATAATTATTATTAACTCAGATGAACGTCAAATAACTAAAATTATTTACACTGACATCATTGTGCCAACGTATGTAGTAGATTGATGTTATCAAATATATGTCGTTTACTTAATTTGATTTTGTTTTATATTATTAAATCTCTCAGTTATATTATTCGATTATATTTGACATTAATAGGTAACTGACTTGCATCATTTGATCCTTTTTTATTAATAAATCACTCGATTAAAACATTTTATTTTATTTGATATTAATAGATCACTGAGTTGGATTATTTGATTTTATTTTACATTATTAAATCAATCAGTTACATTATTTGATTTGATTTTATATTATTAAATCCTTCAGTTGCATTATTTGATTTTATTTTAATATAAATAAATGTCTTCGTTACATTACTTGATTTTATTTTTATTAGTAAATCACTGTGTTGTATGATTTCATTTTATTTGATACTAATGGACCACTGAGGTACATTATTTAATTATATTTGATATTAATAGATCACTGAGTTGCATTATTTGATTTCATTTGATATTAATAAATCACTCAGTTACATTATGTGACTGTATTTTATATCAATAAATCCCTCGGTTAAAATATTTGATTTGATTTTATATTATAAAATCTCCCAGTAACATTATTGCAATTTATTTGACATTATTAGATCATTGAGTTGCATTATTTGATTTTATTTTATATTAATGAGTGTCTCCGTTATATTATATGATTTGAGTTTATATTAATAAATAACTCAGTTACGTTATTCTATTTTAATTGATATTATTAAATATGTTATATTATTTGATTTTATTATATGTTAATAAATCACTCAGTTAATGGTTTTTTTTTTAAATATTATATTAAACCACTCAGTTACGCTATTTAATTTAATTTTATATTAATAAATCATTCAGTCGTTATTTGATTTTATTTTATAACTAGCTGACACGACCAACATCATATTGCCTAAAATTCTATGAATGGCGTGTTAAAACCAGCTAAACCTAATTTAGTATTTTATTAACATAATAAAGCTGAACTTATAGTAGTCGACGAAGAAAAATATGACAATAACAGTTCTTGATTGAAAGTTATTTATTGAAGTGAATTCGAACACACAATATTTTTTATATTGTTGAAAATGTGGACAATAAATTTAGATTGTTGATTGTTTCCTAGCAACCAACATTTGGAATGAATTCATAGATATGTCGTAGTTAGGATAAGTTAGAAAGATATATTTTATGCTATTTTTGCATAAACATTCATATATATATATATATATATATATATATATATATTACACACACACACACACACACACACAAACATATATATATATATATATATATATATATGTTCTGCTAAAATGATTTGTTTTTAGGTCATGTGTCCCTTGTGAACGCCCTTGCTAAGCCCTTGAGACTTATTATGACAAGAAACCTTCCCAGGAATTAACTGATCAAATTCCTAGAGTTTAATGCCGTTCGGATCAGCGGTTTAGTAACTCAAAAGACTTATACATACATACATGCATATCCATCGTTCATTTATAAATAAATGAATGTATATATATATATATATATATATATATATATATATATATATATATTTAAAAATATATATTATATATTTATAATTTGGTTTCAGGTCATGTGCCCCCTGTACACCCCTTCCTACGCCCTTGAGACTTATGCCAAAAACCAGGAATTCACTGAACAAATTTCTAGAGTTTCATGCCGATAGGATCAGCGGTTTAGTAACGCAAAAGACTTATACATACATACACACATACATGCATACAAACATTTATTTATAAATAAATGAATGTGTATATATATATATATATATATATATATATATATAATAATAATAAAAGACTTTCCCATTATTTAATTTTATTTCATATTTTGAAATCCCTCAGTTATATTATTTGATTCTAATTCATATTAATAAATCACTGTTATTTCATTACATTTTTTTAATATTAAATAATCACTTAGTTACAATATGTTATTTTTTTATATATTTAAATTAATAATTTAAAATATATTCAAACTATTACTTATTCCAAATAATACCAATTCATTATAAATATATAACTCAATATAACCTTTAAAATTCTGACAACCCCCAGGGAGGAATTTACTTTGAAAATCAGTGCATTTTCCATGAATATTTTAGTACTACTTTTATGAACTAAAAGCCTTGCATGCTTCCGTATATTATTCTTCTCTTTTGTGCTTTTGTCTAGCTTCTAAAACCTTTTTATCTCGAAATATCTTAGTTTGAGAGATTCTCTTTAGCTCCCATTCGAATCAGCTGTTCGCAATTACGTCTAATGAAACGTTGGCCAGATTTAGTTATAAGTTTCACTTAATATTAGAAGTCGTACGAAAATTGCTGTAGTAGGTAACGATATAGTTTCATTCGAAATTCTTGAAATAAATGAAGTTTTAATGTGGATTATATAGAAAGATGTAGGATAATCACTAATTTAGAGTGGTTTATTGATAAATAATACAAAAAAAACCTCTAAGCACAAATATTTATAAATATATATATATATATATATATATATATATATATATATATATAATACAATTTCTTGTTTAATAATTTCAAACAACATAGGTTATTTAAATACAAGAATATTTATTAATTTATATTCAAAGCTTTTCGTTGGTAAACAGTACCAACATCATCAGGAATGAAAATTACAATAATTAAATATATATATATATATATATATACAATAATATATATATATGTGTGTGTGTTTGTGTGTGTGTCCGCTTTTTTGTGTGTTTGTGTGTGTGTGTGTGTCCGCTTTTGTGTGTGTATGTGTATGAGTGTGTTTACACGCAGGTATATGTAACATAAGCTATACATAATAATAAATAATGAATGAACATGTGATAATAGATAATAGTAATATGTCAATGAAAACAGGAATTGCAAGCGTCAGCAGTATTTTAATCTTATTGTTTACTTCCAAGTTTTCAGTTCCTTTTAATATGAAATTAAATTTCTAACTTATATTATAATTTGGTTATCAACGGAGCTGTTTACAGCGGAAAGGAAAGAGGACAGCGAAATCGTATCAGTGCGCTCTGGCGAGTGAATTTATTACTGTGCGGACTTCCCATTTCATTTCGGCGTCCAGAAATTAATTTGGGGTGAGACAGCTACGTGCTTGAGGTCCAAGACCGAAGTCAAATATTTTGTTGTAATAAAATGCCCTCCATTCATTTGCAATGTGTCTTGAACAGCCTGATTAAAAATAACACCACGGAATGACAGTCCAAGATATTTAGTTCTCTAACATTCAGTTCGCCTTGGCAATAGCACATTCTAATGTTGAACATCTTTGCAGTTAGCACAGCGCATGCGCCACGTGATTACTTACCGAATGTATATCGCGTTGGCCTTGCCGCCTCATCAGCATTAACGTCTCCATCCATTACCGACACTTTCCTGTGTCCTGGAGCGAACTCTTGTGAAAGGAAATAGTATGAAACACGTCACCCGAGAGATACAGGTCACTGATAGTAATTAATATATAGCTTACACAGTACTAACAATGTTGCACAGTAATTACTCACGGAACTCAGGTTAACACTGGTGTTTTGCATTTTAGTTGAATTATATGAAGCGAGCTTCGATTTCAGCAATTATGTAGAAATAAATAAGTCCACACAAAATATGAACAAAATCTTTAAAAAATTGAAGACAGATTTTATTTTGAAAATAATGAATATTTTTTTATTAATTTTTAATATTTTGTTCGAAAATTTAGTTTTTGAAATTTCAACAAAACTTACGATCCAAACCTCTTACCTACATATCTTCGAAGGTATGAAGACAAAGCATTAAAATTTAAAACATTTATAAAAAACGAATTTGCGTTTTGAAATTATCTAAGAAAGATTAATAATACATTTTCGTTGTGCAAAAATATTTTAATTTGGTAATTTTATTGGATTTTTTTACAGATTTTAATAAAATTTTAAACTCAGTCATTCACTCATTCACTTATTTAGATATCTTCAAACGTATGAAGATAGAATAAAACAGATGCACATAGAACAAAAGTATAAAACATATATATGAAATTATTTTATTGGAGTTGTCTAAGAATATTAGGATAAAATGTTTTTATGGAGGAAAACAAATAATAATTTTACGAATTAAATAGAGGTGTAGAAGTCATTTAAATTTTCGGAAGAATTATTTGCTTATAAAACTTCATTATGTTTTACAATTCAAACCGCTTACCTATATACCTACAAAGATATGAAGATAGGACAGGATTTATCGTTGGATTCGTACTTTTATTAAGTAGTGTGAAATTTAATTTAACAAGAAAAAGTTATATTTTGGTATACACGAATTCTCTTGAAGACGATCAAAATATTTCTGCATACGGTAACTTTTACATCTTTATTGCAGTTTAGTAGGATAGGTTTCGTTGAATAAATCGATTGTTATGTAGATCGATTGACGTATGAGGTGTTGAAGTGACATCCATCTTGTGACTTTAAAACTGAAATTGTCACTTATTCTGTACAATATGCTATATTATTACTCTACCACTATTTTCATTCATTTCCTTCTATTAACTCCAACTCTCCTTATACATATTTTGTCCAAATTTTTAATCTTTAACAAATACTTTTTTTCGTCCAATCAAGTTCAAATACATTTGTTTAAGCTTGTAGTGAATGACAATTGATGTTAATAAAGTTTTCTTCAAATATTTGTTCAATTATTAAATTACAAAAATTTGAGGGACCTAGGTCAAATTCAAACTGATTATCTTCATGTACAATTCTAGCGCTTTTGGCAATGAGTCAAATTTCCCATAGCTAAAAATATATTTCTCAAAAAGTAATTTTTTGTTTCCATCTGGTTGTCGTTGATACCTCCATTGTACAACCTTAAATTGTTGTCATGGATACACAATATCATAAATAATGCTCAAGAAATAAAAATGAATGAAAATAATAAAATAAACAACCCGAATTAACGGTACCAAACCTTGCTTCACAAACGGACAATGCGTAAGGAAAGCGAACACAAAGCAAGCGATGAAAAAGCATATTAATAGTAACAGAGAAAAATAATAGTCTAACACCATTCATAGAAAGGACAATGAAAAATTACAAGGAAATTTGCTTTCTATTTCGCCATCTAATAATGTTATTCTGATATATTTATATTCATTGTATTTATAAAATTACTTACTTTACTTTAGCCAACGCCCGTCCTTGTTTTTCGGCCATTCGACGCCGCGCCTCCCAGTAACGGCTATCGGGGTCATCAGGTTAGACGGAGAGATCTGCGCAGGATTTAAGGTGTTCGGCGTTCATTGTGCCTTTCAAGCAGAGAGGGCAGGTGGGGTCATCTGCGAAGCCGATGCGGTGCAGGTGCTCTTTTAGGTAGTCATGGCCAGTGAGTAGACGGAAACTGGCGACCGATTCAGAGCGCTCTAAATTACTGGGTAGCGGTCCCTTAGAGGCTAAAACATCCCATTTTTTGTTTTTTGCTAGGTTCGCAATGTCGTTTAAGGTATAGGTGTTGACTACGCCATCTATGTTATTTTTGGCATTGTTGAGTGAGATGGGGGTTGCTGGCTGATTTGCTTCCGCGCCTTTTTTTGCCATTTCGTCAGCCATTTTCATTTCCTATTATGCCCACATGAGTAGGGATCCATTGGAGTTTGATTTTCCATTCTTTTATTACGAGCCTCTCAGTTGCCTGGCGGCAGCTGATCGTTCTTAGGCAGTTAGTGGATGCGTTTGAGGCAAGGACCAGTATAGCTGCTTGTGGGTCTATAAAAAACACTGCATTTGCTAGTGGAACGCAAGATTGTAGTAGCGTGGTTGCGGCTTCTTGGACAGCGCTGATTTCTTCATCAAAGTTAGTGGTATTCGTACCGACAGCGGAGAAGCCCTCAAACTCCCTACAGAACCATCCTGCTCCTGTTCCTTTGAGTGTTGGGTTGTACGAGCCATCCGTGAATATATAAAACCACTTGCTATGAGGGTATTGCGTGGCAATGGTTTCCAGGGCATGTGCTATTAGTGCCTGTGGGGTGGAGTCTGCCTTTTTACCAGTAAAATCGCTTAGGGTTGTACAAATATGGGGTAGGTGAGTCACCATGGGAACGTAGTTACATAGCGGCTGCGGTTCAGACTGCGGAAGCTTGTATTTGTCCTTTATGGTTCGCATGTGGTATAGGGAAGATATTTGAGTTTTGAGCCGCTGGGAGGCCGGTTTGTAGCCATTCCAGAAATAGCCATCTACTCTCCTAGCTCTTTCCCAAAATTTGAGAGCTCGTTTGTCCCGTCTAGCCTCTAGTGGCTCGATTCCAGCCTGGAGCTGCACGACTGTTATTGGAGCCAATTTTGCACTTCCAGTAATTGTTCTCAGTGCATTATTCTGGATGGTCTCGAGTTTGGTTAGGTTGGTGGAGCTAGCAGTGGCTATGGCTTCCCCGCCATGTAAAAAAATATTTATAAAATTATATATTATAAACATAAAAAATCATATTATAAATATAAAATGTAATTATAAAATAAAACGCACTAAAAACATGTTTCCTATCTGGACTTAAATGGGAATTGACTATTTACATTGAAATTTTTGTTATAAAACTTTTGTACTATTGAAACGAAATGGAGTCCATTTTTTACGTTATCTATTTTCCTTGCATTACGAAACCTAAATTATCATGTGTATAACCAAACTTACTGAATAGTAAATCTTTCAGCAATTTAGTAGCAAATTGTAAAATCTTTTATTTTTAGGGTATACATTTTTATATAGGGATTATATGGAAAATATAATTTACCTATAACAAAGGACAAGAACACACACAGTATAATAAAGTACCAAAATCGAGTATTAGTTATTGCACTCCCCAGACTAAAATACGATATTTATTAGAAATAAAAGTTAAACGTATTATTTATTGTAACATTATAAACATTATATTTAAAAACTAACCTATTACTAAAGACACATAAATAGACAAAAACAATTAGATACAACAACTATAAATATTTTATATTCGTAAATTGGTCTAATTAAAATAAAAAATTGACACTATATTATAATATATTTAAACAACACATCTTTCAATCGGTAGTTTATAACCTTTGTTTTGTAACTTTACATTCTTCTGTCTATTGATATTACAATTTTAACTATGATTAAATTTTTCATTGAGAAATTCAATGTTAAATTTTAAATTAAAAATATAGTGAAGATGTATGAAAAATTCAGTTCAGTATTTAAAATTGTAATATGCCGTCGTCTTTAAACAGTAATAAAGCTGTAAACAGTTCTGAAAATACCGTACGCACCTACAAAACGTTTCAATAACAACGAAGTAATTAAGTTATTATTAATTCCGGCTACGTTTAATTACGTTATGATGAAACCGTTTGTCGCCCAGTGTTATGGGAATACACTGTCAAGGCTATAAAATGGTTGCATGTCTGTTGCCAGTATAGTCACCTTGTTTCCGGCGCGGTTCTATTACATGACTCATTGCTGAATACATTACGTTCCTAAATACATTAGCTCGCCCTGTAATGGCATGTCCGATCATTACATCCACTTCAGACACAATGAACATGTCTTCTTTTATGAGAGTCGTATAGATTCCGGGCTAATATTAGTATCCAGTTTGTTTAAAGATGCCTGTTCTTGATTACATAGTAATACCGGAACGATCGATCGGAACGAACTCTGGTGAGTTTACGTTTACAGTACTAGTAACACACACAAACTTCCCTTATATGTTTTATTTATTAAAATATTTTTTATATATTTTTTAAATAAATTTATGTACGTTTCGGTTGAATAGGAACCATTTTTAGAATTCTTGAATTTTACTGTCGTTGAATCTTATTAATCACTTAAACAATAGTTTATGACTATCCGAACTTTAAATTTAGTAAATTTGTTAAAACTTACTGAGACAGAACGCCTTCGATAGCTATGTGATGATCTTCATCAGTGTCTTCTCTGATGAAGTGGGAGAAGACACTGATGAAGGTCGGCACATATCGATCGAAGGCGTTCTGTCTCAGTAAGTTTTAACATTTTTAGAGGTCGCAAAATGTTATATTTAATAAGAAATAGGTCTTATCTAGAGAATTAGGCATGTTTAGTACATATATAAATGACAAAACAGTAAAAAATGAAACGTTTTGATGAGAAAAAGTTTTAAAAAAGCAGTTTGTGTAAACATATTAGAAATTAAATTACAAAAGTATTTGTCCATTTGTTTCCAGTGAGATTTTTGGTTGCTTAAGATTTTTGAGATATATACAGGATAAATAAAATATTATTGTGTTCAGAAGGTGTTTGTGTATTATTATTAATGTAGGCAACTAAAACTTAAAATTTTCATTTATAAAACTTAAATATAACCTCACTTTACAAACACACACGCAATTTTGCACAGTTTTGATTTATACATTCTATCTTGATGTTATACTACATTAACACACTCAATTCAAATAGCTACTGTGTTTTTAGAGGAAAATCCTGATCTGAGATAAAAAGTCGCTGAAGTAACCTACATTTTTCCTGGTCTGGCAAAAGCTTAAGGGATGTAGGAAATGCTTGTATGTATAACAGTAAGGAAGTAGAACTATATTCATTTTTTTCCTCTGCTGCCCTAAAAGATCCATATAATAATGAATTTGTAACGTCCAATTTACGTCTCTTTACCCCGGTTGTAAATCGTTATTTCTTAGTAAATCCACACCGACCATGCGATGCCCACATATCTTGCTGTTCCCAGTGACAAGGCACTTATGTCCGAACCCTAGTCGTGACTATTTTCATCCTCCCTGACTTTTCCTTATAAAGAGATATTTTCTGCTTAGTTTTGTTACAAAACTGATATGTTTCAGATACCCCCAGCACATGTGGTTATGTAATATGTAACCTATACCCAATACAAGGGGTTTTATACTCTAACCTAACCATACCTATAGCCCCAATCTTTTCCTATGCGTCATGGATATAGGTCATACTCCGTAACCGTCCTAAAACCATAAAATATGTTAATTGTGAAGCATTAATACGGCGTGGCGACTCTTCGACTCTTTTCGACTTTCTCTCTTTCTACTTCTCTCTATCTTTTCCCTATTCTCTCTCCCTTAGTCTCTCCACCTATCTTCTTCTCTTTCTTTCCTTCTCTATCTTTCCCCCTTTCTCTCTCTCTCTCTGTCTCCCACTATCTCTCTCTCTCTGTCTGTCTCTCTCTCTCTCTTTTTCTTTCTCACTCTCTTTCTTTTTTTCTCTCTCTCTCTCTCTCGCTCTCTATCTCTCTCTGAAGCATACCTATAAATACGTAGGGTCGTAACTCTACGTACGTGCTCGATTCGAAGACTTTGGCTATTTATAAAATATAATAACAGAAATTTTAAAAATAAGGAGACTATAGATAAACTTTCATTGTTTATATAATTTCTAGGTTGATAATAATTACTTATAAAATCATTTATATTAAAAATAATGAAAATGATAAAACGAGATATAAATTAAAACATATTTGACAAAGATTAGCTGGTAGCCGGCAACGCAATTATATTACTAAATTAATTTTTAACTCATGCCTAATACTCATGAATTAGAGTTATTATTTTAATTATGTAAAAAATTTAACTCATTCTATTCAATTTCAGCGCGTAGCTCTATCGGTTAGTATACATGTAGCCACCCATGGCGATGCTTTAAGGTCTTATCATGGAAGAAGAGTTGGTCCGGCTTTTACTTTACAAGATGAGTTTTAAAAAATATCTTTAATCAAGCTGTCTACATTGCAATGACTGATCGCTGATGTTATGAGTTCGAAAAAGGATTAATAATTTATACTTTAAACTGTCAAACTGTCAGAAAAGACGATTCTGAAGAACAAGTTCTATTTCCCAAAGCGGTGACTCTGTACTATTACCTGCAGATGAACCAGTTCACTTAACTTCAAATGCGTATCTAAATTCAAACCACTAGATTTTAGAGTCACTGTAACTCCGTTTATAGAAGCAAGAATAATATAAATTTTACTAGGTATGCAGTAAACATATATCTAACACATTACAATGTTACAGACGTGCATGCTACTCATTCCTGCATTTTCTATCTATTCACTTCTTATATTAAAATGGAGATGGAAAAGAATTTTTCATCGTTGTGGTATATAATGCACTCAATGAAACATACACTATATGCCGTATATATAATATATCTTGATAAAATTACCTCGAATACTTTCCTAACCTTCTTTAGATATCATGAAATAATTATCACCGTAAATAAGCTAAAAGTAGTTTCGAATATTAATAGGCTTATTACTAAAGTAATTGACGGAATGGCGGCAATATTTAGGAATTGTTATTATTAAATTTTTATGTTTGTATTTTGTATATAGTTTATACTAATTTCCTTTAATAAACCATTACTTCAACCATATTTTCCAATATTTCTCGTCTTTAATGCTTTTTTAAAAACATTTATCTCCTTTGATAAAATATTATTTCATTAACATTTTATAATTATTATTTATCTTTTTTTTATACCTTTCATGGGCATTTTCTAATTAATATTTATCTCCTTTAATAAACTATTAAAGGAAGGTTTAATAAACCATCCTTTCATGTACATACAAAATTTCACATACAAAATACTTCAGTTTCGCTCTTAAATATGAAGTTTCGATATTTAAAAGCGTCCTACGATGGCTAATTCCTATTAAGGTTAAATAGTTTTCTAAATTTTCAGCCTGGTGACTGGTGTGCAACTTAAAATAACATTTATGTTAACAATTCGCAACTTTTTTTATCTGAAAATTGTTTTAGTTATAGATACTACCTGAAGAAATTAAATTACTTACTAATGACAACGATTAGGTATAAATTTTGTAATGTTCTGATAAAATTGTTGCAAATTAGGTTGTAACTAAGGAAACAATAGAAGACAAAATAAAAATGTTTTGCAAAATAGCAGTTTAGAAATGAACTGAAAATAAATCTTTTGTTTTGCACTATTAAAACGATATAAATTTTGTGCAGGTGTAATCTGTCAGTTTTAAAATAATCGTCAGTCAGGATTTAAAACTAACAGTTTTAATTAAAGTCAGGATGTTTAATTAACAGAAAAAAATCAATATTTTAATTAAAAGATAAAACTTGTTGTTCAACATTTTGATGAAAAACATTTAATACGTCACGAAAAGGGGAATTCTGTTTAGGATTTTTAAGTAACGAAGGTTTGTGAAAAATACTAACAAATTTGATACAACCAGACTATTAACAAATTGAATTTTGAATTGAAAAAAATAATTACAAGAATATATCCTTTTGAGAGCTTGATGTTTAGAAATTTATCTACCTATAGGGAATAAATGCAGTTCGGTGGTGTGAGAAATAAATTCGATAGCAAACTTGAGAGCAACTGCTGAGCAAATACAGCGTTTTGGTTGGTCTGATGAGTGGTATAGCTATTATTCTTCAGGACCTGTGATGATAAAAATGATGGTCAACAAAAGCTTTGTCCATTTCCAGTTGTAAAAGGAATATACATTTACCTTGTTTTATTACAAATTAGTATCAGGAAGTAAATATTTCCGTTTGTCTATAGCAAAACCTCTTGTACGTGGGTACAGCAAAATCACGTTCTGGGTTTATTTTATTAGGTATATTTTTATATATTTCTATGTATATTGTATGTATGTGTTATATTTTCTGTTTTATATATTTACATATAATTGTATTTATGGTATTGTATCCTTTTTTGAGGAAGTAAACTAATTGTTTACAATATGTATATATTTTATACAATGAAATAATTTTATTTGTATATATAATTATTGAATGAAGACATTTAAAATGGAAGAATCTATTATAATGGAAGAATAGTTTTAATTTATATATTGTTCAAAGCTTTTCACCAATTAAAAAGGTATTAGCACCTTCAGTGAAAACAATGTTGTAACAAAATATTTTAAAAAATGAAATGGGATTAAATTTTAGTAAAAATATTGTTATATCATTGTTTTCCTGACGATGCTAATTATTATTATATTTGCGAACAGTTTAAAAATCTATATATATTAAAAAAGTTCTTGAATTTGAAATATTTTTATTCTGTAATTATATTACAAGAAAAAGTATCAAAGTATTTAATATATAATATATTTAATATATATATATATATATATATATATATATATATATATATATATATATATATTTATATATATATATATATATATATATATATATATATATATATATTTATATATATATTAATATTTAAAACAACATAGGTTATTCAAATACAAGAATATTTATTAATTTATATTTTGTAATTATTTAATTATTTATTATTTATTTTTAATTTTGTAATTATTGTAGTTTTCATTCCTGATGATGTTGGTACTGTTTACCAACGAAAAGCTTTGGATATAAATTAATAAATATTCTTGTATTTGAATAACCATGTTGTTTTAAATTATTAAACAAGAAAACGTATTATATATATATATATATATATATATATATATATATATATATATATATATATATATATATATAAAGAACTAAGTCAAAATACAAACACAAGAATTATAATTGAATTTACAATTATTTAATATTCCTGATGATATTGGTACTGTTTACCAACGAAAAGCTTTGGATATAGATTAATAAATATTCTTGTATTTGAATAACCTATGTTGTTTTAAATTATTAAACAAGAAAAAGTATTATATATATATATCGCAATATGTATTCTTGTGTATTAATAAAGAACTAACTCTAAATACAAATACAAGAATTATAATTGAATTTACAATTCAATGCTTTTCGTTGGCTAACAGTACCAACATCATCAGGAATATTAAACGATTGTAAATTCAATTATAATTCTTGTGTTTGTATTTTGACTTAGTTCTTTATATATATATATATATATATATATATATATATATATATATATATATATATATATATATATATATATATATGTTTGTGTATGTGTATATATATATATGTAATATTTGTATGTATAATACCTTTATACATTTGTATAAAATGTTTGTGTTAATGCCGACTTTAACACTCGCTCAACTCTATGCTTTACGGTATTCTTAAACACCATGCAACCGTAATGTTACAATGTTAAGTCAAAATTATTTTCGGTACTTTTTTGTAAAATATTTGGTTTAAAGGCACTTAATATTTTGTGTTTAATATCCACACTTTACAATAAAATACTTTTCTATAATAAATTTCAAATCACTTAACAATAGAAAATATAAAAACAATCCACAAATTATTATTAAAATAAAATGTTTTATTAAGTAGACGTTGTATTTTAGGCGAAGTTTTAAGTTTGTGTTTTGATTCCAAATATGTATTCATGTATTTATGTATACACACAATGACTTCTATCAGTCTTTCGAGTCTTTTCTTTTAACTTTCAATTCTTATCTCTTAGACCACATCACATTGTTTCACTACCTGTCTCCTAAAACTATTTCTTCTTCCCACCGGAGTACAAATTATCAATAGGTAACACTCCAATGGCCTTCCCGAACTCTCTTCTACATGTGGATTAAGATAAGATAATAAAAACCCTCTGGTATTGCGAGTGGGTGTGATTGGCATCGCACGGTAGGATCGCTTACGTGCCTGAAGTGCTCTCAACCTAGAGGAAGAGTAATACCTATAATACGTTTCGTTATAAAAATCTGGACCTTTTGAAACAATATTAATCTCTCTCTTGCTTTTATAATTTTGACTCTCCTAATTGCCCTTGGAAGGTTATTGTCAGAATTGTGAAAACGAACATGTACAATAAAGTAGTCCGTCTTGTGTGCGGTTACTTTTTCGTTTCGCTGCTCATTTCTTAAACTGATAATTATTAAAAATACTAAAAAAAGCTAAAAAAAGAAAATTAACTATCCATCAAAACTTAACGACATAGCTATACAAGAAAGCACAGTGTTTGCAAAGTGTAAAACAACAAACTGCAAGCTGCTTACGTCATTGTTGTTACAAGCAGTCGCTAGATCGATACACGGACATCAGCCGGATGTTTGGTGACATTGTGAAAACAATATATCTGAAAGTCAGCTATATTACGCTGATGCTCCCGACTACAACATTTCTGATTGGCTTAAGCCATTTTACGAGATCCGAAAAAATCTCTAAATATAATAGACATTTCTGAAATGCGTCTATTATGCTATCAATTCAACTTAAAGAGGATTTAATAATTTGAAATTTTATATGATTTGTATAAAATATTTTTAAAGTGTAAACTTCTATAGCGACGTCTATTAAAACTTATTAGATAGACATAAACATACAATTTCGCCACAGTATAATATCCATCAGGTTACTGCTGAGATAACTCAAAGGGAATTAATAACATATGATTTCGTGCAACAGCTGATTTTATGTTATAGGTTATGTTGTAGAACAGCTGTTTTACTCATAGGTTATGTTGCATTATTTATTGAACATTCTTAAAGAAAAAGGTTATTATTAAATAGTTTTTATTAGTTAATGAATATATTATTTACCTAAATATCGATAAATTTAGACACAAATAAATCAATTTAGCGATAATAATAATAAGCTATATCTTTAATCCAAATTTTGAAATAAAATCATTCTTAGGCGCCATGATGCTTTTTAAATGGTGTTAAAAAAGTTTATTTTCAGTAATCTAATTCTGTTTTTGTTACCTACTATATTTTATTATTAACTACATTAAATATTAGTCAATAGTAAACAATCTACATAGTTGAAATAACGACATGCGCCTAAATACTGACTGAAAAATGTATGAACTCATATTTTTTGCGATTTTCATTAAACGATTTGCAAAACTGTTATTTCTTATGTCGTAACAAATGCTTAAGTAATAAATTCTCAATAAATAAGAATCGTTGTTTCCTCAATTCAACATTTCTGTAGCCATGGTTATAGAATTTTTCACTTCTATCGGCATTCGCCCTAGTGCCAGTATCAATTTTTATTTTCTTGTAGAATTATGTTTACAGTAGGCAGATTTTTCTCTCATTCCGAGTAGAGCAAACATGAATTATCGGGATTTATGTTTAGAGAATAAACTATTTGTTTCTTCGACCGAGACGTATTGGTTGAGCAGGCTAAGCAAGCTCTATTTGTTCGCCACAGATGTGTTTAAATAACTATGAGCAAATCTCTCATCCAGATTTATATTTAATATTTCTCATTGCGCATTGAACATATATATAGGCAGATGTAGTGGGATATTTAAATACTTCCATTCCCCATGTTGAATAGAATAAGACATTTTTATATACGAATAATTCTATCTCAAATTTAAGCCTTAGTTTACAGCTAAATTGAATCAATTGTTTAATCACATTAAATTGGTAGATATTTACTTATTAATAAAACCAGATATAAATGTTATAAATGGTATAATATACGAAATTATGATCATATGTTAACACTAACTTTTTTAAACATGTATTTTGTTTATATAACACTATCCCGCATTTATGTCGGTTGTACAGACAAATGGCACATTCGGAAGGTTAGTTCAAGTCACCATTTCTAGTTTTCCTGTTGTATCTATCAACATTTTAAAGTGGGTCCCATACATTTTATGTGCTTGAACTTCCCACTTTATATATTGAGTTAAACCATTTATCATTAACTCAATGGCAATGCGTGTTTTATGGATTGCCATAAGTTTAGTGACTTTAAACATTTCTTGATCGTATCAGGGGAAATTTATTTATCATTTTGTAGTTCTTAAATATTTATTTATTTAGGGTTTACTCTCATGGTTCTTACTCGCTTCTCTTTGTGTCAATTTTCCCCAAAGTTGTAACTTTTAACTAAAGATTTTTATTCATCACTAAATTGTATTAATATGTTATTAAATCAGATATCAAGTGAAATCGGAAAGAAAAATACTTTAAACTATTGGTAAAAATGATTTCCATTAGTTTGTCAGATCTTTATTAGTCGTAGCTTATGTTTCTCATGAAGTATTACTCTAAAAGGCCCAAAACAATTACTAATATGGTAAAAGTTTAGATAATATGTTGTTAGAAGTTTAGTACAATATAGAAAAACTGTGAAAAATTATATGGTCATATATATATATATATATATATATATATATATATACACTAGATGACCCTTCTAACTTTGTATCGCCTAAAAGTCAACGAATGGTGTGTTAACATTAGCTAAACTTAATTTAATATATTATTAACCTAATAATAGCTAAACTTATAGTAGTCGATCGAGAAAAGCGTAACAATAAAAGTTCTTGATTCAAAGTTATTTATTGAAGTGCATTCGGATATGCACTATTTTTTGTATATTGTTTGAAATGTGTTAGTAAATAAGTTTAAATTGATGAGTGTTGCTTAGCAAACAAAATTTGAAATGAATTCAATTAAATATCTTAGGATAAGATGGGATAAAAAATCATATTTTGGTACTTGAAAAACACAAGTTGAAAAATATTTTTATGTGGTCGGGAAGCCGTTTAGCTAAAATCGTACAGACGTTTTATATTTTAATATGTTTCTGCTAAAGCTAATTCATTTTGGGGAGTGTCCCTTGGTCCCTGTGCTCCCTCCTGAGACTTACAATGCCATAAACACTCCCAGGAATGTACTCAACTATTTTCCAAAGTTCATGGTGATCGGATCAGTGAGTTTAGTAATGCAAAAGGTACATAAATACATACATACACACATACAAACTTTCATTTATATATATAGAATAAATTATCAAATATATGTTTATTCTATAACACACATGTATAGAATAAACGTGCCTATTTCAATTTTACATTTATTATTATATATGTACATGTACTAGGTGTTCCCTGGCTCGTTTTCCTCTTGCACATTGTGGTTGCAAGGATAAGAAAAGAAAAACAAAACGTAGAGGTGTAATAGAAGTTTAATTTTTGAATACTTTAGAGGCTAAGGCAATACAGTGTCAAGGTTATGTCATTTATTGATCAAACCGTTGTCTGTATTAATCTGATAAGACAGGAGTTCCCAGTTCCTCCTGGTGAAAGCAAGAAGTCGTCCCCCCATTCGCGTCATTTTTAATCTCCATTATGGGGTCATAAACTCTCTTATGTTCACGCGGTTATTTGGGAATACTTGACTAGATAATACAGGAAAAAAATTGTCTCTAGTAAATATAGATCATTATTGAAGTGTTTACAGTTTTTATAAACAGATATAAAACGTTATCATATGTTTTATTAGATTACTTCTTAAATTGTAATTTAATTATATACAAACACGATATGTGTATAAACCATAGCGTAGAATGAAAAAAGTAACAATGATTCGATTATTTTGATAAAGGTAATAAGCTATTGACTGTTGGATACCTATATTCTTCTGAAATTCTAATTCATACCTACAAGTGTTCTCTTTTATTCCTCAAATAGCAATATAAAATAAAACTCAATTTCAATTGATCAAATTTTAAATACAGTTGTGACTTCGTTTGAAATCGCTATATCGCACCTCGCATTACATCCTGTCCTACATTGACAACACAGACATTATCTAATAATTTACATCACTTTAGCATGACGTAATCAGAACCGCCTTCAAAGCGTAGGTCACATTTCAGTATGCAGCCCGCTTTACCTCAGTGTAATACTGTAGGGTGTAGCACAAAGGGTAGCGAGAGTGTTGTATGATTTGATAATGAAATGATACCTCTACTGTCAGAGCTTGCTTTCATTAGGACGGAAATAAATTAATGTGTGCGTGGAATTCGTAATGGGCTAGGAACAGAGAGAAATTTGAAACCAAATGTTTCTTGATATGGACACTTCTAGCACTTTTATTTTTAAAATGACTTTTTTTTAACTCTTTTGATATGAAAAATACTTATATCATTTTTGAGATGGACAAACAATGATTGTGAATACGGCAATAAGTCTTTTGAATGCGAAAATGTAACTATTTTCTATAATCTCTCTCTCACTTTCAACTCCTCACTCATCCTACTACGTTCATAATATGTACAGCAACTTCAAGTAATAGATCGAATCCACGCTATGATACAATATTCCACTCTGTCTGTCTGTCTGTCTGTCTCTCTCTCTCTCTCTCTCTCTCTTTCCCCTCTTCCAACTCTCATCCTACTACACGTTCATAATGTGTGCAGCAACTTCAAGTAACAGATCGAATCCACGCTATTTTACAATATTCCACTCTCTCTGTTTCTTTCTCTCTCTCTCTTTCCCCTCTTCTAACTATCATCCTACTACACGTTCAAAATATGTGCAACAACTTCAAGTAACAGATCGAATCCACACTATGTTACAATATTCCACTCTCTCTGTTTCTCTCTCTCTCTCTCTCTCTCTCTTTCCCCTCTTCTAACTCTCATCCTACTACACGTTCATAATATATGCAGCAACTTCAAGTAACAGATCGAATCCACACTATGTTATAATTTTCCTCTTTCTCTGTTTTTCTCTCACTCCCTCTGCACATATATATATATATATATATATATATATATATATATATATACATATATGATTGTGTATAAAATTTCAGTCCAACCATTAAAAAAATCAAAGAGTGATAGGCATTTATAAATACCGGAATAAGGATTTATATCATTTTGTCATATCTATTGTCTTATTATTAACTTAAAATTGAGCTTTAAAATATAAATCAATACCATTTATTATGAATAAACACTAATATAAATATATATTTATCTATTCTTAGCAAATTTAGATTTTTATGAACCAATATGAAAGATAAGGAAAATTTCCAGTTTATTGAATATTAATTCTGTTTTTCTACAAAATTGAATAATTTCCAAAAGCTATTTAGTTATAGTGTGAAATAAAATTGATTCACCACAAATATCTTCAAGTAATCTGAGGTAAGTAATGTATCAGATGGACGAATCTGGGCGTAAACATGTTTCTAATGTTAATAATGCAATCAAAAGATAAAACAATTGTGGATTAAAAGGTATAGAAATAAGAGACCAAAATAATAAAACTTAGTGAAGGTCAAAGCCTCCTGATGTGTACAGTTGAGGAAAATAGAACAGCAAGCGGACAGGTTTGCGTGCAAGCAGTAGGCTAACTCTAAACAGGATCAGAAGAAGGTGTCCTCTTTTAACAGTCCTTTGTGGATGAAGGAAACTTTGAAGAAAGCTACATAATGCCACATTTGTACTAAAAATACAGTAAAATTGTAACATAGCGTGGATTCGATCTGTAATATGAAGTTGCTACACATATTCGGAACGTGTAGTATAATGAGTGTTAGAAAAGGAAAGAGAGAGAGAGAGAGAGAGAGTGAGAGAGAGAGAGGAAAATTCTAACATAGCGTGGATTCGATCTGTAATGTGAAGTTGCTACTCATATTCGGAACGTGTAGTAGAATGAGTGTTAAAAGAGGAAAGAGAGAGAGAGAGAGAGAGAGAGAGAGACAGACAGACAGAGAGAGAGGAAAATTGTAACGTAGCATGGATTCGATCTGTGATATGAAGTTGCTGCACATATTCGGAACGAGTAGTAGGATGAGTGTTAGAAGAGGAAAGACAGAGAGAGAGAGAGAGAAAGAGACAGAGAGAGAGGAAAATTGTAACATAGCATGGATTCTATCTGTTACATAAAGTTGCTGCACATGTTCTGAAAGTTTATTAGGATGAGTGTTAGAAGAGGGGAACGAGAGAGAGAGAGGCAGACAGAGAGTGAGAGACAGAAAGAGCAAAGGGGAGTTTACACATTGACGTCAGAGAAATCTAATTTCACGAAAACGTTTAATAATGACATTCTTTTTTATATATGTTGGGAATATTTGTTGGCTACATACTTCAGTACATTTTCCTACCTTTCCTAATTTTAGAATATTTTCCTCTACTGACGCGTTTCGGAATAACTCCATTTTCAAAACTTAAACCGTACTCTAATGAAGAGTACAATTTACGATTTGAAAATGGAGTTATTCCGAAACGCGTCAGCAGTGGCTGCTATTGTAAAGGTAGGAAACAGTAGACCAATGAACTCGAATATATGCGTTTAATGATTTTTTTACAAAAACAAAGGCACAAATCTTTTTACATAATACAACAAAATAATTGTATTGTTTGCATAGCAAAAATGGTAATAACGAAAGCAATCTTAATACATTTGTAACCGTTTAAATATTTTACAAATTATATTAACGCTGTTTCACTAACCAATGTTTTCTGAAATATTTGTAAAGGCTTATTTATTGTAGAAGTTATTGACTATGTAAATTAATGTAAAACGAACTTATGTAAGTTGCATGACCGAGCCACCCAGAAAAAAACGGATAAATTCTCGAGCTATAACACTTGGCTCACCGTGACCCGCACTTTCAGCGGGATACGCGTTTTATTTCATTAAACATTTTGATTACTTAATAAACTGCACGCTTTTGTCAGAGAAGGGCGAAATATTAATAAATTTCTTTCGTTCCCCCTTAACGTTCGCCCTGTGTATCGATGTTTGTTGTCGGGTAACCATGGAGACTAGGCTACACGCCAACAGATGATGTCATAGAGGGGAGGCGAAGGGGGATGAAGTGGGGAAACACGATAACGACGCCAAGTTAAACATCTTCTGCAACAGCAACAATGCCGCGCAGGCAATTATGGAAGTTTCTAACGTTA
The DNA here is from genome assembly GCA_036971475.1 of Prosapia bicincta. NCBI lineage: Eukaryota > Metazoa > Arthropoda > Insecta > Hemiptera > Cercopidae > Prosapia > Prosapia bicincta. Next base: position 39,737,151 of record JBAIZL010000004.1, on the reverse strand, counting down.
TTTCAGCATTTTATGTCTGACGCTGAGAATCCCAAGGTGCTTAGTGTAACCTAAAGTAGACGAAAGAAGCTAATGATTAATTCTTAATTTTATATAAAAAAAACTATATGACGATAGTACTTTTATTCGTTAAAAATTTGAAAAGGTTGAAATATTTTATGATTTATGTACAAATATTACTAAAATGTATTTCAGATATCAAATCATAATATTTAGACAAACATGCTCTAATTTTTAAGTCAATTTTCTCTTTTTAAATGAAACCTTTGGATTATAATCATTTAAACAAAACTTACCTGGAAGTATACTGGTTGAATTCGGCTAACGGATGTTTCCTTAGGGATATGGATAATTTGATTTTTTTGTTTAATCAAAATTCTAACAAGTAATTTTAAAAAAATTCAAATGAATTTCTACGTTGGTCAAAAAAGAGCCATTTTATTTTGGTTTCCTTTTATTATTAATTAAAAATAATATAAAGTAACATAACCAATGCCTTTAAACAGCTGTTCTAGCATATATCGTATAACATAAAATCAGCTATTTTATGAAGTCATATGTTTTTACTTATTTTGAGCCAAATAGGATGAAATAACTGTATTGGACATCTTGCACTTTTTTGTGAAGCGTTTCCCTTCATTATAAAACTAAAATAATTAACTAAATTAAATTAATGGAATAATATTTGAAAAAAAAGTATTAACATCAAGTGTCATCCATTACAAATTTTAAAAAATATATTTTAAAATGAGCGCATTGAATAAGAAGTATTTTATTAATTATTGAAAGTTTGAACAAGATGTACACACACACACACACACACACACACACACACACACACATATATATATATATATATATATATATATATCACTCACTCACTCACTCACACACCCACACACCCACACACACACACACACACACACACACACACACACACACACACACACACACACACACACACACACACACACACTGCAACGTAGAGTTTGCCCTTGCAATTTTAGAAATTTGAATTTTAAAAATTAAAATGTAACGACCCACTGTTAACATGTTTATTTTAAAGAAAAATAAAGCATAGAATAACAGAGTGTAAAATGCCAATATTTTATAGTCAATAATAAACGTTGTAATTAACAAATAAATTTGACAAACCAGGAGTGTAGTGGCGATAAATAATTAAGTGCAAGAAAACAATTAAAAAATACTATCTAGCGAACCTGACCACCTACAACCACCATTGACATTTCCAAATAGCAAGCAAAGTGTGAAAAAATCAATAGTTTAATCATAAACCATAAAACTGTAGTACATAAAAACATTCTAACAAAATTAAATGAAATAGACATTTTGAACAATTAAAAGAACTATGCAAGTTGGTTGACGTAAAAAGGAGAAACCAATTAAGACAGGAAAAAAAATTATCAAAGTTGCAAGGAAAAACGGCTGGAAGGGGAAGTGAGGCGAGGCCATTATAAACCAATGCGCAAGAGTTTTAAAAGGAGTCCGAAAATTTAAAAATTCACAAGTGCCCAACGAAACTATAGGTGTTTTCAGCTAGATTAAAAAGGCAACATGCGTCTATAAGAACGCCTCTATCGTCAAATTTATAACGCAAGATATAAATTGTGACTAAGCAATCGGTACTTCTATTTCTTAGAAAATGTAACTCAAATCGTAACGACATACCGTGGTTTCGTTGTCCGAAAAATCCAAGGGATCTAGCGAGGAAGACAGAAGAGCCCCGCTTCAACAAGATCTAAAAGCCAGAAACCGAGGATGTCAATTTGTGAAACTTATGGCAAGTCATTTTTTACACTCAAATTCATTAGTTAAAATTTAACAAGCTTTTCAGAAAAATATAATTCAGAATTTGGTTTTGTAAGGAACAGTGGCTTCATTCTAAAAATAATTGTTAAATAGTGTTAGAAAAGTAAAAGATGTTTCTTATATTTAATATTGAATTGTGTAAAATCATTAAAATTAGATGAAATAAGTCACTTCTCCAAAAAGGCAAGTTTTTTCATGTAAATTTTTCAAATTTCATAACAAAGTCCATAGACCGCTTAAACATGAAGAAACCAACAAAAGAATATTTAATGAAACATATATTAGTGGTTTAGACTATATACTTGGTCTTTTTTAATAAGATCAAAGGTTTCCTCCTGAGAGTAAATGAGTTTAAATATTTGAGCTACATTAAAGGCGAGTTGGTTTCTAAGTCAAAGTCCAGGGATAAATGTCACTGGCAGATGCTGCTTAAATGTAGCACAGGAGCATATAAAAAGGTAAAATCAAGCAGTGTCATATTTTGCACGGCCCAACCTGGATCACCTTTTAAGAATTGCAAATGGTTAGATCTTATGTATGTTATGATGGTTCATGATAATATGTATCTTTTCAGCTGACAAAATTACTGACAAAATGACTACATAGCCCTCACAATAGTTAACAGTAGAGGGCATGTTTAGAACAGCAAGTCAAGTGGGCGTGTCGTTGCATGCGCTTAAGTGCATTTTAAACAGTAATCAATTGGTTATAAATAGGTAGAGGTATAAAGGGGTGGGTTCGTTGCAACACACACACACACACACACACACAATATACATATATATATATATATATATATATATATATATATATATATATATATATATTAAAAACATTTCAAAAACAATAATACTTTTAATGCATATATTATTTCTTGTTTTTGCAATGTTTTTAATTTATTAACTATATTACAAGAAAACATATCTCCATATAAATATAAAATACGTTTTTATGTTAATAATTTAAAACAACATAGGTTATTCAAATACAAGAATATTTATTAATTTATATCCACAGCATTTTGTTGGTAAACAGTACCAACATCCTCAGGAATGAAAATTAAAATCAATTATTGTAATTTTCATTCCTCATGATGTTGGTACTCTTTACCAACGAAAAGCTTTGGATATAAATTAATAAATATTCTTGTATTGGAATAACCTATGTTGTTTTAATATATATATATATATATATATATATATATATATATATATATATATATATATACATATATGAATGAGCTAATAGAAGAACTGAAACAATATTGTGGAAATATGAAAATATGGGTTTAATAATGGATACCTGCATTTACAGAAACCAAAATTGACTAACAAAAAACCTCGATATTTTACAATTTCAAATTCAGAAATATCAGGACATTTATTAAATATAAGAGCATCAGGACATTTAATAAATATAAGGATATCAGGAAATTTATTAAATACAACAATATCAGGACATTTATTAAATATAAGAATATCAGGACATTTATTAAATATAAGAATATCAGGACATTTAATAAATATCAGAATATCAGGACATTTATTTAATATAGAAATATCAGGACATTTATTAAAAATAGGAATATCAGGACATTTATTAAATATAAGAATATCAGGACATTTATTAAATATAAGAATATCAAGACATTTATTAAATATAAGAATATCAGGACATTTATTAAATATAAGAATATCAGGACATTTATTAAATATCAGAAAATTAGGACATTTATTAAATATAAGAATATCAGGACATTTATTAAATATCAGAAAATCAGGACATTTATTAAATATAAGGATATCAGGACATTTATTAAATATAAGAATATCTGGACATTTATCATTGTCGCAAGCTTTCTTTAAGAACACTTTCATCAATTTGACGTTGGGGTTTCTTGAAAGTATATTCATATTAGTTTTTTTTATTTCAGTGTCACTAACTGATTATAATCTGTTTTCAAAAACTTTCATTCCAGAGACTAAGCCCTTATAATTGAAAAAAAAACCTATTCCACAATATACATAAGCAGGTTTTAATCCATTTTTCCTCCCTACTGAAAATACGTTGAGAGAGGAAGAAGTACACGCGTATTCATATAATGGCAGAGAGAGAAAGAGGGAGAGAGAGAGAGAGAGAGAGAGAGAGAAGAACGAATTTAACTATTTTTAAAGAAAATGTTACAAAATACCATAGGAAACTTACGGATCAAAAAAGCAGACACTAATGATACAGGACTACAATGGAGACGGTGTGAGGTTGCAGATAAGGTGACCAGAGAAAACATATTGCAATAGACCGTATTGAATGCGCCAGGAGTAGAACGGGAAGCAAGGTTAGGTCCAACATTAAGGAATAGATAGCCTACATGCGATAGGGCGTCCCTACGTCCGCTATTATTATCGACGTTTATTGTTGAAACTCTTTCCAACTACTGAAGCATATGTTAAACAATATTAATATAAAAAGCAAATCTTGGGACGTTTAATATGGAACTTATTATGTACTACAATGTACAATAATTTGTTTTCCTGCTACAAATATTTGCATAAAATTAAAACAATTGGTAGTAGTTAATACAATAAGACGAAATATGAACTATTATATCTATATAACGACATCTACATCTATATCTATATAATACATGTATATCTATATAATTATATCTGTATAACTACCTCTATATCTATATAATACAATTTTATAAATGTAAACATATCTATTTCTATATAACATCTATATCCAACCCTACATCTATAACTTTAAACTACTTCTGTCGGCATTTACTCCTACAAAGGAGTATATATATATAATAAACCAACATAGGTTATTCAAATACAAGAATATTTATTGAATATTAAACAAGAAAACGTATTCACACACACACATACACACACAAACACACACACACACACACACACACACACATATTTATGTGTGTGTGTGTGTGTGTGTGTGTGTGTGTGTGTGTGTGTGTGTGTATTTGTGTGTGTGTGTGTGTGTGTGTGTGTGTGTGTGTGTGTGTGTGTGTGTGTGTGTGTGTGTGTGTGTGTGTGTGTGTGTGTGTGTGTGTGTGTGTGTGTGTGTGTGTGTGTGTGTGTGTGTGTGTGTGAGAGAGAGAGAGAGAGAGAGAGAGCGAGAGAGAGAGAGACCGCACTTAAATGTACAGTATTGTGTTATGTGTTTTATCGTGTGTACGTGTATTTGCGTACGTGCGAGTATGTATTTTATTGACAGATTTTTTTATTTAATAATAAAACTCCGAAGTGAGATAGTTGAATATTAATTTTCAAGACCTATGTTTATAGAATATACATGAAACATTTAAAAATTTAGGTAAATAGTAAATTTTCTTATTACCATTTAAATAGAAAAATAAGCTTATGGGCCGTAATGAGAAATATTTTTGAATAAAGGTAGTACTCAACACTGTATAGAGAGGAACCTTTCTGTGGTTGCGTGTAGCTGGAAGCACGTCAATAGTGTTGCGCATCTTCTACAAACCCGCGGCCAACAATACTGCCTCACGTTACATGAATACCGAAATATTAAGCTCGTGTGTCGAACGTTTCGGCGCTTCTCACCGGCGATACGACTACCACCCAATAATCGGGGGGCGAGATAATATTTCCCGCTCGTCATTGTAGGGCTCCTATTCGCGACTTATCTTGGGTTGTATTGTCAAAGCCCCGTGAGTCTTCCAACACACACAACACCTGTTGTAATAACACGGAGATGGATAAAACACCAGCTTGAATGTATTGTTGTACGGTCGTATGAAATGAGGGTCCTCATCTTAACGCCATCTTCGTAAAGTTTATGGACATTAAAATATTATTTATTTGACGCGTCCGATTGTCCACGACGATTGATAACTGCAAAGTTTGACTTTAATAACTTTACGACTTGCCGAACTTATAATTTAGGTATGTGTGTTAGATACTTTCTTTGACAATACGTTTACGACCACCATAATCGATTTTCATCACTGCCTCAAAACTCGTGTAATATTGTAGAACGCCTAAGCCAATTAGGATAGTTTAGTGCAATCGAAAATGTATAATCTAGGTGTTTCGTAAATTTACTTAAAATATAGGTTCAGGAAGTTTTATTTGTTGGTGTATGTACGTAAGTTTGTGTGTGTGTGTGTGTGTGTGTGTGTTTGTGTGTGTGTGTGTGTGTGTTTGTGTGTGTGTATGTGTGTGTGTGTGTGTGTGTGTGTGTGTGTGTGTGTGTTTGTGTGTGTGGTAATAGAAAGAGCAAGAGAGAGAAAACAGAGATCGAACTAATGAGAGTAAAATGAAGGGAGATAAAATAAGTACCTTTTATTATATATTAGGTCTACAATACTTACTCTTTTAGAAAATAAATGTAAATTTCCAATAGTTAATTACAAAATACTTGACAAAACACTAAACCATAAAAATAAAATAAATAGAATCAAATGTATATCGACAAATGGTATTGCAAGGCACGCAGCAAGTACTTATCGTTTTAGGGTGACAGTACCTTTTGGTGCAAACCAGGGAAATTCTCAGCACACGGAGGTAGTGAGGAGACTGTTGACGCAGATATAAGAGGAAGACAGACATGCAATGCATAATTCGAGAAGTTGGAAAAGAAATAAAACCATAATTAAGGCTAAGAATGGAGTTGGCACAGTAAAGAAAATGGAATGAAAGAGTTTCAGTCGATGAATGGGGATAAATTAGGACCGATGTGATAAGGCATGAGGTCGACTAAATACTTGCCATGGTAGAGAGGTTATGATCAATACATCAATCGTACACACATCTGGTGTATCAAAATATATAAGCACCCCCTTCCTCCCCCTCCACAAACATACGAGCACGCGTGCACTCACATAAATACGCACACCAAACACACACACACACACATATATATATATATATATATATATATATATATATATATATATATATATATATATATATATATATATATATTCGAAGTGATTCAAACAGAATTTTTAAACGGCTGGTAAATTTTCGTTGATCGGTTGGAAACAATGTTTTACCACGTTTCTAATTCTGGGAGCATTTTGATTGTTGACACAAGTTGTATTTCTTTTGCTCTATGGTTCTGTGTCTAACCATGGAGGAGTTCCCTTGTGCGCAACGAGAGAGTTATGTTACTGTCAGGCGACTTCGCGATACTCTAGCACGTAATGATTCAACAGTTCGCAGACTCATGAAAACGTTCTTTGGGATGGGTTCAACAGTCTACCTTAAAAGTCTTGGACGTCGTTTTTCTGACCTAACTAACAGAACATTGCATTGGTTCATGTCAGTGTGGTTGTTAGCCCAGTGAAATTAATACGTAGCTGTACTCAACAATTATGTTTAAGAAGTTTTTCGGTACGGAGAATTCTTCGGTACGATCTCCGCTTTTACCCTAATAAAATTCAATTGCCACTTGAAATGGTTCCCGCGAAAAAATTGTTTTACTCTGTGAACGGTTCCTGGATCGCGTTATTTCTCGTAATTCCTACCATTAATGGCCACCAAGGCCGTGTGACTTTCATCTATGGGGCCATCTGAAGTCACTGGTGTATGCTAATAAACTTCGAAGGAGGAAATTCAATGGGCTATTGGCGGTTGGAAGTGGAACCCTGTCGGGCAGTCATAGCGAGTTTCATAGCCAGAATTGTCACGTGCCACAGCTATAGAGGAGGACATGTGCATGAAGTCATTTTTCATACATGAAATCAGAAGGTTAGAAGAACAGGTTGATGTATTTAGTTTCAGTTTTTCATTAAAATAAATCTCGTAATTTGTTATATCAAAACCGCTGCTGTGTTTGATAACCTTATATATATATATATATATATATATATGTGTGTGTGTGTGTGTGTGTCCGAATTACAAAATATCCTTTTAAATTAGCCCTGTGGTTGGATAGACAAACATTTGGTTCGTAAACGGATTAGGCCCGCATAATCTATGCCCCCTTTACCACTGTCATTCATCACCCCTCAATTCCCTGACGTCATGTATTATTGAGTTGTTAATGCATATCATAAAGCGTAATTACATAAGGGACTAGTATAATTGGACGGTAAAATGTCCCTAGCCTGTGGAAATAAATTCACGTAGTACAGCCACTACATTGAAACAGTTTGGAGATGACAATACATTAATAATCTGATATATAAAGTTAAACACAGTAACTTCTTATTCTTCAGATTAATTGTTACCAGTGGCGACTATAAGGTAAACTTTCCTCAAGTGACAGCGGTTTATGGTTAATCAGTTCTAGTGATTTTAATGATAGGAGCTAAATATATCCTATCCTATCTGAAATTTTTCTAAAGGATTGTCATTAAAAAAAAAGAAAATATATTCATAAAATATTATTAGACTTATACTTATTGGGAGAGATTTAGCAAAAGAGATGTCCGATGTAAATCGAGAGAAACGTGGTAAATTTGAATAAATTGAGATGAAGATTTAATGTGTTTAAACAATAATTTTCTCACTATGCACCTAATCCTCATAAGTACCAAAGTGAGAATTATTGAAAAGCAGGAAAAAATAAAATTATAGTAATGATGATTTAGTAACCTTAATATCAAAAGAATTATAAGTACATAAACATACACTCACACAGAAATACAAATACATTACTTAGTGAAACAATAAATTTAGATCGTTCTTGAAGTAATACGAGCTCTAAATATGTAGTTCTTCTTTTTTTTTTATTACCGCTAAGCCTGGGTAAAAGGGCTTTTTAAACCTGGGTAAAGCCATTAAATTTTTCTAATGGTTTCCTAGGGAGACCAACATATACAGCACTGAATGTAAAATAAACAGCTGATTGAGTTAAACATGAATTTATTTCAGACTGACTGACTGAAACATAGATTTCCCGGTCCTTTTTTAAATTGAAAGAATCAAGTTAAGAAAAGTAGTAGTCGCGTAGCGAGAGTCGAACAAAAAGGATTCTTCCAGATTTAGCTGGTGATTGCGGGGACGATTTCCGATGGAACCCCAAGGAACCCAGCGAACACCAGAGGTAATCTAGTATATAAGCTACCCGTAACAGGGGAATATTTTAAATCTATTATATTTTATATAAATGTAAATACGCACCCCGTCCACGGCCCGAGGAGGATTACTTGTCAAATTTCCTATTAAGGGTGGATATTCTAAATTCTATTTTGTATAGTATTAATCTCGCTATTTAATCATTATACGGCGGCGTGTGTCAAATTTAATAAAATTATTTTTTTCATTCACGATTTTATTATGGTTTTTCAACGTGATAATATGCCGCAGTGTAGCCTATAAACTGTATATGTGTATACATGCGTACGTTGTATGTGCTGTATGATATATAAACATGTTTTATTATTTAACAGATATTTCCCTTTATTTAGATTTATGCCAGAGGGAAATTCCGTATTAAGGTTTTTCCAATAAAAGAAAGTACATGAGTAAACGAGGGTTTTAAAAAAGTAAATAAATGTAAATCACTAATCTTGCCATTTCATGTTCCCCGTTCTACATCCCGTGGTTATCTATATTCGGAACGTATCTTTGCTACTTTTACAGCCATTTCGGCAAAGTAAAACACAAATAAGCAGTAGTAAAACTGTATTGATAAACAAATAAAATATTGTACACCAAACCTGGGCAGTAAAATTTCATATTGATAAAAATAATACACAAGAGTATATTTGCTCTTACGACAACAGATTTGTTGTTTTTACGGCTTTCGATTTGCTCGGCGAAATATATCTATGATTTGAACGAAAAATGAATACCGAATATTTATCATATTGTTCAATAAATGAAATTCGACGTTGCAACTTTGTTTTCAAACAGTTTACTGTAAAAATATTTTAGCTACATTACGTTGTCGAAAACATTAACAGAATTCTCAACAGAAAAATAAATATATTTAAATTTCATTAACCTAGCCAAAATATAGTAAATAAACAACCAGTGGGCATATCCGAAACGTATTGAGTAGGTATTATTATAATTGAATCAGTTATTTTTAAAAGGACTGTTTTCCAATTTGTCAGGAGTTTATAAAAGCTGACTTGGAATCTAATAAATACAATACCATACAACTACTCTTTGAGCTCAGCTTGTGAGGTTATGTTATTAAAAATATAAGACGTAACCTATGAGTTTTCAGTTAGAGTTTATAGTAGCAACATTCATTTATAATGATGACTTTATCAATGAAACGCGTCTGAGTTGATAAATAATTAATTTGTGAGTCTTGTGTACGTCTTTTATTTGTAACAATTACCATGTTTCGTAAAAATCATTTTTAAACGTAACATCAAAACACACATTCTACTCAAAACTTAAGCATTTGCGGTTGGTATGTGCTTAACTACAAAAAAATTGGTTACTGGATGACGATTTTTAAAAATAAGTAGGTGTAAAGTTAGAAAAAAATACTATAAAATGGCAAAACTCTATATTAAATATACAAAATGTTTTTAAAAAAAAGTACAAATAAATATCCTTAGGTACGAAATAGTCCAAATTTATTTTGATTTAAAGCATGTACATTTGATATGTGCTTAGTTGAAAACATTTTTGGAAATGTTCCTTTTTAAGAATAAAAGTGGTAATTAAAAAAAGAAATATGTCAAATGTTCTAGACAAGATCCCCTTCACAAATAAACGAGATATTGGAAGCCTCGTATCAGACTATTGAGTAGAGGTAACAATGAGTTTCCACATTAATGAGAAAGATAACAATAGACTTTCTATATTGTACAACTTTAGAAGTACACATTTATATAGTACCTAATATAAGGGAGGACATGTCCCGTTTTAATAACAAAAGCTTCAATTATTCATTATATTTACAGTGACTATCACTGTCTGCGCTTACTCAACGGCGAGCGTGATCATTCAAGTTAATAATCTACGAACAGAATTATCATATAATAATAACACGGAACTTACTTTACTCATATATATATATATATATATATATAGCGACCGCAGAGAACGGTTGGTGGCTGTCTACTTTGTAATGTATTGTATTCTGGAATTTGGTTTTGTAATGAGACCCTCTGTCGATGGCGTGGTCATCGAAATGTATATGAGGGTTAATTCTTACGTAACTTATATTAATAGTTACTTTTGGGGTATTACGGGTTTCCCAATATGTTTATTCTATTTGTACCACTGTGCTCTTGATAGTGTATATAATAACAATCAAGCTCTTGCTTGAATTCTGTATATCTTGAGCCAGTGGGGCTTGATCGTATGAAAGTGGTATTGAAACTTTACGTTTGCTATTGCTAGTGAAATATGTTTGAGAATGTAGTTTATAATAATTTTATTATTATTTGTCTATAGTGAGTATTTAGGAAGCCATATTCAGTTAAAATATTTTGATTGCTTAAGATTTGATTGCATACAATATTGCTTCCTTGAATCTCTTTTCAACTTATATAATTACTTCATACTCTACTTATATGTACATATAATATGCAGATACATTTTCTTGTAATATAATTAGGAATAAAAATATTTCAAATACAAGAACAGTTTAAATTTATATATTATTTAAAGCTCGAAGATAATATTGTATATATATATATATACATATATATATATATATATATATATATATATATATATATATATATATATATATATCATTGGCGAAAAGCTTCGAGTAATATTTAAATTTAAACAATTCTTGTATTGGAAATATTTGTATTCAATAATTATATATATATATATATATATATATATATATATATATATATATATATATATATATTGTGAGAGAGAGGCCTATATGTGTGTGTGTGTGTCTGTCTGTGAACGCTCGCGTGCTTGTGTGTATGTTACAATTTTCAATTACTAATAAAATACTCTTAATGAGTTCACTCAGGTTGAAATACATTTTATTACTTGTAGTGGATGGTACTTGATAATATTATTGTTTTTTTAAGTAGTAATTATTTATTAATTTTAGTTTTATATGTGAGAGAAACTTCTCTCAAAAATGGAGAAGTATGCAGTATAACTCCGTCCCATTTGTAAAGTAAGTTATAAACCTAACACATGATTTCTTAAAACATCTGATTTTACAATGTAGGCTATGTCGTAGAGCAGCTGTTTTAATTCACTGGTTGTGTTACTTTATTTATATTAATTGTAATGATCTAATAAAAAAGTAACTAAGATTAAACTATACTTGGTTGACCTAAGTAGGAATTGACCTTAAAATGGTTTCCTTTATCTTACAAGTTTATTGTAATTCCATGTTTTTATTCATTTACTGATGACCATATTTGTATTAATAGTTTGTTAATGGGATAACGTTTTTTATAAAAAATATTAAAGATGATCCCTCTGTTCCAGGTGCATGTCAGTTCCCCCCTTCGTGGTCGGGAAGGTGGTTCCAGAGTGGTGTACAGCACCATCTGTTAGTCAATTCTACAACTATAGAAACGAAAGGCAATTGCGAGGACCACGACGGTGACAAGTTCCTTGTGGAAGATAAGTAAGTAACCAATTTAGTGTTGTATTGATGGAGTGAGTAGCTACGGACGTGACTTTCCTTTGCTTTCGTGAGAAGTTGAAGAAACCCGCTTGTTAGCTAAGGGCTGTTAGGGCACTTAGATACATTCTCTTACTGAACGGCGTTTCGCTGTCATTGGGCATTATTATATATTAGAACGCCGGGAATTATTACAATATATATATATATATATATATATATATATATATATATATATATGTAGCAATTGAAGTAGCTAGGTGACCGTCATAACGTTTTTAATTCTTTTTACGACTAGACACAATGTTTTTCTTTAATTCCTTGCTTTTTCTACAATCCTTAAGTTAAAAGGAAATATTATTTGTTCACCACTTTGCAATTCGTATGATATTATTTAGAGCCAAAAAATATGACATTCATAATATAATATCTTCACTTCTGTTAGGATTATGTATATATATTTCACTACATTTTTCTGCCATTTTCTAAAGTTACAATATTTTCCTTTGTTGACGTATTTCAGAAGTTTTGAAAATGGATTCATTCCAAAACGTGTCAAAAAAAAGAAAAATATTGCAATACTAGGAAAGAGAGAAAATTCACTCGAATATAAATAAAAGTATATGGTTTAAGTACGAATTCTTATACAAAACCGCGACTTTTCTACAACTATTTTCTTGTCCTTTTCAAGTCCTAACGCTTGAAACTCTCCCTTCGTAAGAGAATCTTCATGTAGTATTGTGAAGTAATATACAAACAAAAAACTCACAAATTAATCAGTTATTAACTCATACGTGTTTGAATGACAAAGTCATTATCAGCAGTGAGTGATGCTAACACAAACTCTAACTTACAATAATTTCAGTTTGATTTTGTAGTCACAACACTCACGGCCGATGATGATTTTAAAACGCGTCTGAGTTAATAAATAATTATTTTTTGGGAGTTTTTGTACGTTGTTTATTTGTATTGATAAAGCCTCAAAAGCTACGTTCAAGGAAGTTAGTTGTTGGACATTCGTCCTAATAAATAGTCATTTTATTAGTTATAACCACCGACTCTTTTAGTCTAGACTAATTCTCACCTTTAAATATAAAGGTCTGATATTTTTTATAAATATAGAAATACGTAAACGACTTACAACCAAATAATTACTTTTGTTTGTTTTAGTTTCATTTCTTTGAAGACGATGAAAACAAAATTTCTAATTATACTCTCTCTTCACTTATGTTTGCCCCTTTAGAACATACATTTCAATAAACTGTCTCCATTTATATATATATATATTGCGTATGCACCTTAGCTTGTTTAGTGTAAATGCTTCTGCCTTTCTCTGTTATTCGTCTCCAGTAGATTCAATTCCAACAAGTTTTGCTTTGTTTCTTCTTCATTATCTCCTTTACATTTCTGACGCTGCTGGGTTTTTTATTGATATTCATTGGATAGAATTTATACAGCCATATTCTCAGGGTAGACTGCTGATCGATACACGATTTAGCAGAACTTATGCTGAACATTTCCTTTGTACATAATAAGTTTTTACAATACGGTTCTAACTTTATTGGAAAAACTAGCTTTTAACTCGTTATATCACTATTGTGAGAATGTTTTCATATTACTACACTAAATAAATGTTCGTTTGCATTATTATTTATGTTGAGAAATACTTTTGTTAGAGGATTTGAGTTATTAAAAATATTGTTAGCTTATGATTTTACTCGCAGGTGCATTAACAAATATTGAAGATATTTTGAAGGTCAAACTCTTAGATTCTACATCCGTCCCTACTGGGTTTCTGTCTTAGATACGTCTTGTTCTTGCTCCTCGCTTCGTTCAGTATGTTTTTGTAATATTTCTCTGACTAAACCAAATCGCTTTTTCATGTTTATTTGAACACTTGAAATAAGTAAAAAAACCAGTTGAATATCGAGTTAAAGAAGTCTATTTCATTTATTTAACGTGTTGTCAAAACGTTGCAATAACCCAATAAACTTCTTTGATTAAACTGGTTTTTCATATATTCAAATCGCTTTTTGTGTTCCACAAAATGTACCACAACACTCAACCCAGACCAATTCCGTATCTATGTCTTTTTGCTAAACGTTTCAAGTGCACAGCTGTTGGTTGCATGGCAATGTGTTCTTCTATAACACCACAATCTGAATACTTCCATAGTATTTTCTGAAGCAGAGGGTCACTTTTATAAAACAACGAGTTACTTTTAAACAATAGAAAATGTATCAAATGATATGTTGAAAATATGTATCAGTTATAAAACATAACTGATATTGTTATATCAGTTCTGGCTACGGAATTGTACTTGCTCCCAGAGTAAATAGTTGTATTTTAATTTCTCATATGCTTGTATAAGTAAACTTTTGTTTATTTAAATATTAATTCTTTGCTGTTTTATTGTCCAAATTTAGAATCACTAAAAAATATAGTTGCTTGCAGTAGGAGAAACTCAAAGGGGTTGCCATAAATATTGTTGTTATATCCAAAAGAAGCAGGTTTTGTAGTGTGTAAAAAATAAAGTAAAACACGGCTGTATCTCTTTACAACGCAAAGTGGGGCCTAAGTAGCGCATCATTCATCGGGCATTCACGATTCCTCTGTTGAGTTTTTGTCGTCACCGTCTCCAGGGAATTCGTTGCGAAGATTTGGTGACGAAAAACACCAGATAATATTTCACTCCTTTTTGCCTGAAAAAGAAAAATTAACATCACTTTTCATTTTGCACCAATGTCTAATGTCTTAGGGCATCCAGCCCAGGTTCGCTAACGGAGATATATTTTCGTAGATAATACTAGATGGAGTAAATAAACAAAGAGCTACCTCATATTAGGGATTTCTAATAAATTAAATTTTATATGTAGGTTTTATTAAGCATCATTACGTATTAGGAACAGCCGTCCTTGTTTAGATTTATGGGATAGAACTCGAAGGTAGTGTGGGCAGTTTAACTCCAACACTGCTAACATAATGACGTTGGGTACACTTCGCTACTATACATGAAGAGTTCTTTCTAATACGTAACTATCAAGAATTTATTCCAAAGATATAAATCGTATTATCAAAATCAGTATCGACAATCAATGCCAATACGCTTGTCAGAATGACAAAAACTAAGTAAAATTTGAAATGACTGAAAAAATTTAAAAAATAGATATTCAATATAAAATATGTCATGACATATAGCAAATGTTTATTACAAACACTCTATATATATATATATATATATATATATATATATATATATATATATATATATATATATATATATATAGAACCAAAGGGTAAATTAAACCAATTCGTATTAAACCAAACCAAAGAGCTTCACTTCGCTTGAAGATGGGTTGTCACACATCTCCTCCGAAAGTCAGCCTGCCATAACAAGTAATGTCCTTGTTGGAAAAATTGTAAGTGTGTGTGTGTGTGTGTGTGTGTGTGTGAGAGTGTGTGTGTGTTTGTGGTGTGTGTGTGTGAAAGTTGTGTATGTGTGTGTGTGTGTGTGTGTGTGTGTGTGTGTGTGTGTGTGTGTGTGTGTGTGTGTGTGTGGGTGGGTGTGTGTGTGTGTGTGTGTGTGTGTGTGTGTGTGGGTGGGTGGGTGTGTGTGTGTGTGTGTGTGTGTGTGTGTGTGTGTGTGTGTGTGTGTGTGTGTGTGTGTGTTTCTGTGTTGTTTGCGTAAAGGACATGGTGAACGAGAGGTACGAGAATTGGAGAAGAATATTTTCTATAAATAATGTATTTACATGATACCTTGTATAAAGAACGATGGAACCATGGCTTAGGCATAGAGACCGTAATGCTTCTGTTCTAAGTAAAAGATGCACGCACGCTACGATCAGCCACACAATATTCCATTTATATTTTACAAATTTTAAAACCACGTCGTTTTTTAACGAAACTTAAACAATATGGTAATACAAATTACAAATTATATATACAGTTTTTAACATAATAGCCTACTTTTTGTTTCCCAAAATTTCAAACACAACATTGAGTAACAGGTGATGAATCAGATAATATTACAGATAAATTAAAGGAGTAATATATATGAGGAAAAAGTTCTTGCAACGTGACTTTAAAAGCCATATATTAGTTTATATCGTCAGAAAGGAGAGTTGTGAGGTTTTACAAGTATACTCGTATTTTGTATTGGAGTTATTAGTTTAAAAATAGTAAACATTTAAGGGCAAAATGACCTATAAAATTTGGTTTCACGGTGGTAGCTGGGCCATTGTGTATTACAGATATAATTTTTACCTTCTAGCATTTGGTCGTAAGAATCGCCACTGATCCAAACAAATAGACATACGTCTAAAGTATTTATAATTATAAATTGATTTTCATAACTCAATTTAAAATTTGTTTTATTTTTCATATTATTTTGTCTTTGTTAAAGTTTTATGTCAAATGTGTTTCTTGAAACCAATATTTGGAGAATACAGAAAACAAAATATTTTGCTGTTGTTAAAAGTAATTATAAAAAAACCAAAAGAGTTGCAAAAATGATCTGAGTAAACGCAATTTTCTAAATCTCTGAAACTCAACCCTAAATGTTTTTTCAGACATTATCACCCCCCCCCCCCGTCTATGTAATGCCCACTAATGAGCTTTAGTCTGGAAGCTCCTTCTCTCTCTAAAATCTTTTTTGTTGTTGTTTGAAAACCTTAATGTCAGTCTTGAGTATTTCTGATATTTCTGCCGCTTTGTAGACACGTACACGTGAGACGACAAAAGAAATGCTGTCCTGGAGCTTGTAGCACGTAATGACATTTGCACACGTAAACGGGTCGAGATATTCTTCCCGCGAAGATAATTACAACCATCAAACGGTTACATTTTGATGATGTCTTTATAATCACGATACAGCCTGGAATGTTTTGTTTAAATACGCATGAGTATGTTTTTTAAATATAGAAAATGTTGAGTTTAATTTGTTCAGGAAATGTTTAATGTACTTTGACAATATAAATAGCTTTATTACAGTAAATGAAACAAAAACATACAATTTTACAATTTTTTCGATAATTGTAGTTCCCACCACTATAGTATTTTTACATACATTTTACCAGCTGATATTTTATTACCTCGAAAACCCATTTTACAGTGGCTAGGACGTATTTTATCGTTTCCCGACATTGTCATATTTATATCAAATATACCTTGCTTTTGTTAAGTGAGACAAAAATTTATCAATGAAACGCTGAAATTTTAAAATCTCATTTTCGTGTATAATACTTTTATTTGGAAGTAACTAATGACTACTACCACAAAAGCAGATACTTGGTGAGTAGCATCTTGCCACTGCCGTTCAGTTCGCTGAGTAGCATGTTGGCACTGCAGTTGACTTAGCTGAGTAGCATGTTGCCACTGCAGTTTCGTTGGCTGAGTAGCATGTTGCCACTGCAGTTGCGTTTGCTGAGTAGTATGTTGCCACTGTAGTTATGTTCGCAGAGTAGCATGTTGCCACTGCAGTGTCGTTCGCTTAGTAGCTTGTTGCCACTGCAGTTGAGCTCATTAAGTAGCATGTTGCCACTGCAGTTGAGTTCGCTGAGTAGTATGTTGCCACTGTAGTTGACTTCGCTGAGTAGCATGTTGCCACTGTAGTTGCGTTCGCTGAGTAGCATGTTGCCACTGCAGTTGGGATCGCTAAATAGCATGTTGCCACTGCAGTTGCGTTCGCTTAGTAGCATGTTGTCACTGCAGTTGCGTTCGCTGAGTAGCATGTTGCCACTGCAGTTGTGTTCGCTTAGTAGCATGTTGCCACTGCAGTTGAGTTCGCTGAGTAGAATGGTGCCACTGCAGTTGCGTTCGCTTAGTAGCATGTTGCCACTGCAGTTGCGTTCGCTTAGTAGCATGTTGCCACTGCAGTTGAGTTCGCTGAGTAGAATGGTGCCACTGCAGTTGCGTTCGCTTAGTAGCATGTTGCCACTGCAGTTGCGTTCGCTGAGTAGCATGTTACCACTGCAGTTGCGTACGCTTAGTAGCATGTTGTCACTGCAGTTGAGTTCGCTGAGTAGCATGTTGCAACTGCAGTTGCGTTCGCTGAGTAGCATGTTGCCACGGCAGTTGCGTTTGCTGAGTAGTATGTTGCCACTGTAGTTAAGTTCGGAGAGTAGCATGTTGCCACTGCAAGTCGTTCGCTTAGTAGCTTGTTGCCACTGCAGTTGAGCTCATTATGTAGCATGTTGCCACTGCAGTTGAGTTCGCTGAGTAGTATGTTGCCACTGTAGTTGACTTCGCTGAGTAGCATGTTGCCACTGCAGTTGCGTTCGCTGAGTAGCATGTTGCCACTGCAGTTGGGATCGCTAAATAGCATGTTGCCACTGCAGTTGCGTTCTCTTAGTAGCATGTTGTCACTGCAGTTGAGATAGCTGAGTAGAATGGTGCCACTGCAGTTGCGTTCGCTTAGTAGCATGTTGCCACTGCAGTTGCGTTCGCTGAGTAGCATGTTACCACGGCAGTTGCGTACGCTTAGTAGCATGTTGTCACTGCAGTTGAGATCGCTGAGTAGCATGTTGCCACTGCAGTTGCGTTCGCATAGTAGCATGTTGCCACTGCAGTTGAGTTCGCTGAGTAGCATGTTGCAACTGCAGTTGCGTTCGCTGAGTAGCATGTTGCCACGGCAGTTGCGTTCGCTTAGTATCATGTTGTCACTGCAGTTGAGATCGCTGAGTAGCATGTTGCCACTGCAGTTGCGTTCGCTGAGTAGCATGTTGCCACTGCAGTTGCGTTCGCTGAGTAGAATGGTGCCACTGCAGTTGCGTTCGCTGAGTAGCATGTTGCCACGGCAGTTGCGTTCGCTGTGTAGCATGTTGCAACTGCAGTTGCGTTTGCTGAGTAGCATGTTGCCACTGCAGTTGCGTTCGCTGAGTAGCATGTTGCCACTGCAGTTGGGATCGCTAAATAGCATGTTGCCACTGCAGTTGCGTTTGCTTAGTAGCATGTTGTCACTGCAGTTGAGATAGCTGAGTAGCATGTTGCCACTGCCGTTGCGTCCGCTGAGTAGCATGTTGCCACTGCAGTTGCGTTCGCTTAGTAGCATGTTGCCACTGCATTTGAGTTCGCTGACTAGAATGGTGCCACTGCAGTTGCGTTCGCTTAGTAGCATGTTGCCACTGCAGTTGCGTTCGCTGAGTAGCATGTTACCACGGCAGTTGCGTTCGCTTAGTAGCATGTTGTCACTGCAGTTGAGATCGCTGAGTAGCATGTTGCCACTGCAGTTGCGTTCGCATAGTAGCATTTCGCCACTGCAGTTGAGTTCGCTGAGTAGCATGTTGCAACTGCATTTGCGTTCGCTGAATAGCATGTTGCCACGGCAGTTGCGTTCGCTTAGTATCATGTTGTCACTGCAGTTGAGATAGCTGAGTAGCATGTTGCCACTGCAGTTGCGTTCGCTGAGTAGCATGTTGCCACTGCAGTTGCGTTCGCTGAGTAGCATGTTGCCACTGCAGTTGCGTTGGTTTAGTAGCATGTTGCCACTGCAGTTGAGTTCGCTGAGTAGAATGGTGCCACGGCAGTTGCGTTCGCTATGTAGCATGTTGCAACTGCAGTTGCGTTTGCTGAGTAGCATGTTGCCACTGCAGTTGCGTTCGCTTAGTAGCATGTTGCCACTGCAGTTGAGTTCGCTGAGTAGAATGGAGCCACTGCAGTTGCGATCGCTGAGTAGCATGTTGCCACTGCAGTTGCGTTCGCTGAGTAGCATTTTGCCACTGCAGTTGAGTTCGCTGAGTAGCCTTTTGCCACTGCAGTTGAGCTCACTAAGTAGCATGTTGCCACTGCAGTTGCGTTCGCTGAGTAGCATGTCACCACTGCAGTTGGGTTCGCTGAGTAGCATGTTGCCACTGCAGTTGCGTTCGCTGAGTAGCATGTCACCACTGCAGTTGGGTTCGCTGAGTATCGCCGCTTTGTAGACACGTACACGTGAGACGACAAAAGAAATGCTGTCCTGGAGCTTGTAGCACGTAATGACATTTGCACACGTAAACGGGTCGAGATATTCTTCCCGCGAAGGTAATTACAACCATCAAACGGTTACATTTTGATGATGTCTTTATAATCACGATACAGCCTGGAATGTTTTGTTTAAATACGCATGAGTATGTTTTTTAAATATAGAAAATGTTGAGTTTAATTTGTTCAGGAAATGTTTAATGTACTTTGACAATATAAATAGCTTTATTACAGTAAATGAAACAAAAACATACAATTTTACAATTTTTTCGATAATTGTAGTTCCCACCACTATAGTATTTTTACATACATTTTACCAGCTGATATTTTATTACCTCGAAAACCCATTTTACAGTGGCTAGGACGTATTTTATCGTTTCCCGACATTGTCATATTTATATCAAATATACCTTGCTTTTGTTAAGTGAGACAAAAATTTATCAATGAAACGCTGAAATTTTAAAATCTCATTTTCGTGTATAATACTTTTATTTGGAAGTAACTAATGACTACTACCACAAAAGCAGATACTTGGTGAGTAGCATCTTGCCACTGCCGTTCAGTTCGCTGAGTAGCATGTTGGCACTGCAGTTGACTTAGCTGAGTAGCATGTTGCCACTGCAGTTTCGTTGGCTGAGTAGCATGTTGCCACTGCAGTTGCGTTTGCTGAGTAGTATGTTGCCACTGTAGTTATGTTCGCAGAGTAGCATGTTGCCACTGCAGTGTCGTTCGCTTAGTAGCTTGTTGCCACTGCAGTTGAGCTCATTAAGTAGCATGTTGCCACTGCAGTTGAGTTCGCTGAGTAGTATGTTGCCACTGTAGTTGACTTCGCTGAGTAGCATGTTGCCACTGTAGTTGCGTTCGCTGAGTAGCATGTTGCCACTGCAGTTGGGATCGCTAAATAGCATGTTGCCACTGCAGTTGCGTTCGCTTAGTAGCATGTTGTCACTGCAGTTGCGTTCGCTGAGTAGCATGTTGCCACTGCAGTTGAGTTCGCTTAGTAGCATGTTGCCACTGCAGTTGAGTTCGCTGAGTAGAATGGTGCCACTGCAGTTGCGTTCGCTTAGTAGCATGTTGCCACTGCAGTTGCGTTCGCTTAGTAGCATGTTGCCACTGCAGTTGAGTTCGCTGAGTAGAATGGTGCCACTGCAGTTGCGTTCGCTTAGTAGCATGTTGCCACTGCAGTTGCGTTCGCTGAGTAGCATGTTACCACGGCAGTTGCGTACGCTTAGTAGCATGTTGTCACTGCAGTTGAGTTCGCTGAGTAGCATGTTGCAACTGCAGTTGCGTTCGCTGAGTAGCATGTTGCCACGGCAGTTGCGTTTGCTGAGTAGTATGTTGCCACTGTAGTTAAGTTCGGAGAGTAGCATGTTGCCACTGCAAGTCGTTCGCTTAGTAGCTTGTTGCCACTGCAGTTGAGCTCATTATGTAGCATGTTGCCACTGCAGTTGAGTTCGCTGAGTAGTATGTTGCCACTGTAGTTGACTTCGCTGAGTGGCATGTTGCCACTGCAGTTGCGTTCGCTGAGTAGCATGTTGCCACTGCAGTTGGGATCGCTAAATAGCATGTTGCCACTGCAGTTGCGTTCTCTTAGTAGCATGTTGTCACTGCAGTTGAGATAGCTGAGTAGAATGGTGCCACTGCAGTTGCGTTCGCTTAGTAGCATGTTGCCACTGCAGTTGCGTTCGCTGAGTAGCATGTTACCACGGCAGTTGCGTACGCTTAGTAGCATGTTGTCACTGCAGTTGAGATCGCTGAGTAGCATGTTGCCACTGCAGTTGCGTTCGCATAGTAGCATGTTGCCACTGCAGTTGAGTTCGCTGAGTAGCATGTTGCAACTGCAGTTGCGTTCGCTGAGTAGCATGTTGCCACGGCAGTTGCGTTCGCTTAGTATCATGTTGTCACTGCAGTTGAGATCGCTGAGTAGCATGTTGCCACTGCAGTTGCGTTCGCTGAGTAGCATGTTGCCACTGCAGTTGCGTTCGCTGAGTAGAATGGTGCCACTGCAGTTGCGTTCGCTGAGTAGCATGTTGCCACGGCAGTTGCGTTCGCTGTGTAGCATGTTGCAACTGCAGTTGCGTTTGCTGAGTAGCATGTTGCCACTGCAGTTGCGTTCGCTGAGTAGCATGTTGCCACTGCAGTTGGGATCGCTAAATAGCATGTTGCCACTGCAGTTGCGTTTGCTTAGTAGCATGTTGTCACTGCAGTTGAGATACCTGAGTAGCATGTTGCCACTGCCGTTGCGTCCGCTGAGTAGCATGTTGCCACTGCAGTTGCGTTCGCTTAGTAGCATGTTGCCACTGCATTTGAGTTCGCTGACTAGAATGGTGCCACTGCAGTTGCGTTCGCTTAGTAGCATGTTGCCACTGCAGTTGCGTTCGCTGAGTAGCATGTTACCACGGCAGTTGCGTTCGCTTAGTAGCATGTTGTCACTGCAGTTGAGATCGCTGAGTAGCATGTTGCCACTGCAGTTGCGTTCGCATAGTAGCATTTCGCCACTGCAGTTGAGTTCGCTGAGTAGCATGTTGCAACTGCATTTGCGTTCGCTGAATAGCATGTTGCCACGGCAGTTGCGTTCGCTTAGTATCATGTTGTCACTGCAGTTGAGATAGCTGAGTAGCATGTTGCCACTGCAGTTGCGTTCGCTGAGTAGCATGTTGCCACTGCAGTTGCGTTCGCTGAGTAGCATGTTGCCACTGCAGTTGCGTTCGTTTAGTAGCATGTTGCCACTGCAGTTGAGTTCGCTGAGTAGAATGGTGCCACGGCAGTTGCGTTCGCTATGTAGCATGTTGCAACTGCAGTTGCGTTTGCTGAGTAGCATGTTGCCACTGCAGTTGCGTTCGCTTAGTAGCATGTTGCCACTGCAGTTGAGTTCGCTGAGTAGAATGGAGCCACTGCAGTTGCGATCGCTGAGTAGCATGTTGCCACTGCAGTTGCGTTCGCTGAGTAGCATTTTGCCACTGCAGTTGAGTTCGCTGAGTAGCCTTTTGCCACTGCAGTTGAGCTCACTAAGTAGCATGTTGCCACTGCAGTTGCGTTCGCTGAGTAGCATGTCACCACTGCAGTTGGGTTCGCTGAGTAGCATGTTGCCACTGCAGTTGCGTTCGCTGAGTAGCATGTCACCACTGCAGTTGGGTTCGCTGAGTATCGCCGCTTTGTAGACACGTACACGTGAGACGACAAAAGAAATGCTGTCCTGGAGCTTGTAGCACGTAATGACATTTGCACACGTAAACGGGTCGAGATATTCTTCCCGCGAAGGTAATTACAACCATCAAACGGTTACATTTTGATGATGTCTTTATAATCACGATACAGCCTGGAATGTTTTGTTTAAATACGCATGAGTATGTTTTTTAAATATAGAAAATGTTGAGTTTAATTTGTTCAGGAAATGTTTAATGTACTTTGACAATATAAATAGCTTTATTACAGTAAATGAAACAAAAACATACAATTTTACAATTTTTTCGATAATTGTAGTTCCCACCACTATAGTATTTTTACCTACATTTTACCAGCTGATATTTTATTACCTCGAAAACCCATTTTACAGTGGCTAGGACGTATTTTATCGTTTCCCGACATTGTCATATTTATATCAAATATACCTTGCTTTTGTTAAGTGAGACAAAAATTTATCAATGAAACGCTGAAATTTTAAAATCTCATTTTCGTGTATAATACTTTTATTTGGAAGTAACTAATGACTACTACCACAAAAGCAGATACTTGGTGAGTAGCATCTTGCCACTGCCGTTCAGTTCGCTGAGTAGCATGTTGGCACTGCAGTTGACTTAGCTGAGTAGCATGTTGCCACTGCAGTTTCGTTGGCTGAGTAGCATGTTGCCACTGCAGTTGCGTTTGCTGAGTAGTATGTTGCCACTGTAGTTAAGTTCGCAGAGTAGCATGTTGCCACTGCAGTGTCGTTCGCTTAGTATCTTGTTGCCACTGCAGTTGAGCTCATTAAGTAGCATGTTGCCACTGCAGTTGAGTTCGCTGAGTAGTATGTTGCCACTGTAGTTGACTTCGCTGAGTAGCATGTTGCCACTGTAGTTGCGTTCGCTGAGTAGCATGTTGCCACTGCAGTTGGGATCGCTAAATAGCATGTTGCCACTGCAGTTGCGTTCGCTTAGTAG
Source organism: Prosapia bicincta (assembly GCA_036971475.1). Taxonomy (NCBI): domain Eukaryota; kingdom Metazoa; phylum Arthropoda; class Insecta; order Hemiptera; family Cercopidae; genus Prosapia; species Prosapia bicincta. The sequence continues at coordinate 39,712,714 of JBAIZL010000004.1, read as the reverse complement.
CATGTTGTCACTGCAGTTGCGTTCGCTGAGTAGCATGTTGCCACTGCAGTTGCGTTCGCTTAGTAGCATGTTGCCACTGCAGTTGAGTTCGCTGAGTAGAATGGTGCCACTGCAGTTGCGTTCGCTTAGTAGCATGTTGCCACTGCAGTTGCGTTCGCTTAGTAGCATGTTGCCACTGCAGTTGAGTTCGCTGAGTAGAATGGTGCCACTGCAGTTGCGTTCGCTTAGTAGCATGTTGCCACTGCAGTTGCGTTCGCTGAGTAGCATGTTACCACGGCAGTTGCGTACGCTTAGTAGCATGTTGTCACTGCAGTTGAGTTCGCTGAGTAGCATGTTGCAACTGCAGTTGCGTTCGCTGAGTAGCATGTTGCCACGGCAGTTGCGTTTGCTGAGTAGTATGTTGCCACTGTAGTTAAGTTCGGAGAGTAGCTGTTGCCACTGCAAGTCGTTCGCTTAGTAGCTTGTTGCCACTGCAGTTGAGCTCATTATGTATCATGTTGCCACTGCAGTTGAGTTCGCTGAGTAGTATGTTGCCACTGTAGTTGACTTCGCTGAGTAGCATGTTGCCACTGCAGTTGCGTTCGCTGAGTAGCATGTTGCCACTGCAGTTGGGATCGCTAAATAGCATGTTGCCACTGCAGTTGCGTTCTCTTAGTAGCATGTTGTCACTGCAGTTGAGATAGCTGAGTAGAATGGTGCCACTGCAGTTGCGTTCGCTTAGTAGCATGTTGCCACTGCAGTTGCGTTCGCTGAGTAGCATGTTACCACGGCAGTTGCGTACGCTTAGTAGCATGTTGTCACTGCAGTTGAGATCGCTGAGTAGCATGTTGCCACTGCAGTTGCGTTCGCATAGTAGCATGTTGCCACTGCAGTTGAGTTCGCTGAGTAGCATGTTGCAACTGCAGTTGCGTTCGCTGAGTAGCATGTTGCCACGGCAGTTGCGTTCGCTTAGTATCATGTTGTCACTGCAGTTGAGATCGCTGAGTAGCATGTTGCCACTGCAGTTGCGTTCGCTGAGTAGCATGTTGCCACTGCAGTTGCGTTCGCTGAGTAGAATGGTGCCACTGCAGTTGCGTTCGCTGAGTAGCATGTTGCCACGGCAGTTGCGTTCGCTGTGTAGCATGTTGCAACTGCAGTTGCGTTTGCTGAGTAGCATGTTGCCACTGCAGTTGCGTTCGCTGAGTAGCATGTTGCCACTGCAGTTGGGATCGCTAAATAGCATGTTGCCACTGCAGTTGCGTTTGCTTAGTAGCATGTTGTCACTGCAGTTGAGATAGCTGAGTAGCATGTTGCCACTGCCGTTGCGTCCGCTGAGTAGCATGTTGCCACTGCAGTTGCGTTCGCTTAGTAGCATGTTGCCACTGCAGTTGAGTTCGCTGACTAGAATGGTGCCACTGCAGTTGCGTTCGCTTAGTAGAATGTTTGCACTGCAGTTGCGTTCGCTGAGTAGCATGTTACCACGGCAGTTGCGTTCGCTTAGTAGCATGTTGTCACTGCAGTTGAGATCGCTGAGTAGCATGTTGCCACTGCAGTTGCGTTCGCATAGTAGCATTTCGCCACTGCAGTTGAGTTCGCTGAGTAGCATGTTGCAACTGCATTTGCGTTCGCTGAATAGCATGTTGCCACGGCAGTTGCGTTCGCTTAGTATCATGTTGTCACTGCAGTTGAGATAGCTGAGTAGCATGTTGCCACTGCAGTTGCGTTCGCTGAGTAGCATGTTGCCACTGCAGTTGCGTTCGCTGAGTAGCATGTTGCCACTGCAGTTGCGTTCGTTTAGTAGCATGTTGCCACTGCAGTTGAGTTCGCTGAGTAGAATGGTGCCACGGCAGTTGCGTTCGCTATGTAGCATGTTGCAACTGCAGTTGCGTTTGCTGAGTAGCATGTTGCCACTGCAGTTGCGTTCGCTTAGTAGCATGTTGCCACTGCAGTTGAGTTCGCTGAGTAGAATGGAGCCACTGCAGTTGCGATCGCTGAGTAGCATGTTGCCACTGCAGTTGCGTTCGCTGAGTAGCATTTTGCCACTGCAGTTGAGTTCGCTGAGTAGCCTTTTGCCACTGCAGTTGAGCTCACTAAGTAGCATGTTGCCACTGCAGTTGCGTTCGCTGAGTAGCATGTCACCACTGCAGTTGGGTTCGCTGAGTAGCATGTTGCCACTGCAGTTGCGTTCGCTGAGTAGCATGTCACCACTGCAGTTGGGTTCGCTGAGTATCGCCGCTTTGTAGACACGTACACGTGAGACGACAAAAGAAATGCTGTCCTGGAGCTTGTAGCACGTAATGACATTTGCACACGTAAACGGGTCGAGATATTCTTCCCGCGAAGGTAATTACAACCATCAAACGGTTACATTTTGATGATGTCTTTATAATCACGATACAGCCTGGAATGTTTTGTTTAAATACGCATGAGTATGTTTTTTAAATATAGAAAATGTTGAGTTTAATTTGTTCAGGAAATGTTTAATGTACTTTGACAATATAAATAGCTTTATTAAAGTAAATGAAACAAAAACATACAATTTTACAATTTTTTCGATAATTGTAGTTCCCACCACTATAGTATTTTTACCTACATTTTACCAGCTGATATTTTATTACCTCGAAAACCCATTTTACAGTGGCTAGGACGTATTTTATCGTTTCCCGACATTGTCATATTTATATCAAATATACCTTGCTTTTGTTAAGTGAGACAAAAATTTATCAATGAAACGCTGAAATTTTAAAATCTCATTTTCGTGTATAATACTTTTATTTGGAAGTAACTAATGACTACTACCACAAAAGCAGATACTTGGTGAGTAGCATCTTGCCACTGCCGTTCAGTTCGCTGAGTAGCATGTTGGCACTGCAGTTGACTTAGCTGAGTAGCATGTTGCCACTGCAGTTTCGTTGGCTGAGTAGCATGTTGCCACTGCAGTTGCGTTTGCTGAGTAGTGTGTTGCCACTGTAATTAAGTTCGCAGAGTAGCATGTTGCCACTGCAGTGTCGTTCGCTTAGTAGCTTGTTGCCACTGCAGTTGAGCTCATTAAGTAGCATGTTGCCACTGCAGTTGAGTTCGCTGAGTAGTATGTTGCCACTGTAGTTGACTTCGCTGAGTAGCATGTTGCCACTGTAGTTGCGTTCGCTGAGTAGCATGTTGCCACTGCAGTTGGGATCGCTAAATAGCATGTTGCCACTGCAGTTGCGTTCGCTTAGTAGCATGTTGTCACTGCAGTTGCGTTCGCTGAGTAGCATGTTGCCACTGCAGTTGCGTTCGCTTAGTAGCATGTTGCCACTGCAGTTGAGTTCGCTGAGTAGAATGGTGCCACTGCAGTTGCGTTCGCTTAGTAGCATGTTGCCACTGCAGTTGCGTTCGCTTAGTAGCATGTTGCCACTGCAGTTGAGTTCGCTGAGTAGAATGGTGCCACTGCAGTTGCGTTCGCTTAGTAGCATGTTGCCACTGCAGTTGCGTTCGCTGAGTAGCATGTTACCACGGCAGTTGCGTACGCTTAGTAGCATGTTGTCACTGCAGTTGAGTTCGCTGAGTAGCATGTTGCAACTGCAGTTGCGTTCGCTGAGTAGCATGTTGCCACGGCAGTTGCGTTTGCTGAGTAGTATGTTGCCACTGTAGTTAAGTTCGGAGAGTAGCATGTTGCCACTGCAAGTCGTTCGCTTAGTAGCTTGTTGCCACTGCAGTTGAGCTCATTATGTAGCATGTTGCCACTGCAGTTGAGTTCGCTGAGTAGTATGTTGCCACTGTAGTTGACTTCGCTGAGTAGCATGTTGCCACTGCAGTTGCGTTCGCTGAGTAGCATGTTGCCACTGCAGTTGGGATCGCTAAATAGCATGTTGCCACTGCAGTTGCGTTCTCTTAGTTGCATGTTGTCACTGCAGTTGAGATAGCAGAGTAGAATGGTGCCACTGCAGTTGCGTTCGCTTAGTAGCATGTTGCCACTGCAGTTGCGTTCGCTGAGTAGCATGTTACCACGGCAGTTGCGTACGCTTAGTAGCATGTTGTCACTGCAGTTGAGATCGCTGAGTAGCATGTTGCCACTGCAGTTGCGTTCGCATAGTAGCATGTTGCCACTGCAGTTGCGTTCGCTGAGTAGCATGTTGCCACAGCAGTTGCGTTCGCTTAGTATCATGTTGTCACTGCAGTTGAGATCGCTGAGTAGCATGTTGCCACTGCAGTTGCGTTCGCTGAGTAGCATGTTGCCACTGCAGTTGCGTTCGCTGAGTAGAATGGTGCCACTGCAGTTGCGTTCGCTGAGTAGCATGTTGCCACGGCAGTTGCGTTCGCTGTGTAGCATGTTGCAACTGCAGTTGCGTTTGCTGAGTAGCATGTTGCCACTGCAGTTGCGTTCGCTGAGTAGCATGTTGCCACTGCAGTTGGGATCGCTAAATAGCATGTTGCCACTGCAGTTGCGTTTGCTTAGTAGCATGTTGTCACTGCAGTTGAGATAGCTGAGTAGCATGTTGCCACTGCCGTTGCGTCCGCTGAGTAGCATGTTGCCACTGCAGTTGCGTTCGCTTAGTAGCATGTTGCCACTGCAGTTGAGTTCGCTGACTAGAATGGTGCCACTGCAGTTGCGTTCGCTTAGTAGCATGTGTCCACTGCAGTTGTGTTCGCTGAGTAGCATGTTACCACGGCAGTTGCGTTCGCTTAGTAGCATGTTGTCACTGCAGTTGAGATCGCTGAGTAGCATGTTGCCACTGCAGTTGCGTTCGCATAGTAGCATTTCGCCACTGCAGTTGAGTTCGCTGAGTAGCATGTTGCAACTGCATTTGCGTTCGCTGAATAGCATGTTGCCACGGCAGTTGCGTTCGCTTAGTATCATGTTGTCACTGCAGTTGAGATAGCTGAGTAGCATGTTGCCACGGCAGTTGCGTTCGCTTAGTAGCATGTTGTCACTGCAATTGAAATAGCTGAGTAGCAAGTTGCCACTGCAGTTGAGTTCGCTGAGTAGAATGGTGCCACTGCAGTTGCGTTCGCTGAGTAGCATGTTGCCACGGCAGTTGAGTTCGCTGAGTAGCCTTTTGCCACTGCAGTTGAGCTCACTGAGTAGCATGTTGCCACTGCAGTTGCGTTCGCTTAGTAGCATGTTGTCACTGCAGTTGAGATCGCTGAGTAGCATGTTGTCACTGCAGTTGCGTTCGCTGAGTATCATGTTGCAACTGCAGTTGCGTTCGCTGAGTAGCATGTTGCCACGGCAGTTGCGTTCGCTTAGTAGCATGTTGTCACTGCAGTTGAGATCGCTGAGTAGCATGTTGCCACTGCATTTGCGTTCGCTGGGTAGCATGTTGCCACTGCAGTTGCGTTCGCTTAGTAGCATGTTGCCACTGCAGTTGAGTTCGCTGAGTAGAATGGTGCTCTGCAGTTGCGTTCGCTGAGTAGCATTTTGCCACTGCAGTTGAGTTCGCTGAGTAGCCTTTTGCCACTGCAGTTGAGCTCAATGAGTAGCATGTTTCCACTGCAGTTGTGTTCGCTGAGTAGCATTTTGCCACTGCAGTTGCATTCGCTGAGTAGCATTTTGCCACTGCAGTTGAATTCGCTGAGTAGCCTTTTGCCACTGCAGTTGTGCTCACTGAGTAGCATGTTTCCACTGCAGTTGCGTTTGCTGATTAGCATGTTGCCACTGCAGTTGCGTTCGCTAATTAGCATGTTGCCACTGCAGTTGAGTTCGCTGAGTAGAATGGTGCCACTGCAGTTGCGTTCGCTGAGTAGCATGTTGCAACTGCAGTTGCGTTCGCTGAGTAGCATGTTGCCACTGCAGTTGCGTTCGCTTAGTAGCATGTTGCCACTGCAGTTGTGTTCGCTGAGTAGCCTTTTGCCACTCCAGTTGAGCTAACTGAGTAGCATGTTGCAACTGCAGTTGCGTTCGCTGAGTAGGATGTTGCCACTGCAGTTGAGAGAGTGCTTTTCATATTTCTTTACTTTAACTCCTCCAGAAGTCCATATATTTTCCGTAGAAAGTATTACTGCTCATTATTTTAGGATACATTCAATACAACTTTTATTTTTTTGCAATTTTCATTTAACAGGGTTTTTAATATGTAAATAAAAGCATTTCCAATTTTCTACATCAAAAGTTCTGTCTTTGGTATTTTAAACAATTTTATTCAACAAAAATTACTTACAAAATATGCCTTCTTGAAGTATACTTATTTTTCTACACGAAAATCTATAAGTTATATGGAATATGTTATAGTTTTGCTTTCTCATCCGGGCAAATTATTTTTATTGGATTTAAGAAAACATATTTCAATTAACTATTTATTTCTATAATTTAAATTTTTATTTAAAGACTGAGTTCTGCATCTTATATATCATTTACGTTAAAAGAAATATTACTGTAAAAATGATTTGTTTTGAAACTTTTAATTTATAAAATTCATTGTTTACATTTACCATTGAAATTTAAAACGCTTAAAAAAACCTTCTATATAAGTTACAATATAAATAAAAGGGTACATAAATGTATAGGGTGGTATTATCGTATACATATATCATCGTGTACTACATATTTTCTTGAAACGTTTGCATACTTTACACAAATACTAAGTAAGTCTATTTTCTTCACAATGTAATGTAACAACTACAAGAAGTGAAAAATAACTTCCTACTAAAGAAGATTACACCGAATCATATTTGCAGCTTTAGTCATCAGAACGAGAAGAGGAAGTGCCAAGTGCTCGCAATTAAGTATAATGGAATAAGATGTGCTTAACGATGCAGGGATTATCGAAGAAGAGGATTTAGGGTGAGTTCGACTTTTGTCGGACATTGCTTTGACGTGAAAAATAGTGTCTAAATGTTTAAACAATAATTTGCCTAACTCACTTTTACCGAAGGAAAATTTATTAATTTGCTTAGCATTATCTGCAATCATTATTATTTAGTATTTATCATTTTACTATTATTTATTCCCTTACGCTGTAACTGTTTGTGTCTGATAAAACAATTTATTATAAAAGTTATTGTTGTTTAAATGTACATTGTCTCTTATACATTGTCTCTCCTGGTCAATTTATTATTTTCTATATCTTTTTAAATACATTGACATTTCTTTACTTACAGCCCTTCCTTAGTAAGTAAGAAGATAGATGTTTGACCTTTCCGAAGGAAAATAAACTACTTGAGGTTATGACAATGTACCAAGTAATTATCCGTTTGCAATGCCAAACCCCGTCCCCAACGTTTCAAGGCATTTCGTTGTTTCTTGTGGATTTTACATTTATTAAAGTGAAAGCAACCACTTCTAATACTTTTTGGTTGGACATATGTAACACACTTTAGACGGTGTTACATATTAAATTAGCAAATTTCAGAAAACAAACGAGAATGGATTCAAAATTGTAATAATATATGACTATGTAAAAAAATTGTTATGTATGAGAAATATTTTAATGAGATCTCTGGCTGATAGTGACATCTAACGGAAAAAGATTAAAACAAGTAATCAAGGTAGGGATGCGGCCCCCGGATGCGCGGTAGGTAGGAAGGTTGCACGCAACTAATATATCTCTCTCATTTGGCCAAGATGTAAGAGGGGAACGGACGTCTCCAAAGAGCAAGAAAATTTATTTGTTTTTTTTATTTAAATTAATGTAAAGTTTTAATTTCGTATAATCATGGCTTAGAACACGGCGTACGTTACCAGGTACCAGATGGGACGCTGAATTATTGATGACATTTCCCGAGTCTTTTCCACGAGGATGATACAAGGCTTTTACCGAGACTTTTCCACGAGGAGGAAGCGAGGTTACGACATGTGAATACAGCTAAGTGGGCGATTTAAGACTTTAAAGATTTATTTCAAAATTTAAAATGTTTCACAGGAAAATTCTAATTAATGAACATTGAACTTTTCAACTAATTAGCATAACTGTAATTACGCATCTTTTGGTGCCATTATGTTCACGTTGAATTATAAAATTTGATTATATAAAAAGGCAAGTAAACTCGAGCACATGTTCATTTTCAGCCATTGATTGATTAATTAATTGATAGATTGCTATCCTTAAAAATTCATAAGTAGAATATAAAATGTTCCATAATCCGTAACTGAATGTCAAAAAATATGTATCATGATTATAATTTATTTTATTTGTCTTTCTTAAAATAAAAGAATGTAATTTGCTTTAATTGAATTTAAAAGAGTCATTATTTTACCAGCGCACAATTCCTTGCATTTCAGGTTAACAAGCCCTAAGAATTAATTTAATAATATTCTGCTAATTTAAATGATTTAACTTGGTATTTTAAAATGTTTTAATGTAACGGAGTTATACCTTCAATTGCGTTACAGACAGACGTCTTCGTTACGCCTGAACTGTAAGCTAGAAGTAAAAATTAATTTTTTAAGAATTAAAAATAAATAATATTCAATTTGTTAAACCATACGTTACATAAAAATGGCCTCTGCTTAATTTAATTATGTATACCGTTACACATAAACATACACTTTGGCGTCAGTAAAATCTTTGTCATATTAATAACGTTAGTATAAATCGATCAGGAAATTGAAAGATAACATTTGATTTCATATATCAGCTGATTTTATTTAAAACGTTATTTTGCCAAACAACTGTTTTAGATACAACGGTGTGGTACATTATGTATTGAACATTTTTAAGAAAAAAGGTTATTTTTAAATAGTTTTGACCGGTTAATAAATATACTAATTGATTTAAATATTAATAAATCTCAGTAAAAACATAAAACACAACATTAAATGTTTTTCACAATTCAAAATTTCTGTTTTCACTTCTCTCAGAACTCCCTCGGGTCCAACAACTAATTTTGTCTTTTATTTAAATCCTTACAAAAAATCAAATAAAAAACAATACATTTTACTTAAATACAAAAAAATGTTTGCGCGCCTAATAACAAATATTTAGGTAATTTCTCACTACACAAAATTAAATGTTTTTCTGAATTAAAAACTCTCTGTAGATATGGCTATAAAAGTTTTCACTTTTCTCGGAACTCCTGCGAGTGCCACAGCCAATTTTTTAATATTAAAAAAAAATAATAAACTCCTTACAAAAAAGCGAAGGCAATACATAGTACGTAAATATAAAAGAAAAGTTAGAGAGACATTTTTGAATGGAAACATTCTTAGACACGTCTGATAACAAATGTTCAGGTAATATCTCTTTACGCAAAATTAATCGTTTTCCTGAATTTAAAATTTCTGTACACTTGTTTCTCTTCTGTCGGCTCTAGTTCGAGGGCCACAACCTAATTTTTTAACATTTTTTCTTTATAATCCTTGCAAAAACAAAAATAGAAAGGAATGCACTTCACGCAAATAAGAAAAAAAAAATGTTCAACACGTTTTCTAATCCTTTCTGTATTTCTTACAGAAAGCCTAAACCTAACCTGGAAAGGGTTTTAAAGTTTGCCTCCGTCGGGAACTAATTGTCTCACGACATCGAACCAGAAAGCAATTACGTTTTTCTCATAACACAGGATGGGATCACGGGACGAGATTGGATCGAATAACTCGCGACAAAACAGACCCAACTTTTTAATCGCGATTGCAGTGTGAGAGGTTTCATACGGGGAATGTTGACATGCATAATTCTAGATGGGAGTTAGTGTACAAGTGGTTTCGAATTTCAAGCTTAGTTTTGTTTGCGTAGTTGAACCTTATTTGCTCGGAAAATCCCGCTGCTAAAACTACAATCACGTTTTTAATTATGGGATAAAACAGTTTCAAACAACAATAAACGATCTATCAACATAGGAATCCATTAGTTTCGCAGTGTAAACAACGTTTCCATTACGTATTTAATCCATAAATTCGAATTAAGTACTAGGTGATATAGAGCAGATATATGTAGAAGATATAGTAAAAAAAAATAGTACAGCTGTTAATAGCTTTGGATCACACACAAAATTGTAATAAAGATTGACAAATGTACGATATAAGATGTACTTATGGAAAGGCGGAGAATTTCGTGACACTTAGAGAAATAGAATAGAAAACGCTGTAATGTAAGATCATAAGAATAGCTTTAGAAAATCAAAAGATTAGGAACTAACACAAGTACTCAACAGAAATACGGTATAAACAATAGATTCTATAAAAAGGGAACATATTAACGATGCAAATAGTAAAAGGTTCTATAAACGTAAATGAAATATACTGCATATAAACATTATAATACGAATGCTACCTTCAATGAAATATAAACAGTCGTAGACCAAAACTATTAGCCTAAAATTTAATCACATAAGAGCACTTTGCGATTAAGAAAGGTCGTTAGAAAAGGAACAAATTATCGGAACGATATTAAAATATAATAATAATATAACATATTGTATTATAATAAAGTGCAATATAATATGATATATAATAATGTAATATGATATAAAGTAATATAAAATGTACACATATAAACAAGATGTAGCCTACCTCGGTGCTTAGCTTCTAATAGTAGTAGCTTAATGATCAGTAGCAATTATTATTAGTAACTAAGCACTGAAGAAGGCGACATCGTCGCCGAAACTAGTCTAATTGCTTTATAAACTAATGTGTTTATATATATATATATATATATATATATATATATATAAATATATATATATATATATATATATATATATTTGTGTGTGTATTATTTGTGTGTGTGTGTGTACAGTGTGTAAATATCTTACAATTATATTATATCATATATATATATATATATATATATATATATATATATATATATATTATAATTTATTATTACAAATACGAAAATATTTTTATTATGAAATAATTATGTATCAATAATAATACTATTATTATTAATGAATAATATTATATCTTTATTTCTTTATTAAATTTATATTTATATGATTATAAATTAAAAACTAATTCTAAAGTATAAAATAATTTAAAGTGTAAGTAAACATGTATATATATATATGCGGAGTTTATATATATATACGTAAATATTTGACTTTATGTTATTATATTATATTTATATTATAAGAAAGTAGATGTCTACTAGGCCATATAAACATACACATATATTAATAAAAAACTATATAGCCTAATTTCTATATAGGCTAACAAACTATGTAAACCTTATTTCATACGTAACATGTATTGGCATTTTGAATCCAAATGTCTGCACTATGGAAGTTTACTTGCAGTCAAGACTAGTGTCAAATGCGGCTCCAACAGTATTATTGCAAACAGTTGAATGAATTGATACCAAGAAAAATAGAATAACAGAATTAACCTCAAAGCATTTATGTAGGACAGAAAATTAATTGTGGGTTGAATATTTTTTCTCTAGTTTAATAAATCTCACCACGATAAGAATTTCCACTAAAACAAAAATTTCATCACATTCCTAACGTTTACGGCCTAAAATAAATTTGTAAACTCATTACACCATTTTGTTGTTATTTTTCACAAAGGTTTTTTTTTACTTTAAGGTTTCCGTTCTTTATGTGGCGGAAGTAATTTGTATGTTTGCTCTGCGTAATTTTAAGGAGCAGCGGAGCTGAAATTAGGAAACCCTTCTAGTTCACCTACGCAGAATGGGCATCTGCGGGCTTAGCAGTAAACACAACTCGGATGTACTGTATTCCATTTATAAACAACGCTTCTCAATAGCTTTATATTTTACAGTTTTATCTTACAGTTTATCTTAAATTCGTTAAAACTTTAGACTTTTGTTAAATATTGTAGTGTTAAAAAATTTAATTCAATATTCTCTTCTATCTCCCTCTTTCTTCCTAAACTCCCTCCTCTTTTTTCTTCTATCCTCGACTTTCTCCCTAAACTCCCTCTTCTTCTCTCTTCTATCCTCGACTTTCTTCCTAAACTCCCTCTTTTTTGCTCTTCTATCCTCGACTATCTTCCTAAACTGTTTCTTCTTCTCTCTTCTCTCCTAGACATTCTAATCGTGTATCTTCTTCCCTCTACTTTCTCAACATCCCTCTACTTTTCTCAACTATTTTTTCTTCCCTCTACTTTCTCCTCCCTCTCTTATACTCTCGCCTTTTTCTTCTTTCCTTTACTTTCTTCTTGTCTATTTTCTTTTCTCCTCTTCCTCCTCCTCTCTTTCCTTACCTCGATACCTCCTTTCATCTCGACGTTCTCTTACCCTACCTTGTTCCTTCCACATTCTCCTCTACTTTTTTCTCCCTTCAACTCCCTAATATTTATATTTAAACTACTTACTCACATTCATTATGTTATTCACTTAAACATTAGTTTATGACCATTCAAACTTTAAACTTTGTAAATTTATAGAGACTCACGGAGACAGAACGTTTTTGATCGTTATGTGGCGGTCTTCACCAGTGTCTTCTTTTTTTGGATATTGAAAACACTGATAAAGATTGCTCTGTCTCAGTAAGGTTTTACAAATTTACAAAAATTAAAGTTCGGATGGTCATAAACTAATATTAAAGTGATCAATTAAGTTTCACCGCACGTAATATACTACCAAATTCAAGAATTGATTACCCTATGTGTTTTTATGTAAAATAGAACATATATATATATACCATAGTTTAACAGCTATGAGCTGAATTAGAGTCGAATTATTTTAGAAGTAGACAGATCGTCATCGAAAATAGGGACAATCGTGAAACACAATGTCGAGGCCATTAGCCTGCACACCTGCTTCATAAAGAGAGTTTGGTTTTTTTCTATTAAAACACATTAAGCACCCTAAACCGTTCCTTTTTCGATATACATGGCAAGGAAACTGTTGTGAATAATATATTATGTTAGAGTTATAAGCCATCAGGTTCTAGGGAATATAGAAGTATCATGTACAGGATCCGATCTGTGATATATACATACAATATGACAAGTAGGTATCTAACCGTTTCAGTCCACTACGAGTGAAAAATTGTAGAGAAAATAGAGGACTAACAAATATTGATGAAATGATTCCCTTAGCCAGGAATTAGGGAGACATTGTGACCCCTGTTATATTCTGCTGGTTTTATACCTTAGTCATCTTTAACGTTCTCAAAAATACCAATATTCTCGATAACGAGTCATTTCTGGAAATAATGATAGTAAAAATAGTAACAGTGTTATTCATTATATTTCTCAGAGAAATAGACTTATTTTCGTTATTCACTTTACACATTTACTTATGTGTGTAAGTAAATATTTTATTACTGAATATATAAAAAAGCAAACATTAAAAAAATCAAATGTTTGTTAAAAGCAATAAAGGCATGTTTTTTATTCGTGATTTTGTTGATAAAAAGTAATTTTAAAAGGTGTTAATTATTCAATTATGACGTTTACACTCGCACAGATTGTTGTTAAACAAAAACTGATTGACCTGCGAATCAAGTACAACTATTTACTTAAACAGGCAATGTTTCAATAACTTTATCGTCTTTAGGCCTACAATATAAAAGTACACATTTAACAATAACAACAAAATAACATGTAATTTTTTTTTTGTAATATGTTAATTGTGTTATAATTTTGTAAAGGTTTTTGATATTTCAAAATATATCTCTAAAAAATGCACATACTTTATGTTAAATTTGTTCAGTTATAAATATTGAAGTAGTTATAGTTATTTAATAAACAAAAAACGGAATGTCCTATAAGTGGGAAAAACGAATAAATACAGCAAGGATAAATTAGCATAAAAGTAAGATAAATTCCGATCGATAAATAAGTAATTTGTATAGATTATATTCAAACACTAAAATAAATAGTTCAAAACGCCTAGGCTATTGAGAACAATATTAAGAAATGATAATAGTGCGTGTTGCACTGTCAAATAAAACGGTAAAATTATTGAACCGCAAGAAAGAGAACAATAAAATTAGTTTCTTGCTAAACTTAAATAAATATCACAAAGCGTTTCCCTCGGGTTTAGGCGTCAGCGTTGAGAGAAAATATGATTAGGTAAATAAACATGCAAAAGCATACGAAGAAAAGTTATCGAAAAAACTAAGAGAAGAAATGATGTCAATTTTTCACGTTAAGGGAAAACTGGAAGTGTCATATCGTCTATTTCCGCCACCCTTGCACAAACATGTCACAGATACGTTCTGTAGTCTCGATGTCAGCAAAAACTTTCC
>JBAIZL010000004.1:39676162-39696162 GCA_036971475.1 Prosapia bicincta | reverse complement strand
TTTAAAGATATTGTTACGATAACCGTAATAAGTTACAATTTTATGGGTTCCATTATATAACCTGAATTCACAAATACTTTTGGCTTATGACAGTTTTGCCATTGGTATGCTATGTATTTCAAAACATTTATTCCGTAGAACCAACCAACCAAATATTGCTTTATATATCAACATTATAAATTTGAAGTAAAACATGTCATGCCTCTTTTATAAATGCGAATATCTGTTTGCTGATATCTAGTCACACAACATTACTAACTCAATATCACTAATTAAATCCACACACGGAGACCAAGGTTAACACAACACAAATATAATTTACTGAGGCTAGCGGGGGCAGTATCACAGAGTAGCTCGTCTACATTTATTCCCAACAACAGTGAACTTTTACCTTGAACTGAAAGTTTGCTGGGACTAAACAAGCCCGGCTGAGCGGTGTTCTCTTCTATTTCAAAAAAATATTTCATCACGATATCCCGCGCTAAGTTTTAATATCTCGCTTCATCCACCTTCCAATTTCGCAGGTATTATCAAGCATCAGTGTTTGAGTAATTAGTGTGTTGCACATTACACGCCGCTCTACTTCAACGTGTTGATATTTAATTTTAAGCTCAAAAACATTATATGTGTCTAGCAAGCACGGCAAACTTCTACGTAAACATTTGAGTAGTAATATATCAATCTTGATAAAAACACAGAGAGTGTTTACATAGCTGAAAACGTTTTCTTTGTACTACAATTATTATTGCTCAAAGGGTATCTCTAGTACTTCATTTTAGTCTTTTTCAATAAATTTACTTTTCTCAAACACAAATAAAGTTTGAAAGCGAAATTATAAAGATAAATCGCTCCAAGATATTTACGTTATAATAAAAAGAAAGAACATTCTCTGATAATGGTCTCAATAAGTCTCTACACCTCCAGTCTGTGATTACTGTGGCATACAATTCCTTACTCATCAATCTTCGTCCTCCTTAAGATATATATAAGTCTTTGTTGCCACAATAATATTCTCGTATTTATATTTTATTCATTGACATTTTTAAATAAAGTTTTACGTCTAACTCGAGGGCTCTCTAAAGCCGCAATGTCTAACCTACACAGATATTACATTGGTTTGTGATCCTTTACTTGAAATCTAATTTTATTACGGTTCAATAAATACAACAGTGGTTTTGTTATCATACACAACTATTTCAACGACTTTTCTGAAGATAATAATATGAATTTTCTATAGTTTATTAGGCCTAAAATATTTTCGACAATAATGGCAATCAAAACAGATCTGTAAATGAACGTGAGTTTACATCTTAAAATTAATTTGTAATTGTGAAATTTCAAACAGTCATTTTAGTATTTGGATTTAACAGTTACGGTAATATTAAATGTAAACTGTATCAGTAGCAGACGTAATAACCGGTAATATATATATATATATATATATATATATATATATATATATATATATATATATATATATATATATATATAGATCAGTGACTGTTATTAAATGATAGTTTAGCATTAACAGCAAAAATAACTCATAACACTGACAGAAAATATAACAGTGTTTCTAGTTACAGTTAATCGCTATCAGTTACCTCGGGTGTTAATGGTAGGAATACATGCTAATACTGTTAGTAACGATTAATAGCAACAGTATCAGAATACTGCAGCTACAATAGCAATGCCAGTTTACAGTAACACTGTCGGTTGAGGGTAGTGACTGTCGACTGATTGAAGAGTGGTGTATTAAGGAGAACCTTAGGGTAAATCCGAAAAAGACTGCTCTTATTAACTTCACCAGACAGCGAAAAGATCTGACGACCAGGATGCCTAGCTTGTTTGGTGAATACCTTGAGTTTGTGGGGGATGTGAAGTACCTGGGAGTTACTCTGGACAGGAAACTCCCCTGGAACCCACATCTTGAGAGGACAGTTAACAGGGCCAAAAGGGCTCTGATGACAGTGAGAAGAATTGTGGGTAAGAAATGGGGTCTGAAACCATCAATAATGCACTGGATGTATCTGAAGGTGATAAGACCTATGATTACCTATGGAGCTGGTGTGGTGGTCAAAGGCCAACCAGGCACAGGCAAGAGCTCAACTGAGCTCTATCCAGAGATTGGCCTGTCTGTGCACATTGGGAGCGATGTCAACTATACCTGGTGCAGCAATGGAAGTAATGCTTAACCTCCCTCCCCTTGAGCTTGTCCTTAGGGGAGAGGCGAGGCTGGCGGCATGGAGATTGCATAACTCGAACAACTGGGTTCTCTCCCAGATGTTTCGAGACATATGAGTATCGAGGGCGTGGTCAAAGAACCCGTCTTGGAGATGGACAGTGACCACCTTACTCCAACGTTTGTGTCTGACCAGGCCCAGCAAACGATGATGGAATGGTCAGGGTCAGTAACATCGGGAGCTCAGATCTGGTACACAGATGGCTCCAAGATGGACTTCGGCACTAAAACGAAGGTGTATTGTAAAAACCTAAGGGTAAAACTAGTTTTTTCCTTGGGGAGGCATACCTCTGTCTTTCAGGCCGAAATATATGCTATAAATGCCTGTCTGGGAGAGATAGCGAGAAGGGGAACACACAGGACCCGGATTGCTATTTTATCTGATAGTCAGGCAGCAATTAAGGCACTATACGGACATGTGGTAACCTCGGCATTAGTTAGGGAGTGCCTAAATAACCTAAAAGCCCTGGCAAGGCACAATCAAATCAAGATAGGTTGGGTGCCAGGGCATAGGGGAATATTTGGAAATGAAGCCGCAGATGCACTGGCCAGAGAGGGGTCTTCAACCCCCCTAATTGGACCTGAGCCGGTGGTAGGTATTTCCAAATCCATGGTCAAGTTTGTAGTGCGAAGATGGATAACTGAAAGACACTGTGAGCACTGGGTCAGGGCTGAAGGAATGAGACACAGTAAGCCAACCCTTAGGAAACTTTCCTTGGGGCTGCAGGAGAGTCTCATCTATCTGTCTAGGCAGGAATTGAGGATAGCCACAGGTCTACTCACGGGACACTGCGGATTAAGGAAATATCTGCATAACACGGGGATCTTCAAAGATGAACCAGTTTGCAGATTATGCGGGCAAGAACTGGAGACCGCCACACACATCATTTATAGATGTGAAGCACTTGCCGAGAGGCAACCTTTATGGTGATAGCACAGCTCTGGAAGGGATGCTGAAGGTAAAACACTAGTCAGGAAACTTCTAAACCTGGTAAGAGGGAAGGGGCTCTTTGACTAGATCAGGGAGGTAAGTACAATATACCTAAGTTAGCAGTGCTTCGGGCAGTTTTCACCCGCTCCCAAGTTAATAAAAAAATAAATTAAAAAAATTAACTGGTAATATATATTGATTAGTGACTGTTATTAAATTTTAGTTTAGCATTAACAGCAAAAATAACTCATAACACTGACAGAAAGTAATCAACAGTGTTTCTAGTGACAGTTATTTGCTATCAGTTACGCCAGGTGTTAATGGTAGGAATACATGCTAATAGTGTTAGTAACGATTAATAGCAGCAGTATCAGAAAACTGCAGCTACAATAGCAATGCCAGTTTACAGTAGCACTGTTGGTTGAGGGTAGCTGTAACAAAAAACAGTAATTTCAATTCTTATAAAAACATTTAAGTAGTGGATTTTCAGTGTTTAACAAACAATACGGAATGTTTACATACCTGAAAAACCATTGTACAACAATTCTCATTGACAAAGTGACTGTTTAGATATTTCAATGAATACACATTTTGGAAACACAAGTATAGTTGGGAAGCAAGATTCAAGTCCAGCTCAAGGAATTTAAATTCCAACTTAAGTTCACCCTTGTAAAGAAAAGGATCAGTAAGGGGTTGGAATCAAGTACGGCTAAGGAGTTGATATCATTAGTTCCTGAAACTGGAAGTAGAAGCCAATTATGTCACGAATCTGAAATTAGTCCACTGAATATGCTCACTCCCCATAACGTCGACCTAATTTGGTACAAAACGTTCCAAAGTCTTAACGTTTCTTAATAATTATATTTGTTTGAAATAGGGAAACATATAAAACAAAAATACGAAAAAGTGATCTTTGGAACTTATTGAAATTTTTGCCTAAGTCCCGATATATCAGCTTGTTCGGTTTCAATAAACTATGAGAAATTTTAATGAAATGGAGTTTCCCGGTAAAATTAGCTTGTAATGTGTATTCCGTTATTGCTTGAAGTACAAGTAGAAAAAGGTTTTCATTAATACAAACTTGAAGCTTGTAAATAACTCTTGAACACGTGACCGCTGTGTTAAATCGAGAAATATTAGAAACATTTTGTTGGTTTTGAAATATCTAAAGTTTACTCACTGCTGTAGATTTACTGACCATCGAGTTATTTAAATTTTTTCTTATTGTTATAATTTTAAAAGACTTAAAACATATCCCCTACATGTGAAGCCAACATTTTATAATATTTCAATAATTATAATTATAAATAGTTGGAATCTTTAAGCAATATTTCCCAGCTGTAACTCACGAATAATATGTCAGTCATTGTTGATTGAATATAAATGAAATATATATTAGATTTTAGATGTATAAATAAAACAATGACTAAGTACCGCAACACATTTATAGTAATTTAACACCGAATTTACTATTCACCGAAATTTAATAATACCATTGTTAAAAAGTAAAATATATTGTAAAACGTTGTATTAAAAAAATGTACTCGATTCTATTTACGTCGGAAGCTCGGCGTAGTTTAGCGTTGAAGCAAACGTATCACGTGAGACGTCTTTAATTTTTCATCCGAAAGAAAAACGTCAGCCGTTATCACTTCCACTTACGCCAGCCCGGCACAAACGTGTCACCCATCCACTTCCGGGGGTTTCTGTCGGCAAGACGTAGCAAACGGAATTATTCATAAATATCTTGAGAACCCGCGCGACAGAGGACGCTTTTTGTACAGGTGAGAGTTCGGTAAACAGAACACTCATTGAAAAACAACTAACGTGTTGTGTTCACAACAATTGATTTAAATAGAAACAACATTTGATTTGATTACGTTACATAGGTTTGGTAAAGAAGGTCAAGCAAATAATGAAAATAAATTGCTCGTGACGGTAATGACGTCATAAGCCGGTTGTCGTCAGTGCATGATAAATAAATTTTCATTAATAAAAAAAACACGCTTGTCAAACAAAACTAAAGGTATAAAATAATATTTTCGAGGTATGCTAAACAATTATTTATAATTATGAACCCCCATACATAATAAAAATTCCATAAAGATTTAAATAAACATTTGTGATTTTTAACAAGTAATAAAATCAAGTAAATCCCAAAGCAAATACTTGTAGTTCATGAAAACCTTATTGAATATTATTATGTATTGCATTTTATAGAATAAATAATAATTATGTAATAATAATAATAACATTTATACTAATTAATAATTATGTAAGTTGTAACGATACCTAATCTTTGGTATGATATATTATAATGCATGCGTCCCACATTTTTCGTTTTTAACTTTATAAGTTACTTTTATAAATATTATTATTCACAAATGCAAATGATTATGTTTATGAGAATAAATTTGTATAGGGTCTCAAATTCTTTCTATGCATAAAAGAAAAATCACTTGATACTTTTTGGATTATTTTGAAAACGCGTTTAAAAAAAAAATGTTTTTTATTTGCTTTTACGTCTTACAAAGCACGCAATACATAACACATAAGGTTTCCTATTGTTACAATTTCCACAATCGTTCATATAAATTATTTACTTCATGCGCCCTAAGTTTTTTTCATTTACGTAAATTCACGGCTTCGCCTCGGGTAGTTAGTTATAAATAATTAACCCAATTTTACCTCATTGTCATCCAGTCCTGACTCTTACTCCAAATATCAAGTGTCCAGCTGATTTGGAGGTTAGTTTAATTTTAATTGCAAAATGTTTACGCCGGAAAACAAGATGAGTTAAAAACACGTTTTAGAAAGACACTTTGTATAGTAGAATTCCACTTTATCTCCTTCAATTTCCACTTAATAATAAACACGTTTTAGAAAGACACTTTGTATAGTAGAGTTCCACTTTATCTCCTTCAATTTCCATTTAATGATTAACACGTTTTAGAAAGACACTTGGTATAGTAGAGTTCCACTTTATCTCCTTAAATTTCCACTTAACAATAAACACGTTTTAGAAAGACAATTTGTATAGTAGAATTCCACTTTATCTCCTTCAATTTCCATTTAATGATTAACACGTTTTAGAAAGACACTTGGTATAGTAGAGTTCCACTTTATCTCCTTAAATTTCCACTTAACAATAAACACGTTTTAGAAAGACAATTTGTATAGTAGAGTTCCACTTTATCTCCTTCAATTTCCATTTAATGATTAACACGTTTTAGAAAGACACTTGGTATAGTAGAGTTCCACTTTATCTCCTTAAATTTCCACTTAACAATAAACACGTTTTAGAAAGACAATTTGTATAGTAGAATTCCACTTTATCTCCTTCAATTTCCACTTAATAATAAACACGTTTTAGAAAGACACTTTGTATACTAGAGTTCCACTTTATCTCCTTCAATTTCCATTTAATGATTAACACGTTTTAGAAAGACACTTTGTATAGTAGGCTACTGTAGAGATCCACTTTATGTCCTTAAATTTCCACTTAATAATAAACTAAAGCAGCGCATAATGTTTATAATTAAAAATGTTTTTACGAATTTAGTCCTGGACAACCTTTGATCATTCGCCTACTAGTACTGTCCCTCGAACAATGAGTTTTTCTATTCCAATACTTTTTAAGTGAAACGTTTCGTGACGTAGCATAAAACGTGCCATCATCACCAAGGAATTCTAACAAGAATGCTGCTTAAATGCGATTACAAAACAACTACACAAACGTTTCTGAATCCTCAAAATGTTGGCAGGTTATCAGTAGGATAGTAATAAGGCATTACATGAAATACATAAAATTCAGGGACAAAAATAACTCTTTCCTTGCTAATAAATTAGAAAGAAGGTTGCACCAGATTAAAATAAAAGCTAGAGTAACAATAATATAACATTAATGTGGATTGCTGTTATCATCTTGATTTCACTGAATAAATAATAATTACGTATTTAAAGGACTAAGTGAAAATTATAACTTTCTTGCTCAGGCGGTTGAAACATCTTTTCACTCTCCAAGGGTAACATGTAGCTTAGTAGCAAGCAGGTTAGGCTTCGTCAATAAAACGACTGTTATGAAACGCGTCAGCAAGTAAGTTAATGGTTTTCACTTAGTTCTTTAAATTTTACCAATTTTATAATTAAATATTTATTAAAATATTTGACTTAATAAAATTAAGCCTACTTTACTGTATTCTTCTTATTAAAAACACAGTGTTATTAGTTTCATTACTAGCAGAAATTGTAGCCATGAAAGACGGCTCTACCCACACGAGCCATGACTTTCTCAACCTAATTACCAGCATTAAATTAAGAGTCAAGGGTTAAGAGCATTACATTTTCTCAAGTTCTAACTTATATATTCGCTATTTTTTTCTTTTCATTTGTAACGGGTAGATACATTCTCAGCCTATGGAGAGGGCATTCACTTCAGATGTACAATCATGACCTATTTTAAATTATCCACTATCTCTTATCATTGCCTAACAACTTGTCCAAATTAACTGTGCATTTCAGTAGACACAAGAAGAGATTCTAGTTTCGTTGCGGTAGTTTTAAATTCTTGCAACATATTGACGTTGTCTGGCTGGAACAGTGTGGCTCCCGTTAAGTGTAGTGTCTGGGGTGAGCGACTAAACGACCGTTCGTGGTTCCGGGTGTAGGTGATGTGTTTCCGATGTCGTAACTGTTTTCTGTCCCTACATGAAGTCTCCAGCGACATATTGATGTCCACCATGATCATTGTGTAAAGACACTAACTTGTATTTAGACGAAATATATGGCAAATTATTATCCTGAGAAAATTAGTAGCTAAATAATGTAAGTTGTTTTATACTTTATAGTTTTATTCTTGGATACTTTATAATTCTGTTTTTTCTGTACATTAAAATAATGGCCTTCGAAATTTTAGAATTTTCTTCTTCCATACAATATAATAAAGTTCTTTGATACTTTATAATTAAGTTCTTTAATAACTTTCTTGTACTTCATTAAATGATTTGCTCTTTAAAAAACAAACTTTAAGGAGATTATTAATTTATAAAAAACTTATTTAAACTATAGACAGTGTTTAATGGCCCTAATAGAATAAATTTTAAAAAGATGCTAAGAAATAAGCTGGTGGAAAATTGTTTTGTTTTTATCACGGAGTTAATTTTAAATGAACTAAGTAGTCTGTCACTTAATATTCACAGTTTGCGCAACGAAATTAATTTTTTCAGTAGCTCTAGAGAAATCTCGAGTTAAGAGATTTGCGTTCTACAAACACATTATTATATTTAATAATTTGAGGTTATCTAGTTTGCATTTAAATTACTTTTTAATTATAACGTTGTCACAATATTTTCTCTTCGAGGTAAAGTAAAATGATTTATTAATTAAAAGGAGTGACTTTATCTCTGGTAAGAAACAGATGCTACAAAAAACCTGTAACTACTTTCGTCATACTAAATCTTAACTTTTCCAAGAAACCTTAATAAATTTAAATGACTGTAGAAGTTTCTGAGGAAATCAATAATAGTTTTCTATTTTAAAATATCTCACTATACCGAAATAAATTTAAAATTATTAAATAGATTATGATTGATACACATTTCATACATTTAGTTATGTATTACCACATACAGTATTACATTTTGAACCTAAATTGTAAAAGAAATATTTTATTTTTTCGTACTTTTTTCAATGATAAAATTATCATCAGCATCAACATTTTGACCATGTGTAACTATGGTTTTACTAAACTTTATAGTCTAGATTTTATGTTACGATGATGACCTTGTTATTGAATCGCGCATGCAAAATTAAACTATGGAATGTAAGATAGTGGTTTTATTGTAAAAACTATTAATTTAAAGTTAGTCCAAACATTTGGAGTTTCTAAAATACAATAATATTTCCTTTTCTACATACTAATATATTTTTGCTGAATCTTAAATATGTATAATTTCTCTGAAAGCGATTTCTTATAAGATAAAGAGTTTAAACGATAAAAGACGAATTGGGGTAGTCGATATTCCCTCGATATTCCTAGATGTATGTTTGGAGCTTTTAACTGAGGAATGTCTGTATTTGATCAGTAAGGTTTTCCTCGGTTATATCCACGATAACTATGGACTATTTAACCGATCAAAATGATTTTTTAGTAAATGGAAGAGGAAACCTTCTCCGAGGTCCCATTTTAGCTACATCTTAATCCGTCTGATTTGGAGACAATCATGCGGTATTTATATTTAAAAAAAAAGTTTTAGAGGGAAATCTTTTAAATATTTTTTAATAGGGAATATGAATTATAAGGTAATAATCAATCAAAATAAACAATCGCAACTGATTTTAAAGAAGGCGAAGGCTCTGTATTCGATCCGTATGTATTGTTTCTATTTGTTTCACCATAACTTTGCAAGTATTTAACCAATCAGAATGATTTTTTTTTGTAAAAGAAAGAGGAAACCTTTCCGTGGTCCTATTATAGTTACATCAAAATCCGTCTGATTTGGAGAAAATAATTAGCTATGAAAAAAAATCGGAGGATAAATGTTTTTTTCATTTTTTGAAGTCGGTTCTGTTTTATTTATTTATTTTTTAATTCTTCTTAAATTGTTTCGAACTTACTCACGCTCTGGTCAAAAAAATTGAAATGAATTATTAGCATTATATGAATTACATTTTGTTTTGATACATGCATAATCTATAAAATGCTACATAACTGTGTGATTTCAATTTATTTACTTAAGTTCAGATGTACACAATAAGGAAAGTAAAGAGCTAATTCAATTAAATATTGTAGTTGTAACAATCTTGTTAACATAATAAAGTCATTAATAAATTTGTTGAGCACTGTGGACTAATTTCTTAACTAAATAAATAAAGCCCACTAGCCACAATACAAAAATCTTTATTATAATTAGTTTTTGTTCCTTTCCATTACATGGTAATCATCTACAGAACTACAATAAGTTCTTTTATTTAGTTGAAAAATAATTAAGGCATCTTAACTTTATAGCAAGATCTTCACATTCGTCGTTAATTTGCAGTCAAGCGTCTGTTGGTATAAATATTAATTTTTTGCATGGTTTGAAATAATTATAGTATCTAATTGGTCTCAAGAATTTTCAGACACTGATGGGAAACAGTGTTTTTTAAATATTTTCCTAAAAAAAAAGTAAAACAAAGCTAGAAACTGAAGTCAGTTTATCATGGCATCTTCAAGCGCGCGTGACCCATTAATGGGGGTATTAGTTTCAAATTGGTTTGATACGTGCAGAGCGTGTTTGGGCTACGATAACGTTGTATACGGAGTTACGTAGAGATATACAAATACAGTACTTTTGAACTAAAAACGTAACTGTGTAGCATTTGCCATAATGTACAAGATCGCTATTGCTGAATTTATAAATATTTCGTAGATTGATTTATCATTAGAGATTTGTGCTTGGCTATGAAAGGCTTTCTTTAATAAATCAAAGTTGAAACCGGATGGACAATATTTCTTGTAGAGGTTACTTGATAATTCACTTGTAAATAATGACAGTGCGGGGTTTGATTGCCTGGTGCTGTCTAGAGGCTGTGTATTCTAAAGTTTTACCAATTGGGACACGCATAATACTTACAAAGAATGATGTATACATTTCTATACACTGTAGTCGATGTTCTACTGGTTTCTAGCTAAAAATAATTTTTTTTCCGGTGGTGGTGAAATTCCTTGTTACGGATATCGGTAAAGAAGACAAAATCCATTTTTAAAATAGCCTATAATTTTTAAATGTCTCTAAACATTCTAAAAATTCTGTATAGGGTATCTGAACGTTCCTGGGATGTTTTACTGAGTCTTATAAGGCATGATGCCTTGTGGTACATTGAGCTTTGACAAGATATACGAGTTATGTTTTATACTTTTATTTACGATATCACAAAAATATAAACATTAATATCGTCAACCTTATCAAAATCGTTGTACGAATATAATTACCAATTTTAGAGACGATAATGTGATACTATATCTGTCTGAAGGTAAGTTGTATAAAGGAAGGAATATAATAAAATGTAATGTATAGAAAAATCTCAAGTTGCGGCTTCCCATACCGAACACCGGTAATGTGGAACAATACTATTCTAACAATATGAACTGATGAGAGTACCCGTTACAGAGGAACCGGTACAGAGGAACCGTTATAGATTAACCTCTACAGAGGAACCGGTACAGAGGATCCAGATGAAATCAATAGGGTTCATAGTTATATCTGCAGTGAGGAACAAAATAAAGAAACGGGTAAACAGAAATGTAACAGAAGATATTAGGTTCACCTCGACCTCACACCCTATTCAGCTCTTTACTTCTAGGACTGTAGGATGTTAAAATAGTTTCTTGTTTTCAGTCATCTCCGTATCTATTCAACTAAAGAGAGCTATTTTCCTGAACTTAAATCCTTAAATAGAGAGACAAATAAGTCCTAAATCAAAACAGTCGCGTTTAAGAGCTATTGTTTCACAAAACGAGTCTTACTGACTAAGAGATAAGGTGCTGTTGATTGACCAAGAGGAACTGATTGACTAAGAGGTTAAGTGCTGACGGTTGACAAAGAGGAACTGGTTCACTGAGGGGTAATGGTTGTGGGTTGACCAAAGGAAACTGGTTGAGTAATGGATTAACTGCCATTTATTGTCACAGGGAACTGATTGACTAAGAGGTTAAGTGATATCGGTTGATAAAAGGAATTGATTGACTAAGAGGTTAAGTGCTGGTGGTTGACGAAGACAAAGTGATGGACTAATCGAATAAATGCTGTCGGTTGACAAAAAGAACTGATTGACTAGAGGGTTAAGTGCTATATTTTGACAAAGGGGTTAAGTGATGTTGGTTGACAAAGGGAACTGATTGACTAAGAGGTTAAGTGCTGTTGATTGAGTAAGGGAAAGTGATTGACTAATGAATCAAATGCTTTGGGTCGACAACCAGAACTTATTGATTAAGAGGTTAAGTGCTTTTGGTTGACAAAGGGAACTGATTATTAAGGGGTTAAGTGCAGTTGATTGACTAGGGGAATCTGTATGACTAGCTATTTAGGTGATGTTGATTGACTAAGGAAAAGTAATTGACCAATGGATTAAGTGCTGTGTGTTGACAAAGAAAAATGATTGACTAACTGATTACGTGCGGTGGGTTGACAAAGAAACTTATTCACTGAGAGGTTTCGTGTTCTCGATTTGACAAAAGGAACTGATTGACTAAGAGGGTTTAAGTGCTGTTGATTGATAAAGGAAAACTGATTTATTAATAGGTTAAGTGGTTTGGGTTGACAAAGACAGCTGCTTGACCAACGGATTAAGTGTTGTGTGTTAACAAAGGTATCTGTTGAACAAGAAGTTTCAAGTACTGATGATTGATTAAGGGAAACTGATTTAATAATGGGTTAAGTGCTGTGGGTTGACAAGGAAAGCTGATTGACTAACGAATTAGGTGTTGTGGGTTGATAAAGAAGAATATTGACTAGGGATCACGTGATCTGGGTTGACAAAGGTAAGTGATTAATTAAAAGGGTTAAAGTGCCGTGGATTGATTAAGGGAAACTGATTTACTAATGGGTTAAGTGCTGCGGGTTGACAAAGAAGGTTTAGTGATGTTGGTTGATAAATTGGAGCTGATTATATATGCTTATGCTTATATATAATACTAATGTGTATAAATTAATATGTATTATTTGTCAATATTTAATGATAAGTTGTAATAAATATTACTGATAATATATGTGCATAAGCCTTTAGGTCTGTAAACTTTCTTAACTGACTTGATATTATTTTCGCGTGATCGTTGCAATTTTCTCATGTTTAGGTTTTTACTTTTAAAGTGTAAACGTTTATGTAAATTTGTCGCGTGCGTTTGTGAGTCAACGTCGTTCTGTTCTGCCTTTTTTAGTTAAAATTCCCCGATGCTAAGTATCGGACGATATGCAATGAAGAAGTATTTTCTTTACTCAGATAATTCTAAACATTAAGGCATGAAAGAGGGTTAAAGACATTAGGGTTGTATTAGGGATTCGAATATTTTGCGGTACTTGGTTAGTGGGTAATCACAACAAGGTTGGGGGGCAGCGAATTGACCTACACTTTACCGGGGTAATGGAGGGGTGTCTGTCCACCACAAACGTTAAACAACCTGTAGCAAGTTTTGCCTGGTAACTTTCTTATTAGTTCAATATTTATAAATATAATATTAATAAAAGTAACATACAAAACTCACATAAGAATCTGTGACTTTCATAATAATATGATGTATTATACCTGTATACATTATTGGCAATATGCAAAGTACTTGTATACAAGACAATGCATACATATTTAGGCCTTCCTTTATTGAGTAATACAAGTGTCAATAGAAGTCCTCACATTACAGTATATTTGTTTCTATCGTTTTGTGGCACAAAACACAAAGTTAATGCGCGTACACTGATACGAATTGACAAAAAAAATTCTTAGAGCGACTTGGTTTCTAAAGAAAGCTTAGTGACGTCACAAAGAGAAGCTCCGTACATACGGTAGGAAGACTCCCTAGTCGTGGTATTACTTTGAAACAGATTAAGTGCGAACACGTGCATACGAGCTATACGCGTCGGTTTTGTTGTTTTTATGTATGATTCCTCTATGTCGGCTGTATTAATATGGCATTATAAGAGCGTGTGAACTGGAGTGATGTAGGCTTCGTTTGTTCTCACAATATGTCATGATTTTAACACAAAGTTTGATACTGTATAAAGAACAATAATATAATGTGAAACTAATGCTCTTTATAGAATACCTCATAAACAATAATAAACATAAGTTGTATGAAAACTGTACTTTTTTTACAGCTCTTGATTTGAAACTCCTTTCCACGCAGTCTAAAAAAAACCCACATGTAAATTAATAGAACATGACGTCATAGTTTGGGATATTCTGTGGCCAATCCGGAGGAGATCAACGAATTATCCCGAATATGCCTGAAGGTGGAAGATTGCTGTTAACGGTAAAAGCTGATTTTGAATTCAATATTCAACCGTTTTATCAGTTAAACAATAAGACATGCCCATGGTTTATGGAATACATTACTTCTAGAGCTGATTAATTTTCAATATGAAAAGCTTAAAGGTTTTGATTTGAAACTCCTTTCCACCAAATCTAAACAAAAACCCCATGTAAATTAATAGAACATGACGTCATAGTTTGGGATATTCATGTGAACAATCCGGAGGAGATCAACGAATAATCCCAAATATGCCCGAACGGGAAAGATTGATGTTAACGATAAAAGCTGATTTCGTCTTCTATTAGAGTTTTTCAGAGGATATATTTATATTATTTTTGGATTCAACTTGCTCTACATTTAGAAACTCCGTACACTTAATATAATTATATTGTACTCTACGATTATATACAACAGTCGTTTTTACTTAAGATAAAATTAGTAATTGCATTAAGAGTAAGTAAGTATTTACCAAGTATCCTACATAAGGCAAATTTTATACTTTTTTCAGACGTGTTATATCTGAAAAAAACATAAAATATTTCGATACTTTTACGGTAACTAAATTTATCAACTATATTGATTGTTAATGGCTTGAGCTATATTTATTAATAAATAGCATTTACTAGAAGACTTTTATTAAAATTTACTAAGGATCATAGCAGTAAGTGCTGCTTCACATTCATTACAATAAAATGAAATGAAATATACTCACTGGTAAATACTTTGTAATAGTTTAAATATTATATGAATAATGTGATTTAAATAATAATAAATTTTATGCTAGAATCTGAACAGTATTTTTTGTAAACAATGTTTTGGAGTAAATAGTTTTATCAAAGTTTACTTCACCTTATGAGCTTCGATTTTCTATTTGATTCACATCAGCTGACGTTATCACTATCTGGTATTAAACACCTTCCGGTTTGTAGGCTATATTAAATAAACCCACTTTAGTGATATTTCCATTAGAAAATTATTGGATCTATCAAGGCCAGTGAGGCAAAGCCCAGATAGTTTTTGACATGTTTGATATTTTTGCCACCATCTTTAGCCCTCAAGCTTTAAAATTAATCTAATTAGGCCATCTTATCTTGTTCCTTGCTCGAGAAATTCCAAGTGGACCAGTTAGCTTACGGAATTAGGAATATAGACAATGGAAATTAAAAAGATTATAAATAAAAATAAAAAAATCTCTATAAAATTTATATAATGAATAAATATGAAAAGTTAGAAAGTAAATATTTTATTAGTAAATACATTTATGTCAAGTTCAATATTTTATAAGCATTATGAAAAAACAGTATTACATTGTAATACTTATTAAATATGTTGTCAGAATTGATCAATTAAAGGCTTTTATTTTGTTATGTTACATTTTTATTTATTTTTTAAGGACCTGGATTTATTTTTCAACTAAAAAGATATGCCGCTACACTTATATCTACTTCCCCCAAGGTTGTGTGTTTGTTTTTAATTACTTTTTGATATTACAATTTGTGTGCATAGCTAGGAAAATATTTCCGAATATATTATGTCTATAAGATTGAATGTAAGTAAATCATTTTACCATATTTAATTGATTTTTGTTCTCTTTTCGTAACGTCCTCTCACCATCAATATCCTTTTTGTTTGCAGATCCGAGAACTGCTTCAGATGCGTCGTGATCCACCAGAAGCACCAGAACGTGTTGCAGTACAAGGAGAGTGAGTATCTGTTGAGAATATCCGCAAATTCACCGCTTCCAATATCCACTCTCAACCAATAACTGTCCCATTGTCTTGTTGAATGTTGCGTAAATTAGTGTATTACGCCTACAATAATTGAAACCATCGCCTCCAGCCGCAACCCCTCGATAAATACAAGGGGAGGAAGCGCAGCGTAAATTAGTCCCTATGATTCCATATAATGGTCGAAATTAGGGCCCGCCAACTCGTCCAACTCAGAGAATCGTTGTAAATTAGTCGGCCTAATTTGAGTGTATTTGGAAGTTGTGCTTTGTACACAACCGAAAACAACTTTCCCCTTCCGAAGGCCGAATTTTATCGAAACCGTTAATCCGCTAATTGGGCTTAACTTGTACTGTTTTTTTAATTACACTTTATTGAATTCATTCCAAGCAAATGTTTTCAAATTTATATAGTTTTCATAGAAATTATTAGTACTCCGTATTATACGGAGGCTACTATTCTACGTATGTTATTCAAATGTGGTAAAAATGCACATTGCCCACCCCTAATGTAATGAGTATAAAATGAATCAAAAACATGTCCTGAAGCTATATTGATAATCATTGTTTGTTATTAACACGGAAGGCTAATTTTAGATACCTATGAAGTATCCAGTCAGGATAAATTTGGTTGAAATTTTATACGTTTAACCAAATGCACACAGTAAGGCTAGAGTAGATATCACGTGACGTCATCTGGCAAAAAGTGTTACTTTGCGAAAGTAGAGGTTTAATTAGGTAATGTTATATAGCATGTCAACCAAATCTATCTTAACTGCAGACGTTATAGGTATATTTCCATATCGGTATATAGTAATGTATACAATTACAACCAAATCTATCTTGACCTGAAACTTTATAGGTATATTTTAATGTACATATATAAAAAAATATAAATATAAAATATATAAAATGTCAACCCATCTTAACTGCAGACGTTATAGGTATATTTCCATATCGGTATATAGTAATGTATACAATTACAACCAAATCTATCTTGACCTGAAACTTTATAGGTATATTTTAATGTACATATATAAAAAAATATAAATATAAAATATATAAAATGTCAACCAAATCTATCTTAACTGCAGACGCTATAGGTATATTTCCATATCGGTATATAGTAATGTATACAATTACAACCAAATCTATCTTAACCTGAAACTTTATAGGTATATTTTAATCTACATATATAAAAAAATATAAATATAAACATTTTTTGTACATATATAGTTATGTATAAAATAAAAACCTAATCTATCCTAAGTGAAGATGTTATAGGTATATTTTAATATCGGTATATAGTAATGTATAAAATTACAACCAAATCTATCTTAAACTAACATTTTATAGGTATGTTTTAATGTAGGTACATAGTTCCGTATAAAATTACAACCAAATCTATCCTTACTGAAGATGTTACATGTATATTTTAATATAGTTATATAGTAATGTATAAAATTACAACCAAATCCATCCTAACTGGAGGCAATATAGGTAGACTATATTTAAATATATGTATACGTAGTACGGCGCGCAATTTATACTCGGACGAAGTACTTCTTACTACTTTGCCCTGAATCTTTTACCCATCTTTTATTTCATAAAAAAATATCTTTCGTGTAAAAAATTAAAACTTGGGACAGGTTTCATGTAGTCGTTTTTGGGCCCGGTAAAAGAAATCCCTTTACAATAGCGGCCTCCGTATAATACGTAACTATCAAATGGCTTTGTAACGAGTATTATAACATTTTTTTTTAAAGTTATTTTCTACTAAAGTCAACAAAGGGACGTTTTATTTGACTTACTTTGTAATAAATAATTACAATGATTAAAATGTGTACAAAATAGAAAGTGACATAATTGAACTTAAATAATTAATTAATTAGAATTTGGAAAAATTGCATTACTATCAAGTGGCATCCACTACAAGTTAATAAAAATGTATTTGAACTTGTGTGAATGTATAAAATGTATTTTATTTAAGATTGAAAGTTTGAACAAGATATATAAATATGTATAAGGAAAGTGTGAACTAATAGAAGGACTATAATTAAAAACATACTGAACTAAGTGAATACGTAATGGGCTTACTTGCTGACGTGGGTTCGAAACTATCGTTTCGTTTACGAAGCAAAGCCTCTACCCATGAGGCTTTGCTTTGTAAAAGGAACGATTGTTGCGAAACGCGTCGCAAGTAAGCCCATTACGTATTCACTTAGTTAAGTAGCTTTTAATTATAGATTAATCAGTGAATACAAAATGATTACAACAAGCAACTTTAATAGTAGGAATTGTAAATTATATTGATCAATTATCATTTAGGCCCTATTAAAATAAAAGAATTGACAGTGAGGTCTAGTGAATACGTTTAACTTTTAAAATATAAAACAATATCAATAAATAAGGATAACTTTGATTCGTTATTTTAAAAACCTTGTGCGTTTCTAGGGCGTTAGAATGTGCAATAAATGTAAGACTCATTGATCGTATCATAAAATGTGAACACTCTGCACGTGCGTGTCTACAAACGCTTATTATTGTACACCGTACTCAAAAGTGTATAGCACACCTGGATTTATTTCCCTTGAGAGCAAGTTACTTTAATCTTTCATTACTATTTGTAACATGCTCAATAATGTTTGTTACAATTCAGCATGTTGCTTAAATATTTATTTCAGCTAATGTAAAAATGAATGTAAAAAATGTAAAAGCCCGGTTTAAACAAAATTGTTTCTACAAGTGTTATTAGGATAACGCTAGGAAACATTTAGTCGCGATAAACTTTAAATCAACGAGATGCTTTTTCTGAATTTATAAGGGTGGAAATTCAGCAACCTTCCATGAGAAACTGCCTATGATTAATATTTCACCAAATACTATAGAGAACACATCAACATGGGGTTACAATCTTTCATATTTTTATGTTAAATTCTTGTATAAGCTTATATTAACTTAGATTTAAAAATTTATTAACTACGTGAATATGTACCCTATAAATAATATTCGAGCTGGCTTGGGAGTGAAAGTTATAATTAAAGAATAAAAATATGGCACAACTCATAAATATACAATTTTTTATTTCAAACGCGTTTCAACGGCTAATTTGTCGTCATCCTCAGTGAAAATACACAAATGAAATTAACTAAAAAAAATATATATATATTAAAGATATATATATATATATATGTTTAATATATATATATATATATATATATATATATATATATATATTAGTTAACTTCGTTTGTGTATTTTCACTGAGGATGACGACAAATTAGTCGTTGAAACGCGTTTGAAATAAAAAATTCTATATTTGTGAGTTGTACCATATTTTTATTCTTTAATTATATACGTGAATATGTTTTATAAATATTTTTTTTCTTTGATTTTATATTTTCGAAATTAACTATATTATAAGACTAAACACTTGTAAAATGGGCTTAGCAAAGTAAGTTCAAGTTATTGCCAAAGTATGTTTTAAATTTAATATCTTGATATTTTTCGATAGAATCAAAATCAGTAAATATACAAAAGAAGTGTGATATGACCTAGCGTTGCTCTTACAATTTCTAAAATATATGAACAGCTTGTATTTAATTTATTGTTCTCAGACCTGTAATAACTAAAGCCTTTAAAGTATAATATTTTAAAATATTCTTTAAAATTAAATCTTTTTCTGAAATACAAATGATTACTTTAATGTAACCTGTCTTATTCAGAACGTTTTGAATAGACAGCGGATCTGTCTAATCCAAATTATAAGATATAATTGCTAAGGAAAAAATGAACTGATGAATTTTCTATAATGAATAATTATTTTGTGGATAACGGTATGGTTTCTATAATAAATTAAAGTCCGAACCATTTTCAATTAACCGGTGCGTTACATATTCTTTAAAGAGTCATATCAGTTTTACTAACTCATCATTTCACTTCTATTCTTGTTCTATCTTTGAACAGTTTTGCTTGTATTATTCCATTTTTGTATATTTATTTCTTTTAATATCTATACAGCTTAATCACTTGATGAACTTGTTTCTTGATTAACCTCGTTACTAAGTTCTATTGCCATTTACTTCTTGTAGTTTTTTCTAGT
>JBAIZL010000004.1:39661162-39671162 GCA_036971475.1 Prosapia bicincta | reverse complement strand
CTAATTTATCATCTCAAACAGCTTTTTTTTACATAATTCATAAATTGCAATATGTGTGGCCTTAATCGCTCGACAAACAAGACTTCTCTCCAAACATTCGTTAATATTGCTTCAGTTATGGTTGTCATTAGTTCGTTAAACCAGTTTTTTAAGTGATTCAGGTCGCGAGTGTTTTGTGAACAAACAACTCATCTTTTAATGTACCCCCTCAAAAAAAATTGTTCGGTCTGGACTCCTTGGAGGGCACAGCATAGGTCCTTGTCAGTCTATCGATCGATCTACCAATGTTTCGTTCAAAGTGTCCGTGACCAATGCACTGAAGTGTATGGGAGCACCATCTTGTTGGAAATGAAGTTGAATGTTGTCGAGTTCATATATATGAGAAAAGCAATATTCCCTACAGATTTCCTATGAGTTACTGAAACCCTGTAATCTTGTATTGCAATTCCATTATATAATTACTATTCTTGTATGATAACGCTGTATTTTAACTATATAGTAGTTTAATGTTCATTAAGAAGCTAATAATTCTTATAAAATAGTTCTTCGTTAGAGACAAATTGTGCATGTGCAGTAATTAGTTAATTTTTATTCTCTGAAGTGGCGTAAATAGGAAATCCCATTATAATACAGTTTCAGTTGCCTTTGGAGTTGTTAAAATTTAATAATTACAATCAAAAGCCAAAAATATTCCTAAACATGATTTTCAAAACAAGAATGTTTTTAAAAATAAGAATCTTCACGTTGGTAGATCTTCAATACATTATCACTTGGAATAGTTTTACCTTTATTTATATGCTAGAATATATATTTGAAGTTATATAATTGCCTAATAATTATATTGTTATTGTATGATTTTGTAAATGTATAGTTGTATGCGTTTCATGTCATAATTACGGTATCTATGGACAAAGGTAATTGTAAACTTCGTGAATATTGATATACGTACTTCAGTATAAACCATACAAAACACGGCGCTGTGCATGTGCAATTAGCGACAGTGTCAACTATGAAATCATCAAACAGTGAATCTAGTCCCAATTACAAGGTAAAGAATCTAAGATTTAAAAGATTGTATTGATTAGAAATTTATTTTATAATAAACCATTTTAATATTATTTATGTAATCTTTTTTAACTAAATAACTTGTTTGTTAGGAACCCTGTGTCCAGGGCTGACTCATGTACTGAGGACTCACGTCTTCTCCTCCGCTACCAAGCTTGTCCGGACGTCTTCAATTCGGAAAGTACAGGTAATTATGCCTTAAAAATAACAATTATTTCACGTATTCCACATGGCCCAAACAAAAATAGTAAAAATAAATGAAACATTTATAGCGAATTTTTTATATATTTATTTATTATATTACGGATTTATTATATATTTAAATACATTGGAGGGGACATTACATCATATATTATATATTGTAACTTGAATGTGTTATTTCAGAAGAGTACACATTGATAAACACATTTATTAAATATAACACACACCCACACACACACGCGCACACACACACATACACACACACACACACACACACACACACACACACACACACACACACACACACACACACACACACACACACACACACATACACACACACACACACACACACACACACACACACACACACACACACACACACACACACACACACACACAGAGCTGCTTTAGAAAAATACGCACTAACTCTAATGAACATTATTAATTTAAAAATTACAATGGGGGATTTCACAAATTTCTGACATTCGTCAAATAGAAATAATTTGTAGCAAAAAGGTTACTTGTAATTCGCAATAGTGACTTTTATCGACCTCTAAGTGTCCTACGATATTTCTCATAATTTATTAAGCCTACAATTTGCACACATTTTACAACGGTTACTACTCCATTTATTGAATCTCTTTTCTGTAAAAGATTGTCTTTCCTTTATAAGATTGTATTTCCTTTATATGATTGTCTTTCCTTTATAAGATTATATTTAATTTATAAGATTGTCTTTCCGTTATAAGATTGTCTTTCCTTTATAGGATAGTCTATCCTTTATAAGATTATCTTTCCTTTATAGGATTTTCTTTCCTTTATGAAATTGTCTTTCCTTTAAAAGATTGTCTTTCATCTCAAAGATGTTAAAAACAATGTCTGGGTATATACACCGTAAATCAATCGTTAAAAATACTTTCTTCTACTACCATACTCATAGAATTTGCCCAAAAATTTGGAGCTATTTTAGCTTTACCCGTTTATTTTAAAACACAACTTATAAGACTGTAAACGTCGCTAAATGTTAGGGCTACTATACCCACACTTTGTTAATTTAAAACACAAACCTCTAAAACCGTCGTAGCAGAGTTTGAACAGAAATTTAAAGATCCCCCAATGGCCATTACTTTAAAATTCTATGCTCTGTGACCTTATTTGCGTGGAATTTTATTACATGATTCGGGGTCCATAACTTCTTATTCATCTAAAAATTTCTTCCATTGAGTTATCTAATGTTTTACTTGGCGATCAATCTTAAACATAATTTTATGATATTAACATTTAATAGAGAACATTTTCTAAACAAGCCGCCTTATAATGAATCGCAAACATTTTACAAATAGTTAGACTCTATACATTGCTTTTTGTCAGTGCCATACTTTTTATAACCATGGTTCATATCAAAACTAAAGATGAGCAAAATTTAATTTAACTTATATATGTTGTTGTTACATTTAAAATTTAATGCTATCTAAATGTTACCAGTGGAAGAGCTTGTGTGCCTCGCCTGGTGGAAGGAGGGCTCCATCAAGTACCTCGTTGGGCAGTTGCAACACAAAATGGCCACCAGCGACGAAGACAGGTACCGTTGTTTTGTCTACGAGAAACGCTACGGCAAGAACGGCAAGAACGTCAACTTTGACGTGGCGCAGTCAGGCGACGCTACGTGCAGTGGGCTGCTGTCACCCACGGAAGGGTCCAGGACACTGAGATTAACTAAAGGTAAGTTGTATGTTTAAAATACAATAAAGTAAATCTATCCAAAATAAAGTTTTTTCACAAGGGTAAGAGAGGTGCCACTGGTATGTATTTATAAATTTTTTTAAGTGTTTAAATAATGTAATGTTCTAACCTAACCGCTGATCCCAATGGTTTGAATTATTTTAAATCTCAAGACTTATTACATTGGAAAACACAATACAAGGAAAGCATTGTATAATAACAATGAAAACCAATGTTATGTCGTTTTTCCTGTTGACACCGGTCTCCGTTAAAATCACCCCTCATGACATTCGTGCCGATCCTTATGTAAAATGGCTTCTTTAATCCAA
Source organism: Prosapia bicincta (assembly GCA_036971475.1). Classification (NCBI taxonomy): domain Eukaryota; kingdom Metazoa; phylum Arthropoda; class Insecta; order Hemiptera; family Cercopidae; genus Prosapia; species Prosapia bicincta. Next base: position 39,667,842 of record JBAIZL010000004.1, on the reverse strand, counting down.
TATAAACCCTATTTTCCACCTCCATCTACATATTCCACCTTACCTATAGTATATCTGCCTCGTTTCAAAAAGTTATGTATTTCCACTTGACAGGATACATTTATTGATTTGCTAGTTGAATTTATTCGCAGAGGTTAGAAAAGTTCAAAGTTCTAAAATATTTGAAAAAATGAGGTGATTTTAGTAGCCAAGAAGGGTTTTTTAGGCATTAAAATATAACCGGGTTTTTACAATGTTACACTAATTATTACCCCCTTCTTCTCAAAAGTAATTAAATAGCAAAAAAAACCAAGAACAAATTTTGATAAAGTGTTGTTGACCGTTTTATACAAAAGGTTAACAGTCTCTGATTGAGTGTAGAATCATAACGCCATTTCGAACATGGATTTACTTTATAAGTTACCGAGTAACATAAAATCCTACCGATAGCTTCCTACACGTGTTTGGGTGGAAATTAACTATAATATTTTAAAAATTACCTCTCTGGATCAATAACGGTTTATATGTTTCACTTTTCTGGCCAAGCCATGCTTGTAATATACGTTAGTTAGAAACCAATAAAATAGCTTAAGCAGCCAACAGCTTGACTCTAGAATTGAAAATATAGAAAACAGAAACAAAAAAGTATTTTTAAGTGTTTGAGCGACACCCTGGATCAAAAAATAATGGGATAACTGATAGTAAAGCTTGATTAGCTGAGTGAGTTCAACGAGACCTTCGCTTGTTACTCAGAATTAAATGACGTCATTAATTAGAGTGAGGTAAGTGTAAACCTCAACTTTTGCAAGGAATATCTTGGAACTCTAGGTAAGAGGGTAGCAAATTTACTTATATTATTCAAAGGGATGAATCATATCGCTTGCTCGAGGTGTCCACTGCATAAACTAAACGATCTGTACAAAGTGTCGCCGGTTCCAGAGCCACGTAAATTACATTGGCAATGGAAATGCTGACCAACAGGTCAACCACAGAACTATCCCTTCCCAGCCTAAGCATCTGGGATCATTCCAGTCTTCCAAGTCCCTGATAACGATTTCCAACGAAAAAATGGAACCAAGAACGATTGAAGGAACTCTCGGGGGAAAAACGGTGGACAACTCTTGTCTCGGGGAAGACTAATTGACCATACCCTTCCGCGAACTGTTACAGTTGAGGAATTTAAAATGAAGACTGGCTTAGACTACCTACGCTAAATCCTTGTGATGCCGACCCCGGAAGTGTCTGTGTGGTCATGGAGTCATTAGTGTCGAAAAGCAATACGATATCACAGCCCTTGACCCGCCAAGGATTACCACAGTCCTATCTTCAAGGCCCATCTCTTCTGGTTCAACGCGTCGCCAAATCCTTGTGATGCCGACCCCGGAAATGTCTGTGTGGTTATGGAGTCATTAGTGTCGACAACCAGAACGATATCACAGCCCTAGACCCGCCAAGGATTACCACAGTCCCATCTTCAACAAGGCCAATCTCTTCTGGTTCAACGCGTCGCCAAATCCTTGTGATGCCGACCCCGGAAGTGTCTGTGTGGTCATGGAGTCATTAGTGTCGGAAACCAAAACTATATCACAGACCTAGACCCGCCAAGGATTACCACAGTCCCATCTTCCACAAGGCTCATCTCTTCTGGTTCAACGCGTCGTCAAAACCTTGTGATGCCGACCCCGCAAGTGTCTGTGTGGTCATGGAGTCATTAGTGTCGACAATCAAAACGATATCATAGCCCTAGACCCGCCCAGGATTACCACAGTCCCATCTTCCACAAGGCCCATCTCTTCTGGTTCAACGCGTCGCCAAATCCTTGTGATGTCGACCCTGGAAGTGTCTGTGTGGTCATGGAGTCATTAGTGTCGACAACCAAAACGATATCACAGCCCTAGACCCGCCAAGGATTACCACAGTCCCATCTTCAACAAGGCCCATCCCTTCTGGTTCAACGCGAAATTTTTGTGATGTGTAACCCGGAAATGTCTGTGTGGTCATTGAGTCATTAGTGTCGACAACCAAAACGATATCATAGCCCTAGACCCGCCAAGGATTACCACAGTCCCATCTTGCACGAGGCCCATCTCTTCTGGTTCAACGCGTCGCCAAATCCTTGTGATGTCGACGCCGGAAGTGTCTGTGTGGCCATGGAGTCATTAGTGTCGGAAACCAAAACTATATCACAGACCTAGACCCGCCAAGGATTACCACAGTCCCATCTTCCACAAGGCTCATCTCTTCTGGTTCAACGCGTCGCCAAATCATTGTGATGCCGACCCCGCTAGTGTCTGTGTGGTCATGGAGTCATTAGTGTCGACAATCTAAACGATATCATAGCCCAAGACCCGCCAAGGATTACCACAGTCCCATCTTCCACAAGGCCCATCTCTTCTGGTTCAACGCGTCGCCCAATCCTTGTGATGTCGACCCCGGAAGTGTCTGTGTGGTCATGGAGTCATTAGTGTCGACAACCAAAACGATATCACAGCCCTAGATCCGCCAAGGATTACCAAAGTCCCATCTTCAACAAGGCCCATCCCTTCTGGTTCAACGCATCGCCAAATCCTTGTGATGTCGACCCCGGAAGTGTCTGTGTGGTCATGGAGGCATTAGTGTCGGCAACCAAAACGATATCATAGCCCTAAACCCGCCAAGGATTACCACAGTCCCATCTTCCACAAGGCTCATCTCTTCTGGTTCAACGCGTCGCCAAATCCTTGTGATGTCGACCCCGGAAGCGTCTGTGTAGTGATGGAGTCATTAGTGTCGACAACCAAAACGATATCACAGCCCTAGACCCGCCAAGGATTACCATAGTCCCATCTTCAAGGCCCATCCCTTCTGGTTCAACGCGTCGCTAAATCCTTGTGATTCCGACCCCGGAAGTGTCTGTGTGGTCATGGAGTCATTAGTGTCGACAATCAGAACGATATCACAGCCCTAGACCCGCCAAGGATTACCACAGTCCCATCGTCAAGGCCTATCTCTTCTGGTTCAACGCGTCGCCAAATCCTTGTGATGAAGACCCCGGAAGTGTCTGTGTAGTCATGGAGTCATTAGTGTCGACAACCAAAACGATATCACAGCCCTAGACCCGCCAAGGATTACCACAGTCCCATCTTCAACAAGGCTCATCCCTTCTGGTTCAACGCGTCGCCAAATCCTTGTGATGTCGACCCCGGAAGTGTCTGTGTGGTCATGGAGTCATTAGTGTCGACGACCAGAACGATATCACAGCCCTAGTAACGCCAAGGATTACCACAGTCCCATCTTCCACAAGGCCCATCTCTTCTGGTTCAACGCGTCGCCAAATCCTTGTGATGTAGACCCCGGAAGTTTCTGTGTGGTCATGGAGTCATTAGTGTCGACAACCAGAACGATATCACAGCCCTAGACCCGCCAAGGATTACCACAGTCCCATCTTCCACAAGGCCCATCTCTTCTGGTTCAACGCGTCGCCAAATCCTTGTGATGCCGACCCCGGAAGTGTCTTTGTGGTCATGGAGTCATTAGTGTCGACAACCAAAACGATATCACAGCCTTAGACCCGCCAAGGATTACCACAGTCCCATCTTCAACAAGGCCCATCCCTTCTGGTTCAACGCGAAATTTTTGTGATGTCAAACCCGGAAATGTCTGAGTGGTCATTGAGTCATTAGTGTCGACAACCAAAACGATATCATAAACCTAGACCCGCCAAGGATTATCACAGTCCCATCTTGCACGAGGCCCATCTCTTCTGATTCAACGCGTCGCCAAATCCTTGTGATGTCGACCCCGGAAGTGTCTGTGTGGTCATGGAGTCATTAGTGTCGACAACCAAAACGATATCACAGCCCTACATCCGCCAAGGATTACCAAAGTCCCATCTTCAACAAGGCCCATCCCTTCTGGTTCAACGCGTCGCCAAATCCTTGTGATGTCGACCCCGGAAGTGTCTGTGTGGTCATGGAGGCATTAGTGTCGGCAACCAAAACGATATCATAGCCCTAAACCCGCCAAGGATTACCACAGTCCCATATTCCACAAGGCTCATCTCTTCTGGTTCAACGCGTCGCCAAATCCTTGTGATGTCGACCCCGGAAGTGTCTTTGTGGCCATGGAGTCATTAGTGTCGACAACCAAAACGATATCACAGCCCAAGACCCGCCAAGGATTACCACAGTCCCATCTTCAAGGCCCATCTCTTCTGGTTCAACGCGTCGCCAAATGCCTCAGATGCCGCATCGGTTGGTATGTAAACAAGTAGTATTAATTTTTATATTTGTTTTTATTTATTTTTTTTCGGTGCAAATAATTTTTGTCACCTATATTTTAAATTCATAGCTATGATGGCCGAATTACATAGAGGAGTTACAAAAAACACAGAGAACTATAGGATGAACAGTGTTAATGTTTGGTTCAAGGAGTAATTTTACATAATGAATAGAATTACGTCATGGTTTACATATTTTGTGTGCTATATATAGTGTACATATTTGAATAATATAGTTAAAATAAGATTACAATTTATTTCTTAAATATTTCTTATTTTGCCTGTATTTATTTATTCATTGGGTATATTGTATTACGAATCTAAATTAGATGATGGAGCATCAATTCGGATTGATTGAGATCATTCCAGCTTTTAATTACTGAAGATAATATATTATCGATTATTTAGATATTTATTGTAATTCATATAAAAATTTAGAATTTAAATAAAATGTTCACAAAAACGTAAATAAAATAAACTCACTTAAATATTATATATATAGTTATATAAGCTATAAAAGGTTATTAATAATAGCAATATATATATATATATATATATATATATATATATATATATATATATATATGTATATATATATACAGTATATATATACTGTATATATATATATATATATATATATATATACAGTATATATATATATATATATATATATATATATATATATATATATATATATATATATATAAAGATCTAACACAAAATACAAATACAAGAACAATATATTGAATGTAAAATTCAAATCTTTTCGTTGGCAAACAGTACCAACATCATTAGGGACAATTTATTAAGACATCCTGAGGGTGACATTTATTAAGATGATTACTGATGATGTTTTTACTGTTTGCCAAAGAAAAGCTTTGAATTATACATTCAATAAATTATTCTTGTATTTGTATTGTGTCTTATTTCTTTATTAATACACTAGAATACATATTGTGGTATATATATATATATAAAGATCTAACACAAAATACAAATACAAGAACAATATATTGAATGTAAAATTCAAATCTTTTCGTTGGCAAACAGTACCCACATCATTAGGAACAATTTATTAAGACATCCTGAGGGTGACATTTATTAAGGTGATTACTGATGATGTTTTTACTGTTTGCCAAAGAAAAGCTTTGAATTATACATTCAATAAATTATTCTTGTATTTGTATTGTGTCTTATTTCTTTATTAATACACTAGAATACATATTGTGGTATATATATATATATATATATATATATATATATATATATAAAGATCTAACACAAAATACAAATACAAGAACAATTTATTGAATGTACAATTCAAATCTTTTCGTTGGCAAACAGTACCAACATCATTAGGGACAATTTATTAAGACATCCTGAGGGTGACATTTATTAAGGTGATTACTGATGATGTTTTTACTGTTTGCCAAAGAAAAGCTTTGAATTATACATTCAATAAATTATTCTTGTATTTGTATTGTGTCTTATTTCTTTATTAATACACTAGAATACATATTGTGGTATATATATATATATATAAAGATCTAACACAAAATACAAATACAAGAACAATATATTGAATGTAAAATTCAAATCTTTTCGTTGGCAAACAGTACCAACATCATTAGGGACAATTTATTAAGACATCCTGAGATTGACATTTATTAAGGTGATTACTGATGATGTTTTTACTGTTTGCCAAAGAAAAGCTTTGAATTATACATTCAATAAATTATTCTTGTATTTGTATTGTGTCTTATTTCTTTATTAATACAATAGAATACATATTGTGGTGTATATATATATATAAAGATCTAACACAAAATACAAATACAAGAACAATATATTGAATGTAAAATTCAAATCTTTTCGTTGGCAAACAGTACCAACATCATTAGGGACAATTTATTAAGACATCCTGAGGGTGACATTTATTAAGGTGATTACTGATGATGTTTTTACTGTTTGCCAAAGAAAAGCTTTGAATTATACATTCAATAAATTATTCTTGTATTTGTATTGTGTCTTATTTCTTTATTAATACACTAGAATACATATTGTGGTATATATATATATATATATAAAGATCTAACACAAAATACAAATACAAGAACAATATATTGAATGTAAAATTCAAATCTTTTCGTTGGCAAACAGTACCAACATCATTAGGGACAATTTATTAAGACATCCTGAGGGTGACATTTATTAAGGTGATTACTGATGATGTTTTTACTGTTTGCCAAAGAAAAGCTTTGAATTATACATTCAATAAATTATTCTTGTATTTGTATTGTGTCTTATTTCTTTATTAATACACTAGAATACATATTGTGGTATATATATATATATATATAAAGATCTAACACAAAATACAAATACAAGAACAATATATTGAATGTAAAATTCAAATCTTTTCGTTGGCAAACAGTACCAACAT
>JBAIZL010000004.1:39621162-39658662 GCA_036971475.1 Prosapia bicincta | reverse complement strand
TGTAGCTATTAATAAAATAATGTGGAAACCAAAAAATAAACGTTTATTATAATGAATATACAATTTTAAAAATTACAATCAGTTTTCTATAGGATAAGTGTTTTCCTTTCAAAAATTAAATAAAAAGTCCATAACTTATTATCATCATTATATCGAGTTATTTGTATAGAGATTTTTCAAAATTTAAATAAATCAGTATATTTATTAACTGATCAAAACTATGTAATAATAATAGCAGTGTAAAACAACTGTTCTACAACATAACCTTGAACTCAACTTTTGATCAGCTATTACATGAAATATCATATGTTGTAAGGTATATGTTGTGAGTTATTCGTTTCAGAAATAGCGTGACGCGATAGCAATGATTTGATCTCGTTTTTTTCCTCGCGCGTAAACAGATTAGCATTTTAAAAATCTATCGAAAATAAATGGAATAGGAGGCTAAAATGAACACAAAATTCATTGGAGCTTCCGAGAATCGATATCGATTTTCGAATGTTCAAATCGCCTGGTCAGTTTATCTCATGTTTACATTCATCTAAGTAAAATATCCTATTAAATTTTTCATTTGACTTGCTTTGTAATTATGTACGTTTATAAATGCAGTTTATAATATTAAAAAAAAAAAATCTGAAAGCAACAATAATAAACCAATGACATATTTAGTATATTAAAAAATGAAAATTTGTAACAATAGGAACTTGGAGCAACTGTGGTGTGATTTTAATTTAAAAGATAAAACCTCCTAGCTAAAACCCAAATTTTTATTTAAAGCGTTACGTAAATTTCGATTACAAAGCAATCATCGTCAAAGTAAATCATTATTACCTAAGATGACCTACGTAGTTATTACGTAACATAGGTAGTCATTTGTGTTATATTTCTTCAAAAGACGATGGCTTCGCAATCAAAGTGTACATAAGGGTTTAAATAAAAGGTGTTTTTTTGTTGTTAAGAGCTTTAAATATTTTAATTAAATTAATTTGTTTAGGTTAAAAATGAACTATAGACAGCGAAACATTTTTTTTCATTTTTATAACTAATTGTCTAACTTGTTTGTCTAAACTGTTCGTAGATATCTACCTTATTAGAACGCTATTTATTTTATTTATTAGTTTATTAACTTTGTTATAAAACTCTCCCTTACGTTTTGTTTATTACAACTACAAAAAAATCTATGGGATGTATAATTTTATTTATTGTAAGTGGTAGTGATAGAAAATAGAATGCCTTATTATTTATACTTTATATTGTGTATCAAAGAAAATATCTACGCAGCGACCTTGGATTTATGAAAGATATACGCAATGAAAAGCCCCCTTCAAGAGTTTTTCGTACAAAGAGAGCATCATTGGTCTCATGGCCCATTTTAGGCTTCCGCAGGAGTAACCCCCCAAACGGCGTTGGCGGAAATTTGCTTTTGTCATGTAGACCGAATTGTTTTGTTTTATGACTATTTTGTTGTAATCTATATAGATAAAAATAAATGTCTGCATGCTCCTTATGCCTTTTTACACCGTTCATCCGATCGACATGGAACTTTAAAAAGTTATTCAACACACTCCTGGTATATTTGTAGCCCGATTAGGGGCGCCTAGTTGATGTTTTCAGAAAAGAAATCGGCAGTCTACTTTTCCGACCGGGAATTCAGTTACTTACGTTGAAGTCTTTCGAGTTTAGTATAACTCCCATCCCACGCTCTTTCACTTCCCCTATTCTTGCATTTAAGTCTGCTTACGGATTAAGGCTGTTCGTATTACTCGTGTAGTTATACTGGAACTTTAAAGTGAACGCACGGTCTGCAATCACAGACCCACTCTAAACAAACTACAAAACACTGAAGCTTTTTTCAGGAGCCATCGTTCAATATATGAATAGATTTAAAACAAAAGATGAAGAACAAATAATATAAAAAGAAAAACATTAAATCCAATTCCTTCTTCGGTCAACAAATATAAATTTTATTTTAGATACATTTTATTAAATAATTACAATTAATATAAATAAACTAACATAACCTACGCGTTAAAACAGCTGTTCTACAACATAACCTGTAACATAAACTTAGCTGTTTCATGAAATTATATCATCATCCATTATAAACCCAAATGGGAATAAAATAATTATATTTTATACGTTTCCCATTTTGTAAAAAGATTTTCCCATATAAAACTAAAATTACCTAATGAAATTTAACTAAATAGTTGATATGTAAAAGAAACTGTAATTACATCAAGTGCCATCCGATACAAAAAACTAGTAAGTTATTATGTATTTAAAATTAGAACAACAAATTTATAAGAAGAGTTTAAACTATTAGAAAAAATTGGAACAATTGTGAATTAAAATAAGAAAATAATAACACAACGCAATGTACTTATTTTTTAGTCAAGTTTTAAAGTATTTAATTTTAAGAATTAAGTTTTAAAAGAGTAAAATAATATATGAGTTGATAATATATTTACTAGCTTTCCATCTTCTAAGATAAAAACATTTTAATAAATATTGAAACCGAGCGGGTTTTACAGTTTTCATTTTATAAACATTCGCTGCCGTACCCTACGTGACAGTCGCCACTAAAGCCAACTTCGCTCCTGATTAAAGTTTTACTAGCCCAGGTGGCGGTCGTCGTCGACATCTGAAACCACTTGAGTAGTTTCAGCACTGTTCTCTCCTTCTCTATTTATAGATTCTGCCCTACACACTTAGACTATAGCGGAAAATCAATTTGAAAAGGTTTTGCTAACCGAAGATATTAAAAGCGGTTTCCCTCCAACCAGGGATAAGAGATTTCCCTTGACAGGTAGCCCATGTTCCACCGTGTCGTTATTTTCTTTTATCTTCTGTCTCTTATCATGATGTAAGTGTAAACTGACACTATCGACCGCGGAATATTGGCGAAGTGATAAATACATTCCTAAACCTTAAAATAACCATAACATATTAATTTAATTTTATTTGTTCCTTCATAACTAATTTTTTTTTAACAATAATTGAAATGTTATATTTAACAGTAAACATACAGTATGGTTAATAGATAAACCCTAACAAAAGTAGACAATTAAATTAAATTTAACAACAGGCGGAGAGTCTTGACTAGTATAATAGTTTATTACTAATCAAAATGTTTTGGGTTCGATTCCAGGTAATGTTAAATACGTTATAGGTATTATTAACGCATCAAGATTGGCAAAACTTATAAAATGATTATATATAGTAATATTGGCCTCTGAAAGCTTGGTTTTCGGCGCATTACCGATTTGAATAATTTTTTACCCAGCAAAGCTTTTTCCATCTTATAAGGGTAAATTTACAAAAAATGTTAATTAATAATAATTTTATAACTAACTAACAATATACTTATTAGGTTATGACAACATCATTGTCATTGATTTAAACGTTAGTGCGTAGGCCTAAATAACAAAAAAAGTTTCTTGTTGTTTAGTTTATTATATGTTCTATTTATTGCTAATTAGGTTTCAGTTCTGATAGTGCTGATTATATTTTTCTCTAAACAACCCAAAGTTTTTCTTCCAACAGAAATATATAAAAATTACTGCAGCTGTGAGTTAATTATTAGTGTAAATCCAAATTGGATTTCTTAAGTGTCCCTTTTATTAGTTCAAACTAAGATAAAATGGAGGCAGGTGAACAAAAATCTGTATAGTGTATACAAAGATAGCTTTTTCTACAGCTAAGTACCTAGATTTTCCTAATTCCTAGTTTTCTCTATAAGTAAGTAATTAGCTTTTTCTAGAGCTAATTGTTTAACTTCTTCCAGAGCAAAATGTCTAGCTTTTTCTACAGCTACGTACTTTGCTTTTTTTATACCTAAATAAACAGATTTTTTATAAATTGGGCTGAGCTTTCTCTACAGATACATGGCTAGCTTTTTCTACTCCTAAATGCATAGTTTTTTCTATAGCTGCGTGTCTAGATTCTTTTACAGCTATGTATCTAGCTTTTTCTACATCTAAGCTTAGATCTTTCTACAAATACGTTCCTAGCTTTTTCTACAGGTAAATGCCTAGCCCTTTCTTTACTTTTGTGCTTAGCTTTTTCTACATCTAAGTACCTAGATTTCTCTATAGGTAAGAGCTTACATCTTTCTACAATTACGTTCCTAGCTTCTTCTAAAGCTAAATGCTAAGCTCTTTCTTTAGCTATGTGCCTAGCTTTTTCAACATTTAAGTACCTAGAGTTTTCTATAGCTGGGACTTGGATCTTTCTACAGCTACGTTCCTAGCTTCTTCTACAGCTAAATGCCTAGCTCTTTTAGCGTTTCTATAGCTATGGGCCTAACTTTTTTTATAGCTAATTGAACAGATTTTCTTTACTTTTGATAAAACCTATTCTAAGGTTGTCTATTAATTTTCAATGGGATTTAAAATAAATTTATTTAACCGAGAACCATAAAATCTACTCTGTATATGTAAGTGAACATTAACTTTAACAAGACTAGATGCATGTTATAAATATTTATCCTATGTTAAATTAATTGGCATTCCTTTCAAACTAAAGTGTTAAAATAAAAGAAACGCCAGTGAAAGAAACAAGGAAGGGAGAGATAATTATTATTCAAGTAATTGTCATAAATAGTTGTTAATTATCCGCTTGGTTTAGAACTGAATTGGCTTTTTACAATTTACAGTTAATCAATAGTAACTAAATGGATTAAGTAATATCTAACGTCAGTAGAGAGTTGAAGATTTTCCTCTTCATTTTGTAATGTAAACTTGTTAAATCACCCTCGGAAAGATTTAGAAGAATGGAAGCTTGTTCTTGAATGATAACTTAATTATACTTGCAAAAGTGTTGCATAACTTATTTTCTTACAGCGATACCGGTTATGCCCCAAGGACTAAAGAAGATATTCATAATTTACATTGTGAAACGTTACAGAAACTATTGTATTTTATATTTTCATAATCTTTAATAAAATATATTGTTTATTGGTTTAGTTAATATTTTATGTTTCCAAGGTTATTTTATTTATATATAGGAAAGATTCAGTGTTATTTTATTGTCTGGTTTAGAAAGCACCGGTAAATCTTCTATATTTGTATTACGTCAGAAACATCACGTGACCAGCGCTACACTTGGACTATTTAAACTCTACATTTACTTTTAAGTACTAATCTGTACAGCTAAATAAAACAAAAGCGAATGAAAAACAGTAACATTGAAAATTCCTTGTTCCACGCTTTGGCATTTAAACATTGTCTTCTCCAGGGGTATTTATTTAACACAATTACAATATTAATAAACATCATTACATAAAATGTTTCATTCACAATTAATATAATCCTTATTAAAAAGAGATTTACCTTAAAGCTAATACTTGAACTATCTTGAAAACGTAATTGCTTGTTTGTGATCTTCGTTGTAAACTGAAAAATAATTGTTATATTAGCTGCAAATAGGTACCGTTTTATTAGAATTAATGAAATAGATAATTAGTTTTTTTTTTTTTTTATTTATTTATTTTTTTTTTTTTAATGGGTAGGTGAAAATCTTCAAAAAGACGCTGCGCAATCCGTATTACGCAACAGTGTGAGATTCTTACTCACTAAAAACACCTCCCTTTGTCATGACCAGTTGAAGCAACTGACTAATGACTTTCATTTATAGAAAAAAAAAAATGGTGTTGGAAAACTCAAGTTTCTCTTTGTTCTAAAGTGGCCAAATCATGTGGTCTAGTTCTTTGTAGACGGCGGACATGCCTAGTCACATCAAGGAGTGGCTCAATCTCCTGATTAGGATGTATATGCAGTCTATGCAAATGCTTAGAGGCATAAACCTTAACCTCATCTATAACAAATTTGATTTTCAGATCCCGGTGCAGGTCTTCATTTCTAATGTACCATGGTGCATTTACCATGTTACGTAATACCTTATTTTGAAATGTCTGAATCATTTTCAAATTTGTTTTTTTGGTACATCCCCATAATTGAATACCATATGTCCAGATGGGTTTTAGAATTTGGTTGTATAATCTTATTTTATTATTCAGTGATAGTTCAGAACTACGGCCCATCAACCAGTATAACTTTCTATATTTGGCATTTAGTTCTTCTTTTTTCTTTTTTACATGTTCCTTCCACTTCAATTTTGCATCCAGTGTCATACCTAGGTATTTTGCTGTGTTTGCTGTTGGTATGGCATTGCCATTTATCAGTATTTGTGGAGTAATAACCTTTCTGTTTGTATAGGTTACAAGAACTGATTTAGTTTCATTTAACTTAATGCGCCATTTTTGAGTCCAGATATAAAGATTATTCATGGCAGTTTGTAAACTATTGGCTGCTTTGGTAACAGAGTTATCTGTTGATAAAAGTGCGGTATCATCAGCAAACGTGGCTCCCATTATGTTATTACCCAATGGAATATCAGCCGTATATAGTAGGTAAAGTGTAGGCTCCAATACACTACCCTGGGGTACTCCAGCAGATATCTTTTTCAAGTCTGAATAGTCTTTATCATATCTAACCCTAAAATATCTTTCTTCTAAATATGATGAAAGTATTTGATAAAACGGTATTGGTAAATCTCTATAGAGCTTATACTTCAACCCTTCATGCCATACTTTATCAAATGCTTCGGCTACATCCAAGAAAGCAGCCATGCAGATTTTCTTTTCTTCTAAAGCATTTTCTATTGTATTAGTGATACGATGAACCTGATCGATTGTAGAATGTTTACTTCTAAAACCAAATTGGTGACCTGGAATCAGTTTCTTTTCATTTATAATCTGTGAAAGTCTTTTTAATAGAAGTCTTTCAAATATTTTTGACATAATTGGCAACAGCGGAATTGGTCGGTAGGATGTGACTTCTGTAGGAGGTTTACCTGGTTTGGGTATTACCATAATTTCAGCTATTTTCCAGTGTTTAGGTAAATATTTAATTTTGAAGCATGCATTTATTATAAGCTGCAACTTCAATATAACAATGTACGGTAGCTCTTTCATTATTTTCCCTGTAACTAGATCATAGCCAGGTGATTTTCTTGCACTTAGATGATGTTTAATTATATCCCTAATTTCTTTAAGTGTTACACATTGAATACTTGTACTGTATGAAATATTGTTAAGGTTTATTAAGATTGGATTTGAGTTTGTATTAAGTGGAGTAATAACTTCTTCTAAATAATCAGCAAATAATTCAGCTTTTTGCTTCGCACTTTTAGCCCAATTACCGTCTCTCATTTTCAAAGGCGGATTTTGAGTAATAGACCTATTTAGCTTTCTGGCAGCCTTCCACAAAGAATAGTTGGTAGTTTCATCATCTGTTAAGCTGTTTACAAAAGTGCTTAAGGATTCGTTTTTAACTTCCTTAATGCGTTTTCTCAACACATTGTTGAGACGATTAACCAATGATTTATCTTCAGGCGACCTAGATTGATGCCATTTTCTTCTAGCTCTTCTTTTAGCAAGAATCATCTCTCTAACATCTTCTGGATAGCTTATTTCTCTATACTTTTTAACATACGATATTGGAATACTCTCTTCAGCTGCTTGTTGAATGTCTGCTGTTAGCTGTTCAACTTCATTATCAATTTCATCTGGTGTGTCCTTTAGAGATTGGAGATTTATAAAGTCATAGAGCTTTTCCCTAAAGATTTCCCAATTAGTTAGTTTATTGGTAAGTTTAGGGAGGTTGTTATTTATATTCACCCTTTCACTTAATGTGAGTATCACTGGGGTATGTTTTGAGGATAGATCATCCCCCCCTTTCACAGTAATATGAATCTTTGCTATACCTTTTGAAATGAAGAAATCAATCAAATCAGGGATTTTGTCAGGGTCCGATGGCCAATACGTTGGCGATCCCGATAAGGAGAACACACATCGATAGTCCATAGCTGCTCGATATAGTTCCCTTCCTTTAGTATTTGTTAACCTTGTCCCCAGTGCGTATGCTTAGCATTAAAGTCTCCTCCAATAACGAAGCTATTGCCAAGCATTCCAAATACACTTCTATAGTCATATTGCGATAGCTTTTGTCTCGGTGAGCAATAGATGGCTGATATTTTAACATCCTTATTATTTGCTTTAATATTTATCGTAGTTACTTGCATTTTAAATGTTTCTACTTTTAACTCTTCATAGTGTTGTATATTGTTTTAAATTAAAATAGCAGAGCCACCTCTAGCTTTATTGTCTGGGTGCAAGGCGTGGTAACATATGTACTGTGGTATTCTTATAAGAGATTGCTTTGAGCAATGAGTTTCCGATATTAAACATATATCAATATCTTCATTATTCAAAAATATTTGAAGTTCAGAAATATGTTTATAGAGTCCATTTGCATTCCATGTAACAATTCTTAGTTCATCATTCATTTCTATTTTTGCCATTCACTGGAGTTTTAGTATGATTTGATTTCATTTTTTTAATCTCATCAGTTAACAGCTTTATTGATCTTTCCTGGCCTTCTAATCTTTGTAGAATTTGACTAATTGCATACTTGATTGAGTTTTCATCTTCTTTTCTCTGGTTTTTTATTATACTGGCATAAGACTTTGGTTTATCAGTTACTTGACTCATACCTGGTGAATTATTGATAACCTCTCTAGGATAGTTAATGTTTACGTTATTTCTTGCTCTTTGTTTTGTTCCTCTCTGATTTCTATTTCTTTCTGGATAGGTTTTAGCAATCACACATCCTCTTTAACTTGCTGGGTGATCCCATCGACAGTTAACACATTTAGGTTTATCTTCTTTTTTCAGCTGGCAATCTTTAGTAAGATGCTTTCCAGCATATTTCACACAAGCGAAGTCCCTCTTGCAGTAACCCTGTGTATGTCCAAATGCCTGACATCTCTTGCATTGCGGTACTAAATTTGCATTTCGTTTCACAGCTTCAATTTTTACTCCTATTCCCATTATTGATTTTATAGAAAACATTTTTTCCATACTTTCTTTATTATGAAATGAGAGCATAAACAGTTGAAGGCCCCTTCTCACTACAAACCTCTCTCCTGCTTTGTTCTCTTTCACTTCTTTCTTCATTATATGTTTAGCATCTACAATTTGGAAACCTTTAACTCTTAAGTCATCAACTATTTCTTGGACATCACATGATGGGTGCAGTCCACGTGCCATAACATTTAATAACCTAGTAGCTTTATTTTCATAAGTATGCCATTGCGTTCCACTTTTATTCAAGTTTTCAGTTATCACTCTATAAGTTTCACCATCACTTACTTTTACTTTCCAAATGTTATTATTATATGAGGTGTAGTTGCACTCTTTATCGGTTACTTGCTTGACTAGATTTCTTAAGTCGCTAAATGCTGCTATATCCGAAACAATGATAGGTGGAGGAACTCTATTTTTTCTCAATATTACTGACATTTTTGATTGTACGATTTGGTTTCTCAATATCCTTTTCAGAAACTGACTCAGGGCTTGATTGAACCCTCCTTTTTGTGGCTGGTCGCTTACCTTTTTTTAGGATCCAGTCTGTTTCCCTAATGAGTTCCTCTTCATCTGTACTATAACTTGTCCTTACTAATGTAGAACTAGATTCACCTTGATGAGAATTTTGCATTTTCCTTTCTAAACTCTGAATTAATTTTTGTAACTCATTCACTCTCTTTTCAAGAGATTTTCTAGCCGCCACTTCTTTTTTCCATTCTTCGTAGTAGCTGGGTTGTTCCTCAATCGCCACTTCATTCATCTCCATACTAGGGTTAGTAGTAATGGTTTTTTTTTATTTCAATGTCGGTGATCTTATTACTTTAGTGCTTTTTTTTAAAGCGTCATTAAATTGCAATAGATGGCTCCCCCCAGAATCCAATGAGCCGACCTCCTGAGAGGGTGGATTTTCCAGCGATGCTGGTCTGCCACCTGGGGTACTATATCCGTGGGTTTTGTCCATTGCATTGAAATGGTATTGCAATTTATACCTTTGCCAGGTATATATCTGCCGCTCCTCGGGAGACAGACGCAGACCAGAAAGCCGCTCACTATGAGACAGACGCTTCTGGATTTGTAGAGGATTTTTGTGGACTCGTACCACAAGCATGCCTTACTGCGGGTTTTTCTACTGCCCTACCCGCCGGGCAAAATAGATAATTAGTGGCAATTGTTTTATTTGTACAGGTAAATTTTATTTTATTATTGTTTTGGATATTTGTTAAATAAATGTACCCGAAGAAAAAATTGCTTGGATGTCGAAACCTGGGCAATGAATTTGCATTGTTAATTTTCTCTGTGATTTGCTATATAAACCTTTCTCCTAACAGTAAAGTATACCAGATGTTAAAATTTTCTACAAAAACCGAATATTTTTGGCACCTTGATTCGAACCGGGAGTATTTGGGGGAGGAGCTTTGTGGTATATCTACTATCTCTGTCCTCTCAGCCACGTAAGTGATTTAGTTATTCGTTTATTTAGATTATAGTAATAAATATTGTGCTAAGCGAAAAGTGAGTAAAACATATATTGTAAATTTAGTCGTTCAAGGCGTAAAAAAAAGAATATTTATTACATAAAAAGTGTAAAATTCAAAATACGATTATTTTCGTACAATTTATACATCAGAAATGTACTAACATAGAAAAAACCTGGTAAAACCCCCGAGTTATAGAGATAAAGACTTTAGAACTACAGAAGGGGAGTTCACTGACTAGTGGAGGGAGTAAGGGCAGACAGCTGTCTACATCTCACTCCTATCTAGGCAAAACGGTGAACAACGTACAGTGATTTTAACCTACCGATAGGAATAACAGCGAGATTCTACAAACGGGAGTCACCGACGTTCTCCAACACTGTACTCTCAAGTGCGAAACAACACACCGCAGGGTCTCTTACTATGTCTCGCAAGTTATTCTACAAACCTATGTTGGTAATTGGTTGTTAATTGCGTGAAAAAGCGCCTATCATGTATTGGATAACGAAAACATAAACTTGTTTATGGTAAACAAATTGCCAAAATTATACAGTATAGTCATACTAATAATTTAAACTTAAATTATTTTAAAATCAATCAATAAAGTAGTATAAGGTTGTACTGTATTAGAAATCTTAGCATCTTTTCTCACGTGCCTATGGCATCTGAAACATGATAACACTTTTCTTATAGTTTAATTAAAGTAACATGACTGAAGAACCTTTTAAACTTCAAACGTTTTCAAATAAATCAGTTCGTCTTGCCTTCATATAAAAAAATATTCCAGTTTCCTTTCACCATGACATTCCAAAAGGCTTCTTATTGGTGGAGGGAGTATAAAGAAAGCCCCCGCTTTTGTTCCCAGCATTCATTGTTGCATCCCTTTGTGAATGACGGACATTAAGTATCTTTTATAGGCCTACAGCGCCCCATTGAGCTTTGTATGAAAAACGCTCTATTTCTTTCTTCCAGCAGATAAACAACACACACACACACACACACACACACACACACACACATATATATATATATATATATATATATATATATATATATATATATATATTAAAGATTAAGACCTTTTACTTTATATATTTTAAAATAAATATTGTTAAATAAAATAATAGTATATTTTTATTTAATTATAAAAGGCAAAAGTTTAGAACTAATTCGTGCTTATATCAGTTCGTTTCTTGTAGATATAGGCTGCAAGCATGTATTAAAACGGAAGTAATAATTACATTCTTTGCTGGAATTACGTAATATAATTCTGCCAGTTTAAATGAAAATGGGTTATTTTTTGTCATAAACAAATTGTGAACCTAGTGAAACAAGTTAATGTAATTATAAGGTGGAATTAAGTTTTAATTATTGTGTATACAATCCCTTGAACTCATTTCATTCATATTATTAAAGGTACAACACATCTGGCGCCGGCCAAATTATAAAAATATAATCATTACTTGGTTTTTTTAAGTCCTTCATATTTGGATACTTTTTCACTTGGCTCCCGTTCATGGTTTAAAGGATTTTCTTCTGTCACTGATATTCTAACTGACCCCGTCGCAGTGCTTAAATGGAATTTCTAAACAGTTTATCAAAGAGCGAAAAACTATTAAAATTGGTATGGGTAGTTGGATAAATTGATTATTTTAACTGGAATTCTATGACCTGTAATCGTTTCATTTTTGTAATTTGGCCCCTGCAGATGCGTTCTATCTATATAAAATAAAATTGTAGATCCTACTTTTAACTGTCAATTAACATATAGCAACACTTATCGAAATTATTAAAAACACTCCTCAGTTTTTTTATGGCCAGTTTGTAAGACTCTGATGTGTGTTGTTTGGTTTACGTATAGTTTTTCATGTTGACGTAAGGTCGGTCTTGATCGGTGAAACCTTATTCTATCCTGAGACAAGTCTTTAAGCCAAAGCGTAAATTATAACTTTATAAGGTTTTTCCAGAGATTTTAATGCTTTGCTGCCTGGTCAGACGACTATGCCCTATTCAAGAGCAGACAAACTCTCTACTTTCCTGAAAGAAATTCCTTAACACTAATATGTCCGCTACCAAAATCTAGCATTAAAAATGGATGGAAAAAATCCTCAAGGATGTATTTGAGCACATCCTACAAATACCCGGAAGTATACGAATAGTGTCTGCAACATAAAGTGAAAACAAAAAGTCCAGAACATCATAAGAATAGTACAGATAATTCTTAGAAAGTGTATTATTTATGTATTACTATATAACAGATATATTATTTACAAAATATCGATCATCAGTTGATTCGATATTTTGAAATAATTGAATCATAATATTAATTAATATTATAATATGGTAGTAAGTCTAATTTATCCAATTTATGATAAAGATGAGTTACTTCAATTGTAAATACTGTTTTGAACGTAGATTTGGATTTATTTATTTATTTCATGGAACACTTTTGGAAACCCATATTATAAAATAAATCAGTTATAAGACTATATATACATTTAGAAATACAATAAATCGAAAATACCGTTCCCATAAAATAAAACAGTTTTAATTCCGAATCGCACAACCAGATGTCTCTCTCATCTCGTGAATATTATGCTTAGAGTTTATTTCCCTTGAAGAGATTCTCGATGACAGCGCCTTGACAAAGAAAGTTGTCGCTTTTGTTCGCGCATTCATTGTTCATGGTCTTTGTAGCTGCCGAACATTAAGTAGCAGCACCGAAGCGGCGAGCTTTGTCACACAATTTTGTGAACTGTTTTTGAATAGAAAGTACTTGTCATTGTTTGCTGAACACTTGAAAAAAATCATTTAAAATGTACTTTAAATGTTTGAAAATGCTGTTTAATTTGGAAAATTAAAAATAAGTAATACAATAAGTTATGGTAAAAATAATAAATTATGAACAAATACATATTATGAATATTTGAGTACATTCTTCTGGCATTTCTAACTTTTTAATATTCTCCTCTGCTGATGCGTTTTGGAAAAACTCCATTTTCAAAACTTCAATAGTAGGCCTACTTCTAAAGTACTATTGAAGTTTTGAAAATGGAGTTATTCCGAAAAGCGTCAACAGAAGAGAATATTGAAAAGTTAGGAATGACAGAAAAATGTACTCAAATATATAGAAATATTCCTAACAGAAATGAAGATGAGTATAATAATAATATATTGTGAAATATATACATTGAAAGTATTTGCCACCTTAATTTTTTTCAAGTCTATATTGTGCCTTCAATAATAGATATTGGGGTGTAATTATATATTTTCAGTAATAAAACTCTTTTTGCTTTAATTATAAATCATTAATGTATTGATACTTTACTAAACTAGACCGTTTATGGAACGTCTAGTTTTAAAATTACATAAAAATATTGCTCTTTACCAAGACATTTTTCAGTATAAGAATTGTTAAAGCGAAAAAAGGAATCTGGTTATTAAATAGGGGTAAAGGGACAAATTCAATTTAGCCCCGGCGCCTATGCGAGTTCGCATAAAGTTAACAACAAATAAAATGTACTAGGATTTTATACGTCAAGGGTGGTCAGCAATATACATAAAACATTTCAAATAGTAGCTTTAAGGAAATACTATTAATATTAAATACTTTAAACTTTAAACTTTATGTTAACACTTTATTTTTAGTTTATAGTTCTAAATACTATTACAACAAAACTATTCTATTAGAAATGAAAGTGGTATAGAATAAGCACAGATCAGTGTGTTATTTCTCCACTATCTGACATTAGCTCAGGGAAATGATCTGCATACTGTTAATATTAGTGTAAAGGAAAAACTACATTTTCCCTTAAAAACTTCCAGCCTGATAGCCTCAAAATTAGGTGTTTGATATTTTTATTGACAACGTAGTACAGTCAAAAACAAATTACAGTATCGCCTAGATTATCCGAGCCCCGAATAACCGACATCCGAATTATCCGAGGCAGTACATATTCTGTACCTATGTACGTTTTTGTTTCATTCTCCTACATCAATGACGTGAAATAATTAATGTATTGTTCCTACAAAAAAGCTGGCAAAATTTAGTTCCTCTTCTGATTCTAAATGCTCGAAAGATATGCTTGTTCTAATAATAGCGGGGGTTCTAATTTGAAACTATAGATGATAGGGAAATACGAAGCTCCATATCTTCATTGAAAAAAAGTGTTTACAAAGAAAACATTGCGATTCCAAAAGCTCTACAGTAATGGTCAAACTATCTTGTTCATCCTGATACAGAAAAATAATTTCGGATGTTATTAATATCATGTTCTCACTTACTCGTTAAGGTCTCCAGCCCAAGACCCTGGTCGCATTAAAAAGCGTGAAGCGTGACTTTATGCAAACCTTTGGTACGTCTGACTAGCGTATTGGATGAAGGGAACCAATATATAAAGATTCTTAGAAATATTGCTCTGAAATATGTTTACATCTTATCTATGAGATGGGAGGAGAAAATATCTGCTCTTCAGAGATCGTGGAGAAAGTCAGTACTCGTAACGGAAAATCAAGAAACGCTGCCCATACAGTATGAAGATAGAGGCTTGCACGGCTGGAAGGTGTATTCGGATGAAACAACTACTGAATGCGGTGTAGGGAGTGGACCGACGAAGAAAAACTGAAGGTGGTTGATGAGATGATAGTACAGGCAGCGAGTGCCAAGAGGGAAGTAAATGAAGGTAACAATGAAGAAGCTGAAGTGGAGAATAAGAACATCAGTTATAATAAAGGATGCAATGCAATGGAAATGATCATAGAGTGTTGAGAGCGACAGTCTAGGACAACTTTATCGGATCTTATTCTTCTGCGAGTGCGTGAAATGGCAGCATTGAGGCGTTTCGGTAGACAAAACAGTTACTACCCTCCGGTAGTAACTAGCTTTTACCTGGAGCATGTATTGTACGTATGTATTTTTCATTTTGTTGTTTTATTGTATTTTTTGTACGTAGATTATTCGATATTGTGTTATGTGAAAAGCGAAGAGTGATAACAAAGAATATTTGTTCTTACGATTCTCATCCTTGTCAAAGAACAAAAAGATAGACAAAAAAAAAAGATCCCCTAGTGAGGGGAACGCACAGTCTGGCATATGCAACCATTACACACACGAATCCAAACTCAAACTCGTAACTCCTGCCCGGGTGACTAGCATTAGTCCTAACCCGTGGCACCAGTATGCAAGGGTCTTGCGACCTTCCTGTAAGGCTGGACTAGTGACAGCTCCACGTCGGGGAAGATACGAACTTCAACTACCCACTGCCGTTTCAACAGTTTTACCAAAACTACTCGTATCTGTAAAACGGCAAAGTGTCCTTAGGACAGTACCTCGTCTGACTAGTTCGGTGCAGTTTGTGCTATCGGATCTTTATCGACTCTCCGCTGGCTTTATCTAAGGGCCGAATCCTCAGACTCGGGACTTGGTCCTAGGTGAACATCAAACCAGCGCGTTAGACTCCAAATTTGCACATATATACAGATACTAATATTTGTTAGTCTTAGTAATTTAATTTCAATATTATTTTTGTATTTGTCAATGCATTGCTTTTCACTGCAACCACGCATTTCCTCCCTTATCGATTAAGTACATATCCAACCAATAGTCCACCTACCGAAACCCCCCCCCCCCGACCATAATGCCGAGGTTAATCAAAGCTCTATTCTACTTTTGTATTCTCATTTGAGTTCTCTCAACGTTTTATTATTCTAGAAATATTTATTCTTTGCAAATATAGCATTAATTAATTATTTACATTTAGTGTTTATTTTTATATATATATATATATATATATATATATATATATATATATATATATATATATATATATATATAGTGTGCTCCTTCATATCACATGCATGAATAACCCTAAACTTAATAATCACCTGTCGTAGTTTGATACTGTGTTTCTGTAACCTATCATATGTTTCTGACAGCCTAATTAAAATTTTCAGTTTCTTTCACTTGTACAATTGCTTTATTTAAAAGAAATGTTTAAATATAATTAGAAATAATTTACACTTAACAGCTATGTTATATCCATACCTATGTATAGAAGTATTAACTTCATTTAAGTCTTCAATTTTTATTACAATCGTGATGAAATAAAAACCAGATTTTAACATTTAGTGTTGTCACAACTACAATGTCGTCTGCCTGCTAGCAAGCACAAATGGAAAAAAACACCACTACTGTTTATCTCCGCAGTTCCACTGTATTAAATAAAACTGATCGTAATTTTTCAGTGGAATCCCACCACCACGGAGGTACCACGTGCAGGTTCCCGTCGTGGCTGACCGAGCACCAGAACTGGCACACCCTGGACCATGCAAAGACCTTTCACTTCTCGTCAAGGAACGCCACCCTCAGGATCAACATAAACTCGTCAAGTTTCGGCAAAGTAGAACTGAGAGCCGTCTGCCACACTTTGGAGCAGATTACAGACACGCAAGCGGTGATTGTCGCGCATGTCACTACAGGCTGGTAAGGCGCAATGAACTGGTAGATTTGCATAATGGAAAGGCGTAGCGTGCTGTTATTGAATGCCGAGAATGTTATGCATCTCTATTTTAAAAACAGTAAACTTTCTTGTAGAGCTGATTGTAACTGCATTACTAAACTATATTTGAAGAAACATTTGTATCACTTACAAACACTGTACTTATTTTATTGTATTTTGAAATATTATTAAAATATTTTATTTAATTAAAATTCGAAATTGCCTAATAGAAACTTTAACTAAGACACTGTTATTTTTTTACTTGAAAAAATATTTTAATCTAGAGGAAAAACTACGCTATAATAGTTAAAATTCGACTAATCGAAGATCTAATTACTTAGAGTGAATAATCGCCGACTTCAAGATTCACTGATTATGTATCCAATGTTTGCTCTAGGCAATGAATTCAATTAACAGTTTCGGAATGCAGTTAATAAAACTGTTCTGTACAAATTGTATCTTGTAAAAATATTTTACTCTACTTAGGTTTTGCGTTGTGATCTATTTTTAGACGTACATCAAGTAACGTTGCAAAATTTTGACTTTAGCTTAGACTTTTCGAGATTTATCGATTGCCACTTGCTTTTATAGAAATTTACAAAGGCAAATATGGAATTATACAGAATTACTGTATCTTTAAAAACAGTAAACCTTCCGTTCAAAGGTTTGACTCTACGTACACTTGTTGTAGGGGTGGAATTTTCATTCTTGGATATGAGAGGCTCAAGTTAGTGAAGTTTTGCTATCTAACAACTAATCATATAATTTAAACGTTATACGAAATAATTTTAAATTCTCAATATGCTTGTCTGTAAATTCTGTTACAACTATTTGTATAAATTAGTAGATAACATATTTTTTTCTAATATTAAAACAATTTTTTTTACGCGTTTCAGATTAAATCCATTCTCAAAACGATAAACAGTACTATATTATACTGTTTTAATGAACAGGGAGTATTATTTAATATTTTGAGAAAACAGTTGATTTTATATGCTTAAACTTAGAAAAATATTAAAAATGTAGGAAGGGAAAAAATTTAGTCAAATATGTACAATGTAATTTTACAAGTTATTTATGGATATCCCCAGAAAGTCGCTATCAGATGTAATATCTATTATGTTATTTGGGTATGAATATATAATACATATATATATATATATATATATATATATATATATATATGTATATATATAAATAATATATAATAATAATATTAAATATAATTATATAATTTATATTATATATAATAATATATGTATAATATATAATATATATATAAATATATATATACACAAATATATATATATATATATATATATATATATATATACACAAACACACACACACACATATATATATATATATATATATATATATATATGAATATATATGTAAAATATCAAATAGGTTTTCCTGTTAGAATTATTTTCAAGTTTAAATAATATACACTAATGACAGGAATTAATTTATTGAATAATACACTCAAAGCTTTTCGTTGGTTGACATTACCAACATCCTCAGAATTCCTGAGGATGTTGGTAATTTCAACCAACGAAAAGCTTTGAGTGTATTATTCAATGCATTAATTTCTGTAATTAGTGTATATTATTTAATCTTGAAAATAAATATATATATTTGTGTGTTTGTGAGTTTGTGTTGGTGTGTGTGTGTGTGTGTGGGTGCGTGCGTACGTGTGTGTGTGTGTGTGTGTGTGTGTGTGTGTGTGTGTGTGTGTGTGTGTGTGTGTGTGTGTGTGTGTGTGTGTGTGTGTGTGTGTGTGTGTGTGTGTGTGTGTGTGTGTGTGTGTGCGTGCGTGTGTCTGTAGTACGTAGAGTGTAATATTTTTTTACTTTAATTTTTATGTAATAAATTCTAGAGGATAGTATAAATACAATTCTTGGTAAACCCGTTGCCTTGGAGACGGAGTAATAAACTACACGGATGTGCTATGTTTCAGCCAAAGCGGGTACGCGTGCCTTATCTTCTATAGGAGAGAGGGCCACGTCATAGAGCTCCAACAGTCGTGTAAGCACATTATTTTACTTTAAACGTAGGCTAGATGTAAAGATAACCCTTCGCAATTTTAGAATTTAATTTATTGTTTGGGACCGCCTCACAAAATGTTTATAAAGATAAACATTGGCACATTAAGAGAATGTATTTTAGCAGAACATACCAAACGAATTTATTATTTCAACACATCGTTGTAGAATTAATCTCATGATTAGGGGTAAATAATCATATAAACCAAAAATCATAAAAATCATATTTATGAATATGTATATGCATATCACATATTTCCTTATGTATAAAAATAAATCTTACGTAAGATATACACAGTACAACCTCACTAGTCTGACTTAAAGTGGGGAAGTTTTGGTTGGATGGAAAAGCCGATTGACCGGGAGGATATTTAAACTGTTATCAATAAACTTAATCAGCTCCTGCAAAATCTTAGATACTACAACTAAGCTTTTCACTTTGCTGCTGTACTTTGCTGCAGTTGTTCAAAATAGCAGTTATAAATTATTGTGTTATAATAATAATCAGTTATATGAGTTAAATAACCACAGTGACGAGGATACTAAAAACGACTTGAGAATAAAATTTAGAGTTTGTAATATTGTAAATAAGGCATTAAAATATTTGCATTTAGTCCAGTTAATTATTTATTGGAAAACACATAAAGTGAACTGAATATAAATAAATGATTGTTTTAACTAATAAAAAAAAAATACACTAAAAAATAAAAATACAAATAGATGTTGTTTTTTACGTTGACTTGTATTTTAACCCAATAATAAACGGAAATTGTATGCAGTATGAATAATGTGCCCTACATATAAAACTTTAAGACAGCAAACAGTAACAACAAACCTGTCATTAATAACATTATCAGACATGAATCTAATATAAAATATGTACTGTGAAAATATAAATAATAATTATAAGTGGGTATTTGGGCTATGTGCGGGTCATTAGGATTGTTGTTCTATACTTAGTGTATGTTAATAATGTATATTGCAGTAAATACACTAATTTGTATATACACAACACAACTTCAGTAGTCTGGGCCTAGATCGTCCGAAACCCTTGCAATCCGCATCCACACTGTAATGTACACTAAATAAAATCTGGAATTATAGAATATTTACGGTTATAAATTTAAGTCTTGAGTGAAATGCCTAAAAATACTGTAGTTTCAGGTTTATTTAGTGTACATTACAGTGTGGATCCGGATTACAAGAGTTTCGGAAGATCGAGGGCCGGACTTGTGTGTGTATATAAAAATTAGTGTATTTACTGCACTATACATTACTAGTATATATTAAGTGTAAAACAACAGTCCTAACGATCCACACATAACCCAAATACCCAGTTACAATTGTTATCTCTCCCCATCTACCGCATTCATTTTGCGCTGCACCTCATTTTCTGTCTTTCTCGCTTTCCTTTTTGTTCATTTCTTCCTCTCTCTATCTCCATATTTTTTACTCACTTTCTCTCTCTCTCTCTATCTATCTCTCTCTTTCTCTCTCTTCTATATATGTAATATATGACGTCATAATGGTTTGTATCCGTCATAATTTCTAACACAGTGTAAGCCCTACGTGTGGAAAATATCTCGAAAAAGATTCTTGATAGCAACATCACACATAAATAATGGATATAATGATTCAAAGAAGTTTGCAACTGAGCGCAAGATATTATAGCTCATGTGTTTGTTAATGTCAGTGTTTTCCCTTACAATTGTAAATTTCACTTTTAAAATGTATATTAAAAATTTTCTGTTAATACTAACTCGGTTTATTAGTAAATAAATAAAATTGTGTTGCAGTAAACCGGTCCCAGTCACCGGAGGACGCCTGCCGTGGGTACCACCACATGGCCCAGGTCTTACCTTACACTACCCTAATAAGTGAGTAATATATATATATATATATATATATATATATATATATATATATATATGACGATTACTTTATGCTATGTTTCTAAAATACAGGGACGTCATATGTCATAATTTATTTCTGT
The DNA here is from genome assembly GCA_036971475.1 of Prosapia bicincta. Lineage (NCBI taxonomy): Eukaryota > Metazoa > Arthropoda > Insecta > Hemiptera > Cercopidae > Prosapia > Prosapia bicincta. The sequence goes on along the minus strand of JBAIZL010000004.1, from coordinate 39,637,726 downwards.
TCACAGCTTCCGCTCCCAGACTACGGCAATGCCCGTTTGTCGGACGGTACCTTGTGGACGAAGGGAACTTGCCAAGCGCGGTCACACAGCATAGCGAAGACACGGTGCAATGCAACCAGCAGTACAAAGCCTTGCTGGTAGGTTGCGACACGCTCAACAAGATGGAGTTCCACTCTCAGTGTAGCACAGAAGCGGTTTCAGGTAAGCTGTCGTTGTTTTCATCAACCAATATAGATATGCATTTTTATAAAAACAATATTTTTAAAATTATTCTCTGAAAAGGTTTCTAGAATTTCGTCTATTGACATTACTAGCAGCTTTATACACATTCGAAAGCTAAAACCAGTACGATGTTACATGTGATGAAGCTTAGTCTTGTCCCACATGTTGGTTGACAGGTAGGACTTGAATAATTTATTATTCTTGTTTATAAAATTTATATTTATTATTAAAAGCATTTTTAACAAGAAACACGTCTTCACACACAAACACACATACACACATACACACACCCACACACACATCCACATACACACACACACACACAAACACGCACACACACACACACACACACACACACACACACACACACACACACATAAAATACAAACAAAACATCTAAAATATTGACCTTTTTCCAGATAATGTAATAAAATCCTTTTATCACTCATGTGTTATATTGGCGGTTGCAACACTATTCTTTAATTTGTATACTAAAGAGGTTCTAGAGTAAAATTGTCGTGACAGGACCTACATGTACACATTCTAGCTCCAAGACACTCTGTACTTAGTTCAAATCGATTGCGTTTCATCAGATAATACGCAATTCAGACTAAGGCTGCGTCGCTTCAAATACAACACAACACAGTCCACTATTGAGGCACTTTAGATGCGGTATAAAATTCAGACCACTGTGAGTATCTTTAGATGCTACACAACTCAGACCATTGTTAATTTGCTTCAGGTTTTACGAAATTCAGACCACTCTTGAGTATCCTAAGTTACTATAAAGTTCAGGCCACTGTGGAGTCGCTTCAGATACTTTGCAATACAGACAACTGTTGAGTCTCTTCATATGCTACTACATTCATACCAATGTTGAGTCTTTTCGGATGCTACTAAATTTAGACCACGGTTAATTCTCGTCAGATATTAGCAAAATTAAACTATTATTTAATAACTTCAGTTACGTGGTTCAGAAGTTAAGTCTGGACTACGCAATTACGCCGTGCCCAAAAATATCCGTTTCATCCACTGGCTTAGATGTTTTGTTACACACTTAGTTTCCAACGGTAGTATTTTTATTACACATTGAGTAGCTGAAAAGATTTCTTTTTAGCATCGTTACATATGTTTCCTAATTGAAACACTTAAAAAATATAGAACCTTTTTTTTATAATTTTACCCCCTAGCATAGATTTATTCCGAATTCATCTGTTAAATGAGGTATAATGAAAAATACGAGTGGAAAGGAGAACAAACCTTTTAACATGAGTTTAGCGCTCACAGAAAGTTTTAAGTTGCTCATGAAATACTGTATTGTGACTTTTTTTAAAAAATACATTTTTTGTGTGATTCTAATACAAATGTTAATTGCCTTTCAGCATATTCCTGCCACGGCGACTGGTCGGACAACAATGCCACCACACGCTATCTGATAGCGTCGCCTGTCAGCCGGAAATCTGTAGGGGCCCGACGGTATTGCTTCGTTATGTATAGTTCGCTAGACAGCAACCAGATCACGCTGCTGCAAGTCGCAAGTGTCACTGACTCCTGTCACAGGCACGTCCTGCCCGGAAGTTCGGAGCAGTACTGGTCCTTCAACATCACACCAAGTGGTCAGTCAAAAGTATTATTCTAACAATTGTAATAAGTATGGTGTGCATTCTTTTATTAGAAATATATATATTAAAATAAATTTAAAATAATGTACAGTTTTTATAGTATCCTAAGTTTAAAAAATTAAAATATTAAATGATAAATTGAAACTTAACTGCTTGTGTGTGTGTGTGTGTGTGTGTGTGTGTGTGTGTGTGTGTGTGTGTGTGTGTGTGTGTGTATGTGTGTGTGTGTGTGTGTGTGTGTATGTGTATGTGTGTGGGGGTGAGGGGTGTGGTGGTGGTGTGTGTGTGACGTGTGTGAGTGCTTTGTATTCAAATTTAAAATAACAAAAGGTAATTTTGTAATGGTTGGATTTGACTACCATTTAACTATATTAAAATTAACTTGTTTCATGCTGGAAAGAATGTTTCATCTGAAGTAAAAAATTCCTTAATGATTCGCACCGCTTTCGCCCAGTCACTGACTAACTGAACCCATGTCAACCTTTTACTCAGTGTAGCGTCAATGCCCGTATCACGAAAAATATCTGAACGACGTAACAAGAGCTGCGTTTTAGTGGCAATTACCCGCTCATGCGTTCTCTACCCGGCAACGTTCACCACCCACTCACCTTTCCCTGCCAGCCATCTTTCCAATCCTGTCATGTTCCTTACCCTGTTACCCTCCTAATCCTACAACGTTACCCAACCAGTCACTTTCCCACCCTGCCGCATTACTCAGGGTATCCTTCTACGTTCCTTCCCCTGTCACCCTCCTAACCCTTTCACGTTACCCACCCTGCTACGTTGTTCCTTCGGTCACGCTCTTCATCCTCTGATGTTACCCGCCATGCACCTACTCTACCCTGTCACGCTACCGACCCTGTAAAGTTCTCCACCTTGTATCGAACCCTTCACACGGTCTACTCTGTACGCTACCCACTCTGCCACTTTACCCACCTGGCCACGTTCCCCGCCCTGCCACGTCATAAACTCTGATATAGCTTTAGTTTTTCTATGAAATACCGTCAAACTTTAATTTATTTTAAAAAATTGAACTTACACTGAGGCGCAAAATTTCAATTAAAAATTCTCATCTCAGGTAAAAACCTAATTATTTATAAAATAAATAATCAAAATTTGAGCACTTAAAAGTCAATAGGTAAATATTATAGAACACTTAATAAATATGAAACATTTGTTGTAATACTCTTATTATTACGAAAAACGCATCCTATTCAGTTGGTATTAATACATAAGTTCTAAACTTCATCTCATAAGCTACATGCATAACTTAGTTAATATAAGTATAAATGGTAATTAATAATTTGTGTATTCGTAACTATACCAACTGATGATGATGATAATGATTGTATTGAATTGCGTCTGACAAAATATTTTAACACAGTTCTGGTGTTCATATTTGAAAAAAATTTAAATATGTGAATATAAAACAATATTTAATTCACCTAACTATTTACAAAAGGAAATAACGAAAAATGTTTTTGTGTTCAGGTGACTGCGGCGACTCTGGGACCGGGAGGACGTCCTCGCTGGTATCCACACTAGCGCTTAGCTTAAGTCTAGCACTCCTAGGATACAACTTCGTGTTGAGGTGATATTAACTTGTGCACGCAGGAGGGGATGGGCTCTTCGGGTGATAGAACTGGAGAACGTAGAAGCAAGAAAAGTGTTTGGGAGGAATTATTTTGATACAACAAGAGTTGCCTAAGCAGTTCGGCCTGATGTAAATACAAACATATGTACATTTATTAAAACTTTTATATAGTTTGTGAACATGTGTTTAAAACCTAAATGTTACATATTTACAAATTATTAACAGTAATGCTGAAGCTATGGCTATGAACCAAAGGTATCTGACATAACAACTGTTTTCTCTTGTATTCTTTAAACGTGTTGGCTTATATATTTTAGTGTATTAGGGTGTTTATAGCTATGGCGGTACCTACGTAACTATTTACAAACAATATATTATAATTATAAAATTGCCCCTGCTTAGGGCCATATGCAGCGTATTCTGTTTATAAACGTGACGAGAGGAAATGTCCATGAAAAGACTGATATACTATAACTTAAAAAAACTTATAATTATTGAATCGAAAATTTTTATAAACATCGAAGGATGGAGAAAGTAGATGCTTTTTTGTTGGTTATATAAAAATATAATTTTAAAACAATTTGCCCTAATTTAGTTGATAATTAGTGAATAAAAAAATGTAGGTCTACACGGCACTTAATAAAATTGTTTATAATTATCGTAATAAATAATACTAAATGGGTTTTCAACAGGGTGTTTTGTTCGTACTATCAGAGTTATCTTTATTTTTAAAGGTATAAAATTATCGACAAATTATTTATTATAATGTAAAACACAAAAATATTATAATTTTGAAGGTTATTTCATCTTGTTTTTGATTAAAAAAAAAAAAATATGGAGTAGATATTATGCAAATGTCTAATTTGCTGGGGCCAAGTGAAGAGATAACATCACTAGCTACCTAAACGTCCGTATTCGATGCTCGTTAAAAAATCAAATTTAAAAATCTTTCAACTTTACGTCGACTCAGCCTACGAAATTGTTTTTCATCTGTGAGTAATACAAACAAATAAATAACTTTGCTTAGGTAGTTAAAGTGAATTGCGTTTATATTTTGTCTGTAAATAAGTTGCTATTTTTGAATTGCTGTATTTTAATTGGCGAAAATGTTTTGCAAAGCTTGTTGTCTATTAAACAAAATTTGTTTTTTAAAACTCGAACATATTATTTGTTTTTTTATTTTGTAGATTTAAAATTTTTTAAATAGAATTCATCGGTTTTTTCTGAACTAATTACATGTACGAATCTTTGAAAGTATACAATATGTTATAAAACGCTAAGGTTTTGTTTTACGTTTTTTGCTATTAGAAATAAACGGATTTCAAGGGTATTTCCATTAAATAATATTATAAGATTAAAAACATTTTGGAAGAAATTTACACTTCAATTTATGGTATAAAAGGCATTATTATCATGTTACTTATTTTAGACAAAATTACTAGTTTTAAGCATATAAAAATATCTACTTTCTATTCTAACGCTCTTTAAGATTTTGTACTGTATATTTGTGTTACTAATTTATGAATTCAACTTGTAAATACTAAATGCAAGCGAACTATATAATTTTGTTAATGTTCACAAATTACAACTAAAAGTTTTAATGGTTACGTCAGGTGTTTATAGTCAAGTGAGTTGTGTGCAAGAGACTTGAGTAAGACGTGGTGCTAGACATTCGTTTGACGTCGTGGTGAGATCGTTTCAAATACAATAGTTCATTCAATTTTTGTCTTAAATTTATCTCTTTCTTTACATAATATTTTTCGTCAACAGGTGTGCACCTAATCGAAATTTACTTTTAGAATACAGTACTGCACAGAACACTTTGATGGATAAGATTTGTGTACATTTTCAGTAATATTTTGTTTTTGGAAGAGCGGAGCTGAAAGACAGGTCATGTATTGTGATATTAATAACATTTACTAAGCATTTAATAGGAATGTGTATACAATTTTAATTTTAAATTTTGTAATTACAGTTAAACATGTGTAAACATACATGTAAGGTATATACTGTAAACGGTTGATTACCTTTTAGCTTTATTTATCTTATACTTCCGGAAAAGAAGTATACTATTTCTTTCTGTCTTATACAACGAAAAGAAGAGAAATTAAATGTCTAAAAGTAGAAATATCGAAAATAATTACATTATTTAATTGCAATTCATTAGGAATTAAAATATTTTAAATTTTTCGAAAGAAGATTTTGAAATAATGATTAAATGAAATACCTGCCTGTATTGGGCATAATATTTAAAGCACGTTTCGCTTAAAAGTAGTGTCATTCTCAGTTGTCATTAAAATACAACACTTTATTATATAGATAATGAAAAAATACATTATTTCAAACCAGGTTGATTTGAAACTTTGGTCGTTTGTTATGACTGCGACCGTGATCACTTAACCAATATTTTGTCTTAAAGATATATTTTAGTGTGTAGGCCTATATTCTCTGCTAACATGATACATTTGATGGGGTATGAAAGTTGTGTTCTAAACATATGGATATATACAGGTTCTGCAGCTTGCTTTAAAGCGTAAGTTACTAATTTATTAGTAGGCCTACTATTTTCAGAATAAAAGTTTTAAACTTTTAATAGTCATAACATAAACAGAAGAAATAATAAAGCTGGCAATTCGAACCTCCTATATCCTTTAGACAATTATTTTTCTTCGAAATATTATTCAACCATATCTATTTTTGTCTTTTTATTTTATATTTTTGAAATATAAAATTATCTTTTTTTAGTGGGAGCCGACACTGGTTTTATTTTTTTAGACATTTTGCCGCACAGAGACACACAGGAGGGCTCCATTAGGAGAGAAAGGGCTCTATTGATACCAAAGTTCAAAAGATGACAGCATTCCGCCATAGGATAAGAGGAGTGCTGTAAACTTGAACGCGGGGTTTGTTTATATATTTTTGTTTCTTCCACTGTTTACTAAAATTCAAGTGTGGGGTTGTGTCTATAGCATGCCTGCTTCTATATTGCGCTTTTATACGTATTGTGTGTATATTCTACTTGTAAAACTGATTTTCGAAACGAATATTATGAGACAATTACCATTTTATTTGTTGTTTTTATCTCCTTTATTGACTTTGTTTTTATTAAAAAATATTTTCCCTCCTATGTAAAAGTCTCTTGTTTCTCAACTTAAATTTTAATGGAATGATTTGGTGGATGTGTACATTTGGTTATGGGAAATTTTCTCCTATCCAGTTTTTTATATTAGATTACGTGTGACTATAGGGACAATAAATGTGGAACATTTGATGGGGCGACGGTTTTTACACTTTCTTACACCCAACTAGGAGGGTTTTTAAATAAACACACAAGGGTTTTTAAAATACTATATTTTCAGAATGCATTGCGTTGCAAGTAACAAAATATTAATCCGGCCATGCATTATTTAGGTTAGCCATTTTTTACAACAGATTTATCATAATTATCCTTACATAATGATTTAACGCCAAATTGGGAGAAGTTCTGGAAGTAGCTTATATCCACATACAAAAAACATCAAGTATATGAATGGTTTATTAATTTATGCATTAACTAATGATGACGTTTTAACCATTTATTCGACTAATTTCATGACGTCTTTCTAGATAAAATGAATTGTGTTTTGTGCCTATTCGCTTATTTGCAGCGTCTAATGAAATGATTGTTTGTCCGTTGTATGAAAATAATTGTGCAATTCAATGATGACTTAAATCACTTTTATTGATAAAGGAAGAAATATTAAAAACAGTAAACACTTACATACTAACACTTGATTGGTCCATTTTAATATTGATTAACTACACTTTCAGCCCTCTGTGATGATAAAATTCATAATAATTTAGGACATTGAAAAGGTTATAACCAATACAAATATTTAAAGTGTCCAAACGTTATTGCCATATACATACAACAAAATATTTTTTTCAAATTGCACACAAAAAGATATACAAAATTATTAAAACAAAATAAAATATTTTAAAAAACGCATTATGTTACAATATTCAAAAAGCTTTTAGCATAAACTACTTGCATGGTGACCGACAAACGTCACTCGAGGTTTTAATAGATTTAGGTGTTTGAGTGTTGTTTTCTATGTTCTACCTTTGACTATGCTATTGTTAGTTTATTTGATTATTATATATTATCTCCCGTTATTAAAGAGTATATCTTTATATGGTGGAAAGATACTGTTAAAAATGCTTTAAAAGGAAATTATTATTATAAAACAGTAGTAAAATGTAAGAAAACATTTCTAAATTTCCCCTTCAAGTTTCAACTTATACGAAAATGTACTTACTTATCAAACATATATCCAATTATTTTTCCTTAGAAACTTATGATCTTATAATTCATTTAAATTAGATTTGTATTATTTTAAAATTATTAAAACGTTTCTAAACACGAGATATAGAAGCTAAAAGGTAAGCAATCTTTTATTTAGAATAAAAATCACCTAATTTAATCTAAAACTAACAATCCTAAAAAAATAACAGATATTATGTTTCTAGGTTTTTCTAGGTAAGCAGAAATAAGAAAATTGTACCTTTCTGAGAAAATTCTTTGTTTCTTGTATAAACCTCGTTTAATCTTTTTTCCATCAATGGAAACAATGCTAAGAAACCACTACATATTTCAAACTGAAATAAACCATGTTTTTATCATTTTATTTTCAATTTAAGTAAATATACTTAACAAAATGAATGTTTTGTAATTTTTTTTCTGAAAATGTTTAAATATCGAACAGAATATGGTGGTGTAAAACTATTGTGGTGTGCAATTATGGTGCAACGAAGTTTAATAAATTTCAATACTTTAACTTCACAATGAGTCGGAAAATAAATATTGTCATTGCACCATCGAACGTTTAAAAACGTACTTTCCAAATCTCAGGCTGATTGATTTAAAATCATAGTACTTGAAATGTAAATACATTTAAAATATATCTATTGATTACATTAGTTGTTCATGTAGTCACATTGTTAGCAAGCAAAACGTAAGCTTCAAGAAAACATTTCTTGTTCGACCAAAACTTTAACATGACTGAAGTAAGCTAGGAATTAATTAGTTACCATTTTATTATTTAGTCAAACACTGCTGTTTAGTATTTTAGATGTGTTTATATTTAAAACATATTTTGAAAAATGAAATGCCGCCTATTTAAATTCAGGGTTGATTTAATACTAATAGTTATAATTAAACATTATCATTGTATAATTCAAAACATTGTAGTTTATTATAATACCGAAGCTCATAATTCTGTTTTTAAAAATGTCATTATTTCTTGTAGAAATATCTGAAAATATCAACTTTAATAAAGTTTTAGAATTTTGTTGAAAGTTATTAGTAATCACATTATTTTTATCATTTAAAGGTGTTTATAAAACCCGTTATTCGCTTTGAAAACTAAATCATTTAATGAAAATCAATAAAAATTAAAATTTAAACTACAGATCAAGAAATTTAAACGATGGATCAGAAAATGATAAAATAATATATTATAACTAAATATTTAAACTTGTCGTCAAAAGCAATCATAATGGAGTAAATTCAAGTGATGTTATAGTTTAAAATATAACAGTAAAAAGTTATATAATCACATTTTTAAACATTTTGTTTTTACATGAATATAAATTTTAATCCATACATGATAGAGGTTTTATTTCAAACAGCTTTATTTTAAGTAAGGTGGGAATAAATTACCATTTAAAGATATAATTTAATGTAATCAAAGTCACTTTGTTTTAAAAATATATTCTGTAACTTTAATTTAGCAAAACCTCTCACCAAAGTTTATTTTTGTCATAATCTCGACCTCGATGTTTTTCAAAAAGAATTGTCTCTAGATTGAAATCCGTTTTTAATTACGGATATTTTAGGTTTAAATGTATTTTAAGACAATATTAATAGATAAACTTTTCTATTTAAGTACAGCTGATGTAATGTTATAGCAGTCTTTATTTTTCACTTATTAGAAAAACTGATCCTTATACTAAAAATGAATTATTGCTTTTTTAGTTACGTTATGAGAACTGAAGTAAGAAATTAAGCCTTAAACTTATTTATTTTTATTATTTTGTTCTTAAACTAATTAATAATATTCTTCAATGACGTATAAGCAGTTCATTATACCTACTTTAGTATTTCATTAAGAAATAAATTATATAAAAGGTATGAAGTATTAAAGTATACACATAAAACAGAATGTTACCAAACAATAATTTTATTGTATAATTTAATCACCATAAAACGCATAAAATAAATTTTATTATATTTAAAAATGTTTACAGTTAAATATAAACTGTATGCAATTGTATTTAAAATATTGTTTTGAGGACTCTACTAAAACTGTTTCTTATTTTAGTGTACATTTTTAATTGAAACGTTTTTAACATTCTGAATTACAAAAAGAATATTTTCAGTAAAACTGAAAGTTACTTTTTACTAGGTGGATTCAACTATGGTTATTATTGATTGGTAAAATGCATTAAATATTGTTAAAATTTAATACAATATTAAGTTAAATTCAACTCTAAGTAGCAGTACATTTTAAATTATCCTGTCTTGATATTTGTTTTATGTTTTTTTTGTTCCTCGAGAACTATTAGGGATAGCTTTTAAATCCTTATTTTGAACATTTTACATTCTGAAAAGTTATGTTTTTTGAAAAACTACTTTAACACTAAATAGTACATTATTTTTTCATAAACAAAAGAAATTTTATTTTAATAACTGAAATTAGTTTTTTTATTTCATCTTTATAGGAGTTTTATATTTCCTAATAATCGAAGTATTTTACATCACAACTTCAGTATCAATAGTCACTCTTCTCTAGTATATAGAATGGTCAAACAACTGTTTTTAAGAGTTGTTATTTAACAAAAACTTAATATTAATCTGAAATAAATGAAAAAAATACTACGATTCAAGATAATAATAAAATTGTTTATTAGGATTTGTGAAACAGATTTTTATTTCCAAGATGGAGGTTTTAATATTTAAAATAATATTCTGTACAATTTGTCGAAATGTGATTAAAATTTGCAGTAACATTATTTACTTTCAATGTTTTCCCAAACTTTGATTTGAGCGTTAGAAACCTTTGCAACTTAATCAGGTACAAAATGTTACGGTTGGGAAGTGGAATTCTAAGGATATAAAGAATAATGTAAACGACTTGACGAGAAAGTGAGTTCGACGCTTGGTATGAGATGTGCACTATTATCGTTCTAGTAGCCTTTAAATGTTTTCTTAATGTTGCTTAAATAATTTAGTTTATGCATATTATATAATAATTTTGTAAAGTAAATGCATTAAATCAAAATTTCTTTTCAATGTTGAGCAGAAAAATCAATGAAGATGCGTGTTACCAAATCTTCAACTAATCAAATTAAAATTGCTTCCAGTTCTGAAAAATGTATCTGTTGGAAATAATACATTTGCCTATTCTCTTTTCTTAATTGTAGTTGATTTCTTATTCTATTTATGTTTAAATGTGGCAGTATTATTGACAAAATATTTAAATATATTAAATTATATATTGAGATGTATAATGTTTTTAAAATAATAAAAACGAAAATTATATATCCTGCTTATTTTTTTATTTCCCGGTAGTTGTACACTTTATTTACAGTTTTAGTGGAACAAACTGGGTTCTGCCTGCAGGAAAAGAAAGTAGCTACATGCTTTGCTATAAATATAGAAAGTTTTAAAACATTAGGAAAAGAGCTTGTCGGCATTTAAATTTGTTATAAATTGTAAGAGATTATTTAGTTGAAAAATTATAACATTACTCTATGTAAATAAGAAATCTCCCCCTCTCCATCTCTTTTTTGTATACATACACACACACACACACACTTATATACATATATATATATATATATATATATATATATATATATTTATTTATTTATTTATATATATACACATACACACACACTTATTTATATATATATATATATATATATATATATATATATATATAAGTGTATGTGTGTGAGAGAGAGAGAGAGAGAGTGTGTGTGTTGTGTGTATGTGTGTGTGTGTGTGTGGTGTACTCCAAATCAAATTTGTTACGTGAAATATATTATCGCTCCTTTCGATTAAATATGAAACTCTGCGAAACAAATTTACCTAATTTATCACAAAACATACAGATCGGTTTAAAGTATACAATACTTTATCTTCAAAGTATTAGTACAGTATCTAATAGAGTTTGCACCGCCAATTTGTCTTCCCCTTGACAAGTATTGTCCCTCAGACCCGCTTCCATTGTTGCATCATCCATTAATTCTCCAACAAAACTTATCATTTTGTCAAATTGTTTCTGTTGTTCGGGTAATTTATTTTCCGTAAGTTGGTGGACCTGATTTAAGCTTCGTGTAGTTAATAATGTCTTCTTTCCGAAAGACAAGTGTTCAATTTCTCATTTGTTACATCTTCCTCAGAAAATAAACCAGACCCGTCGGTTCACCATTGAACACGTATTGCCCGTTAGTTGAGAAGTGTGTTCTCATTCTCTGACGGCGGAAAAATGCATTCATCAGCTTCGCTTTGAATATTGGGGATTTACATCGTGCAGAGCAAAAATTAATGGAGAATAACATTGGTGCAAGGAAAAATTAATTATCCTTGCTATACACAAAATATATATATATGCCTACTTTGAAATAAAATAAAATTCTGTGAATATAATCTTTTAACCGAATATTTAATAAAACATATGGTGAGCCAAGTCGTATTTTAGGTCTTCAGATGAAAATGGGGGGAAAAAGGAAGTCTTAATACGTAATACCAACAAAATTATGATTTTACTTCAGAGTAAAAGATAGACTTAATATATAGGCACAGTACTTGATTTATACTATAATAAAACGTAACTGGACTAGAGAGGATAAGAGATTTGGAAATTTCAAACACTACAAGTGTTTAGGTTCGCATCGTTCTCTTTCAGGTTTGATATTAGACCTACCTCAGTTCCCTTTAGTAAAAGACTTCAGGTCTGCCTACGTCATTCCATAACTTGCCCTAATCTCATTAACAGCATTTATTCATGATCTCCGTTTCTTAGTCCTAAGTCATTAAATACGCTCTTACAAATGTTTACAAGTTTATGTAACTGGTATGGACATATTTATGATCCAGTTATAGGGAATATATATATATATATATATATATATATATATATATATATATATATATATATATATATATATTAATTAAAACATAAAAGATATTCATATGTTCACTTTATATTATATTATAATTACCTTACCTTTCTTATTGTTGTCCTTTTTGGTCCTAATTAATAAACAATCACATACATTTATTATCACCTACATTTATTTACCTGACATTCAGTTGTTTACAATTTATGCCTTCAAATATATTATGATGCAGTGACAAAATTTGATTGAATAATTAGTACTACAATTTACTACAGAGGGGGGATTTTTTTATGATTTTGGTTCTAAATACAATAAAATAATTTTATATACAGTATTAAATTAATTTCTCTCTCTCTCTCTCCCCCTCCATCTCTCTGTCTGTCTGTCTCTCCCACTCTGTCTCTCCCTCTGTGTCTCTGTCTGTCTGTCTGTCTGTCTGTCTCTCTCTCTCTCTCTCTCGGGTGTTTATGTGGGATCGACTATAAAGTAGAAGTGGTGACAAAAAAGTTAGATTAAATTTTTATAAATACAATTAATTTAATTTTATAATTAATTTACTAAATTGTAGACTTATCTGTTGGCTGGATCTAGTTTAATTAAATTTGTACTTAGTGTTAGCGCTCTTTGATTCGTTGGTTGCGTCATTAAGGTCTTCACTTCACTTTAACACAATAATTATTCTAAACTTTAATTTTTCTTTCTCTTTAATATGCGCTTAGTTCATTACACGACGAATTTATAAATTCTTTACACAAATAACTAATAAATAACTTTTATAATTACCTTACTCTTCTAAACAAAATAACCGCTTTAAAACAATTCCTTGCTACTTTCCATCCTCCCAATACATCAGCACTCTTCCGAACATAGTTATGTTTGCTTGATGATAACATCTCCCTTTATTTATTTTAGCCAATCAGTCTTAACTTTTAAAAATTTTGAATCATAACGTTCGACCAAGGTTTTCTACTTTTTTCTGCAGTTTAACGCAAAAGGTAGTTTTATGATTTCTTACACTCTATCAGAAGTTTCATACTTTCTTTGGTTTTCCAGAATAACTTGAACCTCAGAAAAATTTTTCTACACGTTTCCAAAACTGGTTTATTACCGAAACTGAAATATAAAATGGTTAATCCTTTTTTGTCGGCTTTTAGTACGGAACCTTTGTCCCTCTTCCCTAATAATTTCTAGCTTATTCTTAATAATTCGAACAATAACAATTTTTTAAATATATATATACATATATCATGGATTTTGTTAGTTATCTATCCTCTTACTCATAGATTGTCGAAAGACAAATAAACCCAATCAAATAAGGAAAATTACGTAGCCATGTTTGATGTTGATATTATGAAATTAAGTGTGTGACAATACTGGGTAGGGCGAGAAGCGACTGTTCTCTGGGCAAGGAAAGAAGTACCTATTTTTTTGGGTACGAAGAGTTACAACTATTCTCTGGTTACTTAAAGGGGTGCATTTTCTCTGGGTAGAAACAGAGTCGAACGTTCTATAGGCAAGGAACTAGCTGCCTGTCATCTGGGTAGAAAGAGACATGACTGTTTTCTGGTTAGTTAAATTGGGCGCTTGTTTTCTGGGTAGGATTAGACACGACTATTCACTGGGTAAGAAAAAATGTCGGTTGTCTGAGTAGGATGAGATACATCCATTTAGTGGGCAAGGAAAGAGTTACATGTTTTCTGGGTAGGATTAGACACGACTATTCACTGGGTGAGAGAAGATGTCGGTTGTCTGGGTAGGATGAGAGACATCTATTTAGTGGGCAAGGAAAGAGTTACATGTTTTCTGGGTAGGATTAGACACGACTATTCACGGGGTAAGAAAAGATGTCGGTTGTCTGGGTAGGATGAGAGACATCTATTTAGTGGGCAAGGAAAGAGTTACATGTTTTCTGGGTAGGATTAGACACGACTATTCACGGGGTAAGAAAAGATGTCGGTTGTCTGGGTAGGATGAGAGACATCTATTTAGTGGGCAAGGAAAGAGTTACATGTTTTCTGGGTAGGATTAGACACGACTATTAACTGGGTGAGAGAAGATGTCGGTTGTCTGGGTAGGATGAGAGACATCTATTTAGTGGGCAAGGAAAGAGTTACATGTTTTCTGGGTAGGATTAGACACGACTATTCACTGGGTAAGAAAAAATGTCGGTTGTCTGAGTAGGATGAGATACATCCATTTAGTGGGCAAGGAAAGAGTTACATGTTTTCTGGGTAGGATTAGACACGACTATTCACGGGGTAAGAAAAGATGTCGGTTGTCTGGGTAGGATGAGAGACATCTATTTAGTGGGCAAGGAAAGAGTTACATGTTTTCTGGGTAGGATTAGACACGACTATTAACTGGGTGAGAGAAGATGTCGGTTGTCTGGGTAGGATGAGAGACATCTATTTAGTGGGCAAGGAAAGAGTTACATGTTTTCTGAGTAGGATTAGACACGACTATTCACTGGGTAAGAAAAGATGTCGGTTGTCTGGGTAGGATGAGATACATCCATTTAGTGGGCAAGGAAAGAGTTACATGTTTTCTGGGTAGGATTAGACACGACTATTCACGGGGTAAGAAAAGATGTCGGTTGTCTGGGTAGGATGAGAGACATCTATTTAGTGGGCAAGGAAAGAGTTACATGTTTTCTGGGTAGGATTAGACACGACTATTAACTGGGTGAGAGAAGATGTCGGTTGTCTGGGTAGGATGAGAGACATCTATTTAGTGGGCAAGGAAAGAGTTACATGTTTTCTGAGTAGGATTAGACACGACTATTCACTGGGTAAGAAAAGATGTCGGTTGTCTGGGTAGGATGAGATACATCCATTTAGTGGGCAAGGAAAGAGTTACATGTTTTCTGGGTAGGATTAGACACGACTATTCACGGGGTAAGAAAAGATGTCGGTTGTCTGGGTAGGATGAGAGACATCTATTTAGTGGGCAAGGAAAGAGTTACATGTTTTCTGGGCAGGATTAGACACGACTATTCACTGGGTAAGAAAAGATGTCGGTTGTCTGGGTAGGATGAGAGACATATATTTAGTGGGCAAGGAAAGAGTTACATGTTTTCTGGATAAGAATTGACGTGACCGTTCTCTGGGTAGGAAATGACACGATAGTTCTCTGGTCAGTTCAAGGGTGCCTGTTCTTTGGGTAGGACTAGCGACGACTGTTCCCTGGGTAGGAAATGACACGATAGTTCTATGGTCAGTTCAAGGTGCTTGTTCTCTGGGTAGGACTAGCGGCGACTGTTCCCTGGGTAGGGGAAAGATGTATCTGTTCAATATGCTCTCTGGGAAACCCAAGACTATATTCTTTGCTATTTACAATAGAGAGATTGAAAAGAGTTGAACAATCGGCTCCCGAAATTATCTTATTCAGAAAAGAACAAGCCTCCTACTTTAACAAAATCACGTACAAAGTGAGGATACCGCTAAAGTTACAATAACACATAGTTTACTATACACAATATCAAAGTTTACTATATACATGTTGCTCTGATAAACTAAATATTAAAACTGGATCCTATTATTTTGATTTTAACACGAATATTACAAACAGTTGTCGTTGCCCAGGAAATTGAGACATAGAAGTGGCGCGTAGAAGAAAGTAGGATTAGGAATCTGCCTTCAAGATGGAACATCGGGGAAAGACAAGATAATGTTGGCCAGGGGTGATTTTCTAAAATAACCCCACTCAAGTTTATAAATTCTTCTTCTAATATTTCAGCTATTCAGTTGTAAACGTGTTACAATCATACAATAATTAAAAAATAAAGTTAGTGAGAAATTTATCTATCTAGTGTAGAAAGAAAACATTCTGAGCTGTACACGTGCTGTTCTATAAAACTGTTCCAATCTTTATACATCACGAGAAGTTTTTCATTTAATTCAACTTTTTACGTTCAAGTAGTGAGAGCAAAGCAGAAATGGGATGAACTATTATCCTTTGG
>JBAIZL010000004.1:39611162-39616162 GCA_036971475.1 Prosapia bicincta | reverse complement strand
TCATGGAATGGTTCCGTAACGACAACCAGTTTAGAGTGAAAAAGAAAAATTATTATATATTTTAGTGAAGTACATTACTACCTATGGGAAAGTTCTCCCAATGACAAAGCGCGTTAGCCTTCGAACATGAATATACTCAGTTCTAATACAACCTAGAACAACCTATTTTTTCTAATTTTTGGAATAAATATTTCAATAAACTGTATTCAATTGTCATCCACTATAGGTTTTAAAAAATGTATTTGAAATTAATTGGATGAATAAAATCGTATTTTATTAACGATTAAAATTTTGTACACGATATATATTAGGAGAATGTGAGCTAATAGAAAGGAATTAAACATTTGATTTTGATAAATTGTTTTTACTCTATCACAATAAAAGAAGATTAAGAAAAAAGGCTTAAGGTTGGAATTGAAGGAGGAACGAATAAATGTTCTAATACGTAAACTCTCTTCCGATCACTTCGGCCTCTCCACACAGCCGGTCGCCGCTTGTGTACAGGAAGTAGGGACACATCCCCTGATTTCCCAAGGGACAGAGGGGTGGC
Source organism: Prosapia bicincta (assembly GCA_036971475.1). Taxonomy (NCBI): domain Eukaryota; kingdom Metazoa; phylum Arthropoda; class Insecta; order Hemiptera; family Cercopidae; genus Prosapia; species Prosapia bicincta. Next base: position 39,615,612 of record JBAIZL010000004.1, on the reverse strand, counting down.
GGTCACCGTGTAATTATGACGCCGTTATTTCTACCGCAAATACAGCGATCTCTATAGAGCGTTCGGAAAATGTTGAACCCTTAGCTGTCGCCAATTTCTTTGGGTTATGTTATCAAAGTGTAATAAGGAAAAATCAAGTTATCTCTGTACACAACCGTGCAAAATGAGCAACACTGTTAAAGTATTGGTGTAATAAGGGCAAAGTAGTTTGTTAACTTTTTGAATGGAATGTACCTAGTAGATTACGTCAGCGTAACGTTTATCGCAAGTTATGCGGGGGTCAGTTCGAATAAATTCAAAACATAAAACTATAAATAACTCTAGAGACTGGAAATAATAACAAGTATGACAAATTATTAACGGAAAAATATAAGTAGTAATAAGAAGGGTAGATAAAACAGAACTGATAATAAAAAAGAACGCAAAATGCATGACCATGGGATGTACCGACATTTTGATTTCTACACCTAAGGAACTGGTTTTTGCGAGCAACAAAAAATGTTGGTGTTTTTGTTGATAAGGATTAACTTAGCTTATGAACTACATAGGAAAGAATTTTATGTGTAATAAACTATTATATAAGTTCAGAACTCTAATGAACTTCATTAAGTACAGTTGTTAATATATAATTACTGAAATGGAGATTTCAGCCATTAAGGTTATTTTAAAGACATAATTAAAACAATATGTAATGCAAAGGAAAATATCTAATACAATTTTTTCATTTTATTATATTTTGTATTTTGTTTTAATATATGTGTTGAAAATGTCATAAGAGATTATGAATGAACGAAAGCTCAAAGATAAAAATTAAATAAACAAATAGGCCTTAATATCCAGTTAGTTACTAATATGTACAGTTCATTAGAGTCCTGAACTTCTATGCTTAGGTTCTACGAATATTATACAAATTATTTTGACTCAAACAGACATCCTTGGAATTCTCCTTTTTTATATCCTAGGAAATATTCCTTTTCTTATAATAAAAATCATATCATCAAAGGTATCGATTTCAAGCTCGATGTTTTGAAGACAGTGAAGAATGTAAAATATTTATAAGAAAATTCATAAAAATTTAAAATTTCAATAATGTATTATAAATATTAAAGGAAATAAGGCTAGGAACAAATTGTTACAACAATGGAGATTTTGTTTTTGATTACAAGCAAAACAAATATACTTACACATTCTACTTTTTTCGTGTTGCAATAATTTTTCAAAGGAAAATTGAGAACAAACTACTAACGCTTGGTAAGTTTGTAACTGACGAGAATTTATAATAAAATTAATTATAATCGTAACGATTGTTTCGAAACGCGTCCGCAAGTAAGCTCTATTGTATTCACTAAGTTGCGCAATCATTACTTATAGTGTAATTATAATAACTTTAAAACGTTTAGAAATCTGAAATGCTTATATTATTTAAAATCTTATATTATTACGTTTTAAACTTATATCATATTTTAAAAATGTACTTTAGAACATCTAAAATTAGTAACTGACTGAAAGTGTACCGAAGGAAGTAAAGGAGTACTGACTTATTTAAAATAAAGAGGTTCTTGGAATTAAGGTTGATCTTAATAAAACCAAAAATAGGTTTTATGTCAAAACAAAATTCTTTACGGTAAGGAATTTGAGTCTAGGTTAAAATTTGGAACATAACAAAGAAACGATTGTGAGCATAACAAGTTTATGTTTTATCCACTAAGACACCTAGTTATATAAATTTTAAATACAAAGTTAAGTAGTTAATAACAACTTTAATTTATTGTGAAAGGATAATATTTCAAAAAAACTTTAAATATACCGACAAATCAAGTTGTGATTATTTCGTTTTTAATCATACTTATTGGTATACGATGAAAATTATTAGACATATATTTACTGTAATAAACACACACACACACACACACACACACACACACACACTCACACTCACCCACACCAACACAAATACACACAAACACACACACACACACACACACACACACACACACATACACACGCACGCACGCAAAGACTTATACAAGTACATCATACACATATTTGATTTTAAAATAATATACTATGTTACAAGGCCTAAAAATATTCTTTAAAGTAATAATGCCAATATTTAACTTACCATATAATCATCATAGATGCATTTCTGTTACTAATTTGTAAATTCAACTTACAAATGACTCCTAAGACGATCTGTTTAGTTAGAAGTGTATTAAAGTGGATCAGAATCATGCATAGTGACAGTCACAATAATAATGTCGCTTTAATTTCACTAAATAAAAAAAAAAATTTCAAGTATTTGCAATACTTTGTAACGAATAACGCGTGCTTTCATTTCATTAACAGCTCCTATTTCTCCGAAGAAATAATTGAAAATATTTAATTAATTAAAATTTAGTTTTGACGGTCTCTGACAAGTAATCTCTCAGGAGTTCCTTGCTTTTATCATCTGCTTTTCCAGGGACTGAAAACAAGTTCAATTCAGAACCTTTTTCATTGCTTCAAAACTAAAAACTTTCATAGACTGACTTTTATAGCTTTTGTGAAAACGTGTTTAAATAAGAAATTTATTTGTCGTTTCAATAATGTCGATGTTTTCATAAGAGCTTTGCCCATGGCAACTCAGACGATAACAGGAATATTAGTTCTATTTATACCAGTAGAGATAGGTTATTTATGTTCAAATTTTTACATGTCACTTTGTCGTTTTTCGTTCTTTTTATTTATGAGAAAATCATCAATACTTAAACCTTTTTCTATCATCTTTTGTTATTTTTTAAATATGTACCCTTGCAGTTTATTTCTACTCGGCGTAATTAGATTTTAAAATTTTCCATTGAACAACAATATTTCCGGTCTGTACTTCATCTGTACTTCCGTTTTGTTTAGAATAACGTCTGTTAATGTACTTCTAAATTTCCAACCATATGTTATGCTAAGCTACAAAAGTTAATTGAAACACTCTCGTGTAGTAAAACTTAATTGGTTTTATTAACATCAAACTATTTGTGGTATTTAGGTAAATACTTATAGAATGGTTTTAACTAGGCCAAACGGCATTTTCAAGTAAATGTCGTAAATGCCTTTTTGAAGTAAAAATGTAATAATATAAGGTTTTAATATTTTTAATCATATGCAATGATTAACATTCTTTGTAATAATCAGTTGTAAATTTACAAAACATAAGTAATTTTTTCTCAATTTCCGTTAAAGTTATTAGAACTAAAAAAGAACACGTTAAATGGTTAGAGTCGATTTGCTTTGCTATTAACCAAAACTAAAATCTTATCCATCGTAATAGTTTGTTACTCACTTGATACCTTCAACATGTTCAATACAACAATAATACGATTATCTCCATTATTATTTTTCATCATTAGTGAGATTTATGTCCTTATAATTATTAAAAATATCCTTTGAATAAATATGTTTTCAATGCTTTTCCTTAGCCACCAAGTGATTTTGGTCGAAATATTTTACCGGTTGGTACAGACACTCCTAACATATACTAAGAAAAATAAAACACTTTCACTGACGCCCCAAATAATTATAATTGTGGAAAAAATCATTCCACCACCACCCACTCTATGGTTACTGTACTACGTCTGGACATACCCTATGAAGAATCTAGTAGGGTAGATTTGGTTGTAGTTTCATACAACAATTATATATATTGAAATATACAAAACAAATCTATAGATGTGATATGAGATTTTACCGGCCGATGAAGAAACTGATATCGAATGGTTTAATATAGGTAGGCTGTACAACATGGAGTAACCTGACTGGATACTTCATAGGTAGGACCTATATTCATGTCTAGACGAGGTACAGTGCGTTGTTGCTTAAAAACGTAGTCCCCACTAAAATGTAGTAATACAAAAATGTAAATGAATAAAAAAAAAGTTTTTTAGGAATTTGGCAACGTTTTGACTACTAAATTGTCATCCTCATTCTGGCCAGTTTCCGTTGCCCTTCATTAGCAGTGTCTCTACCAACTGAAACTGTCCTGAATGAGGACGACAAATTGGTCGTCGAAAAGTTGCTAAATTCCTATTAATTCGGTTTCTTTGACGCTCGCATCTACCGTGTTTATATTGAAGAAAATTTTGTGAGTGTAATCCTCATAAAAATTATAAATATTTTTCGAATCATTATGCTAGTTTCAAGGTTAAAAAAAAACATTGTTTTTGTAACGTTTTAGGGAAACGTGGAAGGGTGAAACAAAAGTTTTCAGAAATTGTAATCATTTGTTGCGTCAGCAAAATGTATTTCTATTTTTTTTGTAGGTTTATTTCTTACGGTTTTCTGCATTAGCCGGTAAAACATTTTGGCTGAAGTCACTTACTTGGTTAAAGTAAACATTTACCATATTTTACCGCCCTCAAAACATCGAACTTAAAATCGATACCGTTAATGTACCTTTTAATATACGACTCTAAATGTATAG
>JBAIZL010000004.1:39561162-39606162 GCA_036971475.1 Prosapia bicincta | reverse complement strand
AATAGATGACAACCAACAACGACGCACACACACGCGCACACACACACACACACACACACACACACACACACACACACACACACACACAATATTCCCACATCACTTCTGGAAACAGTTATATCACTGAATGGTGACAATGTTTCTCAAGGAAATCCATCACAAAGTGTTACGAGAAGAAGTCTAACTGATGATGATTCTGGAGTGTTTTTATCCGAGAGTTATAACACAAACTCTGTAGATTTTGTGTCATCTAATTCTTTAAAGTTTGTCTTACATACATCAGACATAGACATATTATTAGTCCAGTCAGCAAAATGTGTATTGCATTTTATAGAAAAAGTGTTAAAATATCGATCAGTAAACTATTTTAACTATTTTAACTATTAAAATTTCTATATTAGGTCATGCAGTCAATATGTATCAAATACATGTGATGCAAATGAAGAATTGTTAGCAATGGTTCATAAATGAATGTGTTCTATACTCTAAAATATTTGGATCAATGTAGAAATTAGCAAAATAGGCACATCTGAGTAGAAATTAACTCTGTTACTTACAGTTTTATATTTATCTTTCATGTAAGAACATGTGCCACCAACACACATACATACGCACACTCTCTCTTTCCCTCTCTATTTCTCTCTCTATCACTTACCTCCCACACACACACACATACTCTCTGTCTCTCTCTCACTCCCTCACATTATATCTCTCTCTCGGGCACTCACTCACACACACACACACACACACACACACACACACACACACACACACACACACACACATCTTGTATGTACGTCTGTGAATTGGTAAAACCAAAGACAATATTTGAAGTTTGTAATATTCCTGACGGTATTCGACATTTTAAGTAGCTAACAGCATCTGCCATCATATTCTCCATTAATTAACACCACGTGCATGTAAGTGTATTTCGACGCATGAAGGAATTTCGTAATATCATGAGCGCGGCATTTTCCGATAGTAGATTAATACGCTCCCCTCCCTCTTTTCTCTCTGGGTTACAAAGAGCAACGATAAAACTCTCATGCTTTTTACTCTATCTAAAATGATTACTGGGGTTATATATTTTAAGGGGAAAGTTTTGTGTTGTATATAAAGACAGCTTCGTATTATCTAATATAGTCAAGAGATATCTCGATCGGTAAATATAACATGAGTGTGTGTGCGTGCGCTTGTGCAACTTGGCACAAAATAATTACTGGACCCCCTATTCTTGCTCCCATCGCCCTCCTTGACTTTGACAGGGACAAGTCCACAGGTAACATTTGGATAGGTATATTGTATAGTTTTACACTTCCGTTGTGAGGCAGTGTTGACATTTTTTTATGACCTTATCAAACGTGCGTTAGTATAAATATATATACAGCCCGTCACATGATAAACGTATGAATAAATATATACACTTTTATATTTTAAAATGAATTATGAGATACATGGATCATATGGTTGTGAATGTAGACAGTGAATACAGTGTTAGTATTTAAAATAAATAAAATATTTATTTTATTTTATTTATTCAAAATATTCCTTATCTTAATCACATTTTCTTAAAGATGGAATAGAACCCGCTGGAAAAACATTTCCAACTTCCTTTCAACCCTTACACTTTAAATCATGTCGTATTTTAAGGGTGCATCTTCATAAGACTCTTTCCACTGGAAAAGGCTGCTCGTAGTCTGCTCGGGCCACCTTCACTTCACCCCCTCGTTGAAATTACGTCCACTTACTTCTCTTGTTACTGCAATCTTAGGCACTTCACTACTACGCTCCAAATGTTTTATTGTTTATTTATACAATTTTTTTAGCATATTTCTATCGCGTAGAAATTAGCTTGATCAATTAACTTCAGAACCTGTAAAGGCTTGGTAACTAAAGTATTTTATGTAAATAATACTTTAAGTTTTCATAACGATGGAAAATAAAATATTACACCAAAATACTATTCAAGTGTAGTTTACTAATAATACCAAGTAGGTGTCCCATTACTAATAATACTAGTACTAATTAATAACATTATTTTTACTACTAAATATATTTCTAATAACAACACTATGTAAATATTCAGGTGATCCTTTTGTAATAATACTAATATAATAATTATAAATAAGTGACCATTACTATTAATACAAGTAATAATTTATAATACTAGTAGTAATTAATAAAAATACATAGATGTTTGATTATTATTAATATTAATACTAAATATTAATTATAATATGCAAGTTTATTATTACTACTAATAACAAAATTATTACCAATCCTAATTTGATATTGTTTTTACTAATGCAAGTATAATAAAATCAATTCCTCAATATTATTTAAAAAGTGATATTTTTTAAAATAGAAAACTATTTACAAACTTTTTATTTATTTTTTTGTTTAAATAAAGCAGGACAAATAATATTCCTTATTATTACCAATTTTAACCACGAAATTGGTAATTATTTTATGAAATAAATATTTGTGTAACTATTAATTTTAAAAAAAGTATAAAGGTTTTATAAATGAAAGACACTGTCACAGTTCAAACATATTTTCATAATTGGTTTAAAATGAAGTTCAGTTAAATTTTAATTTATTTTACAGAATACAAACATTAGTTTTGCCTATATCGTCAGGCTTACCCCGTTATACATTCATTAAATACCATTTTATAAATAAACACTAAGTGTTGGTCATAATGTACATAACATTACTAAGTATGTTATCAGTACTTTGAATAAACACTTTTACGCTCTACTATTGTTGCAGGTTTAATTAAATTTACTGTTTGTACGTTGAGTAAACTTTTTTCTTATATTTACTCTAGTGAAACATCACTTTTGTTACTCTTCACCCTCTCCCTATTATACTCACTTGTTTCTTTCACCATCAGACCTGCAATCACGCTACAAGCTTGCTGTTGTGTATTCGTAGCTCTACCTTTATGTAGCAATTGAAATCATAAATCAAACACTTTAAAAAACTATTCACTTAAAAATATATTAGATGCTTATTTTTGAAAGTCATAATTGGAGTGAACCGTTTCGAAATTAAAATCGTCATTTTTAGTTAACACTTTCAACATTTATGGCGTATACACATCTGTTATCGCGTATACAATACGTTTTAAAGCACACGTAATGTCAGAAAACCTTGGTGATGAATTATTTAAATAGAGACCAACAAATCACAACCAATATTCCTAAGCAGGATTCAACCCAAAGACGTCACTAACAGTGAGAATAACTACATAAAATACAACCTGAAATTACTATTATAATTGAATTGTAATTCAGAAATTTGTAAGTTATGCTGCAATTCTAATGAGGTTATTCGCCTAAAATGATGGCTTTGTCGTTAAAAAAACAAGTTGTTTACTTATTAGGTTTTTTTTTAATTAAAAATATACTTTTTCTCAGAGCTAGGTTTAGTTATAAACAAGTAATTGAACAGCATTTCCTTCTCACTTATGTATTTATTTCTGTTTCAGGGTCGAATTCGTAGTTCTAAAGAGAAATGCTACTATCTATATTCAAAGTTAGTTTTTTTTCATAAAACAAGTAATTTAAAAATGTATAATTTAGACTGTGTGTGTGTGTGTGTGTGTATATGTGTGTGTGAGTGTGAGCGTGTGTGTGTGTGTGTGAGTGTGAGTGTGAGCGTGTGTGTGTGTGAGTGTATGTGTGTGTGTGTGCACGCACGCTTGTGTGTGTGTATGCGTGTATTTGTGAGTGTTTGTGTGTGTGTGTGTGTGTTTGTGTGTGTGTGTGTGTGTGTGTGCACGCACGCTTGTGTGTGTGTGTGTGCGTGTATTTGTGAGTGTGAGTGTGTGTGTGTGTGTGTGTGTGCGTGTATTTGTGAGTGTGAGTGTGTGTGTGTGTGTGTGTGTGTGTGTGTGTGCACGCACGCTTGTGTGTGTGTGTGTGTGCGTGTATTTGTGAGTGTGAGTGTGAGTGTGTGTGTGTGTGTGTGTGTGCGTATATTTGTGAGTGTGAGTGTGAGTGTGTGTGTGTGTGTGTGTGGTGCGCGGACGCACGTGTGTGTTTGTGTGTATGTGTGTATGTGTGTATGTGGTGCGCGGACGCACGTGTGTGTTTGTGTGTATGTGTGTATGTGGTGCGCGGACGCACGTGTTTGTTTGTGGGAAAGAAAGGGATTTGAACTAATATAAAATACAACATTATTCCCTTACCTTTAACAATAAATAACTTACAGCAGTTCATTAGTTTTTTTTCTCTGTACAAAGAGAATACATTTGTACTTCTTAATGTTATTGTCCAGCCCTTTCTTGTAACTGAATCACTATTTCTGCTGTGTAACGTTTATCATGTGTGTAATATTACGTAAAATGACAATAAGCACGACTAACATTTAGTAATGTAGAATTATCTGACGTTAAACTTGACGAAATGTTATTCTAAACAACATGAGTTGAGCTGTATTCCCTCTTAAATTTGGGTGTAATAGCGTAATGTACTTATTGTTTAAGTATTCGTTATAATAAAATTTATTATACATTTAATGATACATTTATTTTAAAATCAATACCTTAGAAGACTTACAATGCTAAAGAAATTATATATAAAATGTATACGTATATTTTAATTTACTGAATATCTTGGTAATGTTGGACAAGGAATTATACATAAATCTTTTATATTTGTTTATTTAATCCGTACAACGCCGGTCACATAAGCAACCAGTCATTTTATTTATGAATAGCACTATAAGCTGCACGGCATTCATATAGTTCCTTATTATATGATTTTCCAGTCTTATTTACGTTTGTATTTATTATACGTGAAGAAAATGTGATCTGGCCCCTCCCTGTGTGCTTCAACCCTTCCCTAAGCACACACCACTTCAAACATAATGGTTCCAGAGCTCTCAACTCAAGTGCAAGATAGGAGTCGCCTGTTTATCTAGACTTCTATGCAAGTAAATAAGAAAGAAGGAGTTTTGCATTTAATAATATAATAGCGCGCACTAGAACAGTGCATTTTAGAAAGCAAAGGTTTAAAAAAATTATATATAAAAGCAGAGGACTTTTTTATAAAATTTCAGTAAAATGTCTTAGGTTATGCACAGACTATATAGCGATATTAAAACAAAATATGTTGGTCAGGATAGCATTAAAATTATAAATTTTAAAATAAAATTAGAATTTTTTTTATTATCCTAAGAAATCTATTATTAGTTTGGATTGAATATTGTTGCTAATACTTGTGTCTTTGTATAGTTTGAAAACTGCTTTAAAAGGGCAAACTGTATTAGGCTTCTATATTCTTTTTATAAACTTATTTTTTAATTTAAATGAGCATTTTCACGATATATGAGCTTTATCTTAGCCTCAGCAATCTTGATAATAATTGCAACAAAAGGAGCAGTATCAGCACACACACACACACACACACACACACACACACACACACACACACACACACACACACACACACACACATATATATATATATATATATTTATATATATATATATATATATATATATATATATATATATATATATATATATATATATATATATATATATATGCAGATACGTATTCCTTCACGGATGGAAAAATATGATGAGTGGTTAATAACTGGAGTACATCCGTTCATTCTGTAGTGCATGAATTCGCAGTTCAGACGTTTCGCTAGAATCTCATCCGGCACTGACGAGGTGAACCCAACAACAGTGCGAATTCATGCACTACAAAATGAACGGATGTACTCCAGATATTAACTATTCATCATATATATATATATATATATATATATATATATATATATATATATATATATAATATGTTTTATTGTTTATTTATAAATAATAATAATATTAATATTACAATATGGACTTCATTTTTTATTTATAGATCATGATATAAAAAATATCAAGAAAATTATTTAAAAATACAAATATCGAAATTTCATACAAAACTAATAACAAAATAATAAACATATCAAATAACATTAATAAAAGAAATACTATGCATGGAATAGGTGATGTATATAAATTAGAATGCCAAAACTGTAATAAAACATATATAGGTCAAACCAAGAAAAATTAAAAGAAAGATATAAAGAACATTTGAATGCTTATATAAATCCAGAAATATATAAACCAAATTTTGCTAATCTTTGTATTAATAATGTGCACCAATTTTCAAATATTGAAAATATGTAACTTACAAAAGAAATTTTTAAGGATTAAGAATGAATATATATGAAGCATTCGAAATATATAAATACAGTAATAATAACTAATTAATAAAATAACATATACAAATACATTCTAAATTTGGTACTATATTCAATGTCTATTATGTTATGTAACATACTAGCTCTTTTTACCTCGGGTAAGTTTTTATCCGTATTAAAAAAAGTGTGTTAATTACTAATTAACAAATTAATTAACCTTACTTATCAGGGCTTCTAGTTCTAACGTCATAGCTCAGGCAGACACTGTCTGTCTATGGCTGTCTTCTTGTGTTGAAAGTAGAACTAGGTTACTTGAAATGATAATTTAAAGCTTTAAAATACAAAGTTATACAATTTATTATTCAATGACAAATTACAAAAGAACAAATGACACCAATGTGACGAGTAATTAACTTTTAATTACTGCTAATTATTCCATACATTTTAAATACTTATTAATCTTCAAAATTTATATATATCGAGAAGGTAGTAACTTAAGTTTTCTAATTTAGTTTTTAGGAATGAATATTCAAAGGCAATTTCTACCGTTCATGTATTAACCTTTTATCAATTAAAATTCAACTTAGTTAACATTAAAATACATTTTCTTTATTATTATGTAAAACGTACCTGGTTGTGCACTTTACTTGTAAAACACTTTAACACATATTAACCATTGCACATCGATTTTGTACACTAATCACTGCACATCGCACTTACAAATCAGCGCTCTTAAACAAAAATGATATAAACTTTTACTTATTGGAAACACATAAATAATCGCTTCTGACTTCTTCTTTAGTTGCGTTTATAAAATTTGGAGCCGGCCTTGACATCTTAAATTTTGAATACTGGAAGCTTACTAATTTCTAGGTTATGTCCGAAAATGCCATCACGTCTGTCTCGTTCAAAGACTTTTGGAGAACTGGGGTCGTTGTAAGGACGCGCTAACTGAAATTTTCAAACAAACACTCACCCTTATTTATATAGAATATATGAATATTCTGATTGGTTCAGAAGTATCACCTCATGCTTACGTCACATGGCGTGAGGTGCCTAATTGCCTAAAGTTACTAACTCTTACGATTTTTTTCTATTTCGCCCGCTAGGAGCGCTCACCACCTACGCTAGCCTCACAACGTGCACCAATAAAACAATTTTTTTTATATTGGGAAGATATATACTAATTATTAAATAAAAATTAAATATATAAATGAATTTATATGTAACACCTTATTTTTAAGAGTGTTACAGTTTGAACAACCAAATAAACTTTAATAATAATAATTTTGAAAAAATTTTATTTCTATTTTAAGTTATGTTTTAGGCCTATATCTTGCATTATTGTATTACTCATTCCTGTTGATGTTGGATCTGTTTACCATCGCAAAGCTTTGAATATAAATTAATAAATATTCTTATATTTCACTAGCCTATGTTGATATATATATATATATATATATATATATATATATATATATATATATATATACATACATACAAATATATATTATATAAATGTATATAACATGAATGATTATTCATTTCCGAGGGTTTTGGTACCGTTTATCAACGAAAAGCTTTGAAAATAAATAAATAATCATTATTGTATATACATATATATATATATATATATATATATATATATATATATATATATATATATATACTGTACTCACTTATCACTATACTTTAATGTACTTGAACAAAAATCTTACATGGTATAAGTGCGAGTAAAAAATGAGGACACCTGATTAACGTTCTCGATAGTCGAGTCGCGTATATACCAAGTAAGAATCTTGTTTAAGTATATTATAGTGTATGTGATACACACATACACACACACACACACACACACACACACACACACACACACACACACACACACTCACTCACTCACTCACACACACACTCTCACTCACACACACACACACACACACACACATCACACACACACACACACACACTCACACACACACACACACACACACACACACACACACACATATATATATATATATATATATATATATATATATATATATATCATAGACTAAACAATAGGATACCTAAATTAGACAACTTGATATATTCAAGGCGAGTTTTACTTTGAATGTCGTGTATATTCTAGATATCCGAACAGCAAATATACATTTGAAGTGCAGGAGTTTGTTACCCCTGAGATTCCAAGTTTTGCAAAGTTAACCAAAGAGTTCGCATCCTTTCCTGACTGACTTAAGCATGCCTAAGTTAATGTGAAGTTTAGTCATGTCATGTGCACATAGCATTACGAGTTATTTGTGTCCTTGTATTTCCTTTTTTCTATAAATATGAGCATACATTCAAATTTGAAAAATTAAAATTGAAAATTTGTTTACTATTTGTATGTAGGTATTGCACTTGAAGGGTTGTTATCTGCCCGGCTCTCCCCCTGCTCTTCCTTTGCGGGCGGCAACCAAGAAGCACCCCTCATCCAAGTTGGTGGTTTGGATGGGCACATACACCCCCAATTTGAAGGTGTTATGCAATCCGTGCCGATGTAGATTCGTGGCCCTCAGGGCAAGATAGGTATTTAACGGAGCCTCAGGGGCACCTGGTGCTCCCCTGAGTACTTAAGTCGCCTTACCGTCGTAAGCGGGGCTCTGTGGCGGCGGACCATTATTTCCCTAACTGCTCGTGGGAATACACATGGCAGAAGCAAAAAAAATAAATTTATCTGGTCAGGGTTAGAACCTACCGACAAATCTGTTCCAATGGAGGTGGCTTCGGCCCCCGGAGAGACAGATAGAAATCCAGTTGCGAAGGCAAAACAGGAAGAATAAGTGGGGCACAAAGGAGTAAAGCACGCTGACTTTACTACATGAGGAAGCAAAGAAGGCAGAGAACCACCACCACCACATTTGAGGAAACACCGGTCCAGACAGCGGAAGGGTTTGACGGAGGCTGGGTCTAGAACCCACCCTGTCGTCACGGAAGCCAGTGGATCCGGTAGGACCTTAGTACGACAAGAGAGGGAGAGGAAAAGGAAGGAAAGGAGTACTTCTAATCCTACTCCAGAGTCGGAGGCCAAGAGGAATAGACAAGGGTCTAGGCCTGTTGGATCCGGAGGGCCCTCTTTCTCGTCGATCTCCGCCAACCTACAGAGGGTTCTAGAGACCTTTGGGGATAGTGTAGGCGTGAGGATGGAGATGGCGGCGTTCGACCCCCTTAAGGGCACCGTCATGGACCGGATTCTGGACACTCCTATTGCAGGTTTTGTTCCGCGGTTCAGAGACACTTACCTAAGGGATGGAGTCGCAGCATTTATTTGTGCTGAGGAGGAATCGGAAAAATGGCTGAGAGAAGTGGTACCGTCAGTTAAGCTCGAGAACGGGACTCGGGCAAGGCTAGTCCTGCCTGATGAACTGATCAAAAGGGTGAAAGTGACGGTGCTCGTATCACCACCAAGAAGGGAAGCCACTCAGTTGGTCAAACTCATGGTGATGCAAAACCAAGAAATTGACACTTCGAAGTGGAAGATCCTACAGTGCATTGAGCGGGGACCTGAAAGCCTCCTCTGCCTAGGATTGGATGAGGCAGACAATTAAATTCAAGAGATGGGAAAGCCTTCCTGGAGACCGCAGAGGTCTCTTTTAAGTGGAACTCTAAGGACCCGGAAGAGAAGGGCGAGGGAGAGAATCAGGAGAAGGCGTAGGGGTCAGTTGGATATGACTGACCCTCGCGCAATGATCCTGCAAAAATTACTTGCACCACAGTAAAGGCGCCTCTGTGGTCCTAACCAGGTGCTTAAATCTGAGACACACATTGCCAGCGCTTGCGCTAGTGCAGGAAATGTGGCTGGTCAAGAACCGAATTCGAGGTAAGAGAGAGGTAAGTGGGAGCAGGGAGTTTATCGTGGCCTCCACTTACTGCGCCCACAATAGAGAACCGCCCCCTGTAGAATTGCGTAAGTTAGTTCGGTACTGCAGGGAGAGGAATATAGGAATCTTAGTGGGCTGTGATACCAATGCTCATAATGAGGTGTGTGGCAGCACAGACTCAAATGAACAAGGTGAGGAGCTCCTCGCCTTCTTGATTGAAGAAAACCATGTGGTTTTAAACATAGGTGCCGAGCCAACATTTGTCACTTCAAACAGAATGGAGGTTCTAGATATCACCTTCGGTAATAGACAAATGGTAAGGTGGGTGCATGACTGGCAGGTTTTGGATGAGCCCTCCATGTCTGATCACTGGATCATCACTGCTACGATGAGGGGAGTAGTCCCCCATGTGGTGTGGCTTAGGAACCCGAGAAGGACAAACTGGGAAGGTTTTAAGTCCTCGGTGAGGAGGAGGCGGATGTCAGACTTCCGTGGTAAATATGGTACATCAAATGAACTGGAAAATACTGAGGCCTACATCAGGACTGCAATTGCCACGTCGTTTGAGGAAAATTGCCCTCTCTCGCGGATAAACACTGGGCGTGGAAAGCTTAAGTGGAACAGCGAGTTAGAGGCAAGACGAAAAGAGACTAGAAGGCTCTTTAATAGGGCAAAGAAGAAAAAAACGGCCGAGACCTGGCAGGCAAATAAAGACAGCCAGGGTCTCTATACAAATCTTATTAAAGAGGTTAAACGTGCTTCTTGGGAAAAGTGGGGCTCAGAGACAAGCACACTGAGTGACACTGCTAGACTGTTTAAGGTGTTAGCAGGTGGACCGAGGGGAGAGCTTATGTTTGTCAAGAAGACTGATGGTAGCTTTACTGACACCCCGGAGGAAACTCTGCGTCTGCTTATGAGGAACAGTTTTCCCGATATTATACCGTTAGGGGACGGTGCTCAAAACCTCCGACATACTGGGCTAAGGGCGGACTGGAACATTGCTCGGTAGGTGATCTCAATGCAAAAGGTGAGATAGGCGATTCTGTATTTTGAGCTTTTTAAAGCGCCTGCATTAGATAATATTACTCTAGCACTACTACAAAATTGCTTGGAGGAAATAATAGGGCCACTGACAGGATTATTCAGAGGCAGTATTCCCTTGGATTACACGCCCGGGCTTGGCTCAAAACGATAGTTATCTTTTTCCCCAAACCGGGTAGAAAAGGTTACACAGAGGTAAAGGACTTCAAACCTATCAGCCTTACATCTTTCTTGTTAAAGACACTGGAAAGGCTGGTGGACCATTATTTGAAGGAGGGACCTCTGAAGCAGTATCCGCTTACCGGACCAACAAGCCTACCGAACTAGTAGGTCAGTGAAGACTGCGCTGTTGTCGATCGGAGACTTTATTGAGGGTCAGATCAACAACAAGGGGATATGTGTTGGGGCTTTCCTTGAAGTGGAGGGGGCTTTTAATAGTACCTCTGGACTGGCCATCAAGAGAGCAGATATGGATCACGGGATTTCTGATGGATTTATAAATTGGATTATGAGTTCCTTGCAAAACCGTATAAGTACTGTATCCTGGATGGGTGCACGATAAATGGGATAGTCTCGGAGGGCTGCCCGCAGGGTGGAGTGTTATCCCCTCTGCTGTGGAGCCTTGTCGTGGACGGCCTACTAAGCCCGCTCAGTGGAAAGGGTGTCAAGGTGGTAGGATATGCGGATGATATAGATATCCTTATTAGGGGCCTCAAAGACCTGCTTCAAGAGGCACTCAAGGTAACAGAAGCATGGTGCAAGGAGAATGCACTTTGCATTCAAGGAGAGAAATCTGTGGCACTCATCTTCACTAGGCGATATAAAACTAAATCGCTGGAGATGATGGAAGTTGGCAATACCAAAATAAGCTACGTTGAGAGCGCTAAATATTTGGGAGTTATTCTGGATAGAAAGCTACTCTGGCATGCGCACTTGGAGGACAAGTGCAAAAAGCCATAGCTACGCTCTGGCAATGCAGAGGAGCAATAGGCACGAGATGATTGTATTGGGACGAGAAGTTTGGGTCCACGTCAGAGGGACAACTTCGGATTTATTCCGCCATTGTGGTGCCGAGGTTGGTCTTTGCCTCAATCGTCTCGAGGGACAGGGCACAGAAAGAAACAAGTAAAAGAATGCTGGACCGCGCGCAGGGGCTCTTCCTTAGAGGCATAACAGCTACAAGGGGAAGCACACCATGTGCAGCCATGAGGGTTATGTTGGGTTTTCCATCCTTGAGTCTTCAGATTAGGATGGAGGAAATGAAAACTGCATACCGGCT
The DNA here is from genome assembly GCA_036971475.1 of Prosapia bicincta. Lineage (NCBI taxonomy): Eukaryota > Metazoa > Arthropoda > Insecta > Hemiptera > Cercopidae > Prosapia > Prosapia bicincta. The sequence goes on along the minus strand of JBAIZL010000004.1, from coordinate 39,593,776 downwards.
AAGTTGTACCGGGCAGTGGAAGACAAGTAGCAAACTTCATAAACAGCTATTTGGGGATTCACTGAAGGAGCTCTGGATAGAACTTCAGGATAAGATACCGTCCCTTAAAAGGGAAAAAAGAAACTACAAAATCCATATTCCTGCAAGAGAGGCATGGGCGGAGTGTAGACCCAAACATGGTGAAATTTGGTTCACCGATGGGCCCAAGATGAAGGAAGGAGTGGGAGCAAGATTTAGTGGACCGAGACACCAAGACAGATTTTGTCATAGCCTGGAGGACTACATCTCTGTCTTACAGGGGGAGGTGCTCGCGATCAAATTATGTGCTGAGGAAATAATAGGGTCTGGCAGGAGGTGCAAGACCATCTGGATTTGCTAGGACAGTTAGGCTCTGAAGGCTTTAGGTAAGGCTAGTACCAGCTCTAGGCTGGTGGCTGAGACTATAACCTCTCTAGCAGAGCTGAGTAAGTATAATTCGCTCAACCTAACCTGGACTCCAGGACATTCTGGCTGGATAAGGAATGAGAGAGCTGACGCCTTAGCAAAACAAGGGTGTATAACTCAAGGTCCGTTGCTCAGGGCAGTGGGCATGCCGCCTCAGGAGAGGCGCAAGAGGATCACGGCACATATAGACAGGTTGTGCAGGGAAGAATGGAATACAACCTGGGGTTGTAACAAATCCAAGGTTCTGTGGGGTTACACAGGAGACTTGTGGGGCAAAGAACTACTCTCCTTAAGTAGACCTCAACTCAGAGTTACTGTAGAGCTGGTCACAGGTCTGAGGGGGTTCCAATACAAAATTGGAAAATCTAGGTCCCCTGTGTGCAAGAGATGCGACGAGAACCAAGAGGAAATCCCAATACACGTACTCTGTGAGTGTCCTGCTTTGGGAGCTGCAAGGAGAAAGTGGTTTGGCTGGCAGGTATGTACACATGAGGATATCAGAAGATTTAGCATCAGGTGAGTACTTGATTTCTGCAAAGAGGTAGGTATCCACTAAGCTAGTTCTGTGGTAGGGATGGGAAGAGAGTACAAAGGCTGCAGCTAAGTGCTCTACATCGATAAGGTCCCTCCGAGTTTTAGTAATAATAATAATAATAATAATAGATGTATTGTATTGTGTGTTATAGAAATACTTTTAATTATCCGGTTTTTTAATGGATAATTTCGTATTTATTCCTTTCATTTGCTTAATAAAATGACATTTTGTTTAATACATTTTAATTGATTAGAGTTATCTAAACCCGACACGAGGCTTGTATTTTTCCCTTAAAATTGTATTTTTAATGCTTACTAGAACCTATAAAACAATATTGTAAAAATATATTTAAAAATGTTAAACTATCAATGTTTATTATTTTCATTAAAAAAGTAATCAATCAAAGACGTTAGATTAATGAAAGTTTAAAAATATTTATCAAAACATCCATTTGCGATATAAAATCCGTGTCTATTTAAACCAAATTATATCAAATAATATGTAGCTCGCAAAAATTGTCAGTAATAAATATATTACCAATTGAGTCTTCGACTGTTATATAAAGCTTTAAAAACTGTTATACAAAATGCTTGTATAAAACGTTATTCATAGATATTTATAAATTATATATACAATCGTCTAATTAAATGTGATTTAAATCACAGTTCCCAAATACTATTAAAACTGTTCAACGTAATTTATATTTTGAATGGTTTTTAATATTTTTCAGTAATATATGGTTTTTCAGTTATTGTTGTTAAATCGTCCGTTTCTATTCATGTGCAGGTTTTAGAAGTGAAAACGTTTATAGCAACGCATACAAAACGTTATTGGTTTGACATAAACATATAATTTAGAATTTGTATAGTTTCTGTCAAATTTTGCTATGATTTACCTCAAATGATAAAATATGATTTCACATATCAGCTGATTTTATTTAATAGTTTATGTCGTAAGACAAATATTTTAACACTTAGGTTGTGTTAAATTATTTATTGGACATTGTTGAAGGGAAAGGTTATTATTAAATAGTTTTGATCAGTTAATAATTAGGGTATATAATTTTTAATAAAATTTGCATGAATCTCAATTTAAATTGTTTAATATAACGAAAATAAAAATTTATTAATTTTCAATTCATTTTTGTAATTAAAACATTTTTAGGCACACCTAACATTAAATGTTAGTTAAATGTTAGGCAAATGTTAGGGTAATTTCTCATTATTTAGAAAAAACGTCTGTAGACGTGGCTAAAAGTTTTTCAATTCTGCCGGCCTCTCCGTGAGTGGCAGAAACTATTTTTTTATATAATAGGTTAGTAACAATATAAAATAGCGAATTGTTTCTTTAAATATACATATCTAAAATTTTCTGTAAATAATACATATTTTATTTGGTTTATTTGTTTTTTTTATAATATTCAATTTGCTCCTATGTATTTTTTAGTTAAATTTTTGGTTAAAATTTACGTTGCTTTCGACTATTTTTTTGTTGTGTTTATAAAATACTCGACATTGGCTTGGAAACAATATTAACATCCTTTAAGCGCGTTTTGGGTCACAGCAAAGCTTTGCATAAACATCTTAGCGTGGTTAGGTAGTTAGAAACTGTAGCACTAATTAGCTCTAACGGTTATTGTCCGTGCTTAACCTCAGCTAGCTCTAACCTTGTGGGAAAGTCAGAGAGTCAAGTGGTCTTGGATAATATGCCCTTGATAAATCTGTAAAATTAGTCGACTTAAATAAAGCTATTCAATCCTGTAAATAAAGCCTTCGCCGTGCCTCTAAATAACTCTAGAATGCTTTACGCATCAGAACAGGTTTCTAGAAAACACGGAGGAAAAAGTTAAATTAGATGTCTGAGAACTAATTTCACTTCTTATAATTTATATAATGTAATAAATGAAATTTGGTAACCTAAAAGGTGCTGATATTTTTGTTAAAATGAAAAGTCGTTTTGTATTGCCCCAAACTTGCATAGAAGCCGAACCTACTATTACAACAGACCTCACAGCTCCCTATTGACGTCATCACATCTATACCGTCGACGTCACACTTGCTAAACGGTAACGTGTCTTAACGTTTCCTAACAAAAAAAATTTCGTTTTCGTATGCGTAGTTGATTTTTAAAATAAAATTCGTACCCTTATACATACAGTATATACATATTGTGCTATTTACAGATTTGTGTACATTTACAGATTTATTTACATTAGTTATAAATTATGACAAAGGATAGCATTAGTACACAAATATTACAAAGCATTAGTATTCATTATAATTATAAAAGTTTATTATTACGATTCGTTTACAGAAATAAATACGGTATTAAACTATTTTTTTATGTTTTAATTTCTTGAAAAATTCTACTACTGCACATTTGATAATTTCCTTTTTTTAAATTTATAATTAGAAAAATTGTCATTTTTTATATTTATATAGTTATTCCTCATTATGTTTATAAATCTTTTAAAAATGTTATTTAAAATGGCTTTTTGGAGTGGCTTTGGCAAAAGAAATCTTCTAGGAAAAATTTGCATTCATTAATAATGTTTTTTGAAAACCTTACTGCCAGCTTTCGTTGTTCTGTGCATTTTAAAAACTCACGTTTATAATTCTCGCTTATCAATTTTTGAACCGTAACATAATTTAAAGTTGATAACATCTGGCAGTGGATACAACAATCCTCCTCTGTCAATGTTTTAAAATTGTTTAGCAAGTTCAATCCCCGTCAAACTGTATTTTTTAACAAGTTCATGGACTTCAAATAATTTATCTGCTACTAAATATTGTTGGCAATTATCACATAAATTCTTCTTTAGCACTGATCTGGTAAAACACCCAGCTAGACGTGTAAAAACTGGAATATTTTTCCTAACGTTTTCAAAATTTTCCTCATGTTAAAAAAGTTATTCGACTAGTTTTTGTATTATTTTGCACTATTTCCTATATTATAGTAGCGCATGCAGTGTCTTTATCGACTTTCACAGAAACTGCTCCAAACTTGCTCGTATTTTGATTCTACTTCAAATACCTGCCGTAACGAAACTAAATATTATGATCCAGCCATTGTTCTATATTTACCGAACCGAGCTTCCAGTTAATCGGTTTATATTTTTCCCGGAAGAACATATTTGAAATTTAGTTAATTAATACAATATGTAGAAAGTTCTAAAAGCACATGGGTTGAGTGAGTTATGGCCTGATGTCTTTTCTTCGTTAATTTGTTTTGTTTTAAATTTTTTGCTTCCAAATATCAAACCAATTTAAAAACGTTTCTAAAAATTTTAAATTATCCTTTAATGCAAGAAGCATTTGCATTTTATCATTCAGCCTTGTGTCTTTAAACATTGTTTTCAGAATAAATCAATATTCATCAATTCAAAACCTTTTTTATGAATTCTGCTGTAGATTTAAAATTGTTTATTGAATGATCTTTTCCTACATGTGACAAATCTTCTACCACATACTCATTAAATACATTTAATACATAATTTACACATTGTCGTTCAAAGTTACTGGGCGACAATGTTTGCTATTCTTGTTTTATTATTTTTAATTTCATATAGTCTCTTCAAACAACTAAATAAAGTAGAAGCTAAATGCACTAAATCTTCACTGCATCGGGATTATGGATATTTAATCACTTGTTTAGTATCTTTTTGGTTTATCCAATTATTTCGAATACATTTCAAAATTTGTACATTGTCAAACAAATAAAATAATGGACTCGCACTGTTACTTGGATGTAGGTATACAATGCTCAACTGTAGAGGCGCACTAAATAATGACATTGCTTTAAGGTTAATAGCATTGCTGTCACTAGGCACGAATATAACTTTAAAACCTATTCCTTGTAAAGTAATTGTAAGATTTTGTATTGAAAATAACAGTGTTTCTGCTCTTATAGATTTTACAGGCGGAATGTGGATTACTTCCCTAAAGGTGATAGTAGACTCTGGATCATAATCCCATGTGCAGAAGTTTCAGCTTCTAGGCTATGTGTTGTACCTAAAATGCTTCCTCCATTATAATCATGATAAGGCTTGAAATGTATTTCATCTATCGTCAATGAAATAATCAAATGTTCTTTTTTCATTAGATAAAACTTTTGTTTGATAAAACTGAGGACGTGTTTGTAGGTTTGTTCTATATTTGTGCTTGAATTGCAATCTAAACATAAGTTATGCAATGTATTTGGATGAGGCGGAGTTATAAATCCAGCACTTCGTAAATATTTATTAGCATGTGGTGATATCGAATGAAAAACATTACACACCACTGAAAACTCCGGTGAATAGCAAAACCTCTTAGCTTATAATAAACGTAATTGTTCTCTTATGAACTTTAGTTTTTTCTAAATTTGAGCAACTCAGTTTCACTTCAATATGATTGAGGTATTCATTAGTCAAGCTTGTAAACTCACTCAATTTTGAATTCCCATTTAAACTGTGAATGTCCTTTTAATTCCATCAAGGATTCTAATAATTTGGCCAAAATATTTGCATCATTTAAAACCATCGGGTACCCTACACCTACTGCACGTTTCAGTTCTATTTGTCCTACAAACATAGATAATTTTAAATCAGTACTCACCCAAGCAGAAAGAATTGCATTTGGGACTGGGTATGTTTCAATGATAAGAAAGAGAACAGTCATTCTCTCTGACTGAACGTCACTCACACTCTGACGTCACTCACACTCTGACGTCACTCACACTCTGACGTCACTCGCACTCTGACGTCACTCACACGACACTTTTACTGAATATATACATCTTAAAAATTCACTAAAATTATAAAATATATTTTCTTTATCATATTCTTGGTGAGAAGTCAAACAGTCATAGTCTACTCCTGCAGAAAATAACATTCTTTTATTATTATTAATAAATAAAGAATTATTATTTATTATTAAGAATAAATTATAACATTTATTTAGTATTTGTTGATTCCATCTTTACGTAAACTACTAGTTTTCACTGAACACTTGTGAATATTTACAAACTTGCCTATAGTAGCACTTACTTTTATTTGTTGATGACGACCGTTTCGGGAGATGTGTCCCATTGTCAACTCAGACTGAAATTATTATTTACAAGTGTTTAGTGAATTATTTAGTATTAATTCTGCCTGCTCTACTTTTAGAGATAGGCTATCTATTCGAACTCTATTTACAAATTTAGGTATTTTCCTCAAATTTCAGTATTTTAACAATTTTAGTTGCTTAAATTTATATTTATTTTAATCTAGTTTTGATTACCCGGTCCATTTTTACTCTGGTTTAGACTAGTTGCTTTAATTTTGTGTAATATTTAGCGCTTTGACCTAAATTCTTGTTCTACTCAATTACCTGTTATTGCAACGGACAATTTGGTCATTGATGGTCAAGATGTTTCTGTAGCTTTTTTGAAGAAAATTTGTAAATATACAAGCTCGTATTTTTCCTGATGTATGAATACATAAACTGAGTTCTACGAAGAATGTATTCAACATATCTATACGTAGCCTATATTTTGTTGCGTTTGTACTAATTGCTTTTTTAACAAAATAAGTTTAGACTGACGTACAATAAATTGACTTTGAAAATTATAAATTATTTTAAATGTTTCTGATTCACTGTAATTATGCATTATTCTGTAATGTTCACTGTGGTTGCTATATATATATATATATTACGACAAATGTTTTCAAAGTTGTGAGTAAAATATTGCAATAAGCCTATAATATTTGATTTAATTCATGATTCAATTTCTTTCGTAGATAGAAGAATTCAATACTTAGCAACAACTCTAAATTTGTGAAGGATTATTTAGATTTGTTCATGAACTATAACTATACAATAAATTGAAAAATATATACTAGCCTTATTGTTTATGGCGAATTGTGTTGGTTTCAAATATTTCCTGTGAATTGCTTGAATCCATTTCCGGCGTAGAGTTTTGTTTTTCGGAAATGAAAATACTGATGCTTTTGGACCGTTGTCATAATTTCCATGGCAATAAAGAATACAACACCGATAACCCAAATTATATTACTTATTTTTAGGTGTTTACAATAAATACATAGCCAACATTACATTTAAAGTTGTAAGTTTCAACAAAGGATGCAGCAACAACGCTGCCTACCGTCTCGTCGGGCTACATGTGCTGACGTCACACATAACGAATGACGAATGTGTGATGCCTGCAATATTAGTAGGTACTGATGGAAGTAATTAGGTCGAATGTGACGTCATCGATCAGGAATATCTAAGAAAAATAGTAACAATCCGGAGATTAACGAGTTGTCCTGAAGAATAACTAAAGTAAAAAAAAAATTGCTGCAAATTATTAAATAATAAAATGTAATAACTTTGAGATTAATTTCTACTTAGAAACTTTTCTTTACATTTTTTTTCTGTGTATAGAGATTTCAACTAGCTATGTTATTTAGACGTATCTAGCACCTTTTTCGACGTTCGTAAATATTAATATTACCACAAAATTCTATTAGCTTTCGAATTGTTTCGAAGATGTCTGTCCATCAATGAAAGCGCTAAAGGTTCTTTTTCACTTTGAGGCTATTTTGACTTTATGTTTAGATATATTATTTACAAATAATATATTGTTTATCACACCTGATATTAGACTAAATTATGAGGCAACGTATGATTTTAACCACTATTTTGTATTATACAATAAAAATTTTATATTTGCAATATAAAAAATTGTATGTAAAAGGAAAAACATTTTAACTAGGTAATCTATATTTATTATTTAATTTCATAACTATGGCCCATTTATTAATGTTTTATTGTAACACCTAAGAAGTAATTATTAACATGGTAAGTTGTAAATTTTAAAATAAAAATGATAAATTAATAATAGTAACTAAAATAATATACTGTACGCCTTTAAGCTTTTCTGTAAATTATTAAAATATACAATAAATATCTAAAGAGAAAATATATCTAGAGTAGTCCTTAGAAAAGTGCAGAAAAACCCATGAGACTATATTTGTTTGGATCAGTAAAAGGTCTTATCAAGAAAACATTTTATAAAAAGATCTTGTTAAAAAGAATATACGGGCTTCATGTGACAGTCTCCTAAATTGGCAGTTTATAGCTTATGGAAACCTGTCCTTCCTTATCATGTAAATTCCTATTTGGAGTCAGGAGTCAAAAACCTTAAATATCAACGTAATATATCATTGCGTAACTTGAGACAAATCTTATTTCATCATTAAAGAAATTATCGTGTTTAGTTCTATATATCTTATTATAAATGTTCTTGACCTTGAATTAGCTGGTTCATGAAAGGAACCATAAATAAACAAAATAACAAATATTGTTCGTTTTAAACTAGGTAACAGAAATAGTGTTAAGGAAACAAATCTCTTATATTTTCATTACTATATTTGACAAACAAATATAAATATGTAAAATATATAATACGTACTATATTTTATAATATATAATACTTAAAAGATTTACAGTTGAGCCTCTTGTCGACGCGCTGAACAGTAAATATAGGCTTCCCTAAAGTATTTTCGTAATCCTGGACCTAGTCCAGGGCGGAGCAATCATTTAATATAGTAGAAGGTTGAATGAGAGTAGGGTAAGATAAATCGCCTCGACAGAGGGCCCACTGAATGAATCCGTCTGTTATCAGGCAAACAACAAAGAACACTCCAGGACTGGAGGCCTCACAGTAGAAGGTCAAAGCACTTTTGAGTGATCACAACTCTCCCCTCACTACTCAACACCCATGGGCTAGATATTCGTTGCCATAGACGGTGAGATTCTAAGGCAGCCTTGGAGATACGCCTCAAATATGCATTGATTATATATCTACCAATTTCCAACTCCTTCAGCAAGTAATGGACAGACCTCGCCGGAATACCCCTGGCACGCACTTGAACAGAGAAGTAATGTCAGGGAACATTACAAAGGTCGAAAAAACTTCCGACCAACAGAAGGGCACAAAGATAGATACTTCTTGTCCTTGTACAGATGTTGCTTCGGGCTATTAGACACACATTTAACCATCTATTCTATCATCACTACTGAACGGATTGTCGAAGGGATGCCAGAAGATCAGGGCACAAAACAGAAGAAAACTCATATGCTACCAGGATCCAAACATATAATCCAATCCGTGCCCCCCCCCCACAACAGATGAAAGAACCATGCGAGCTGATCTCCTCCTCCCTTTTTCACCTTCCCTAACAAAAGGAACAGGGACTGGGCTATTAAACCTCTTCTTCTTGGCTAAAGCAATTACATAACTTACCACCACCCTCAAAATCTCTAAGACCCTATCATAGTGCCTTGTGAATAATCCTCCTGCAGAGCCCAAGGGCAGCCATTCAATGAGGCAGACAGCAGCAGAAGTTACAGAGCAAAAACTACACATACTATCTGATGAAAGACTCCAGTGACACAGATTACTTGGATCTTGGAGTGTTCGTAGCTCGACATTTGCATAGAATTTCAACATTTCAGGAGATCAATCAATGATTTCTATCCAATGGAACTTCTGAGCAATACAAATCGCCCCCAATTGTGTCCATCTGCAACACCAGAGGTTGAGCCATAACAAGCATAGCATGCTCATTATCTTCTATAAATTTCTTACACATTTGTTCTTACACTGTGATCAGCCACTGACTGACCCAACCCAAATCCTGCCTAAATTATGTATTATATTACATACCTACTGGGCAATTGTAAAATTAATTTAAATCCATCTAAATTTAAATTATAAACTGCAAATTTTACAGTATTTCTCCTACTTTTAGCAAGCTCTAATATTCTCAATATTTTCAATACTTTTAAAAATCCTACACAAATCTTATAATGAATATCTGGATATCATATTTTGGGGAATTCGTACCACACATATGAGAAATGGTTATTCAAAACAATAGAACAAAAATGTAAAAAAATAAAAATAGTACAATTTGAGATGCACAAAATATTTACATATAACTAAACATACAACTTTTGAAAACTTATTGCAACTTATTGCTTTTTCAATAAATATAATTACATCCCTTATTGCATTTAAATAACTAGACATTCTAATGAAATAAAACGATTAAGTATTATGGATCAAATTCAATTCAATGTAGAAGTATTAATTAATGGGCATCGGAGATTATTGGAAACTTGATTACAATAAATGCAGAACACGTGAAGAGTAAAGCCGCCAGATGCATCTGTTTGTGCCGAAGTAATTTAATTGAATTCTAAAAGCAATTACACCACCAGAATTGAGTCCACAAGTTTAACCCGAAAGTTGCAATGTTTTGTGTTTCAATTAATTGTCAAAATGTTGGTTCTAATTGAAATAATTTTGTTCAATCATTACTATCAAACGTAATTTCTAACAATTAATATTTATTGAAAGCTTGCATGTTGCAATATATTGCTCTGCTTTACATTTGTAAATGCTACTATATTTATGTGCGTTTATCATAGGCTTAGTAATGACAATTATGTGTATTAGGTAGACCACGTAACCGTGTACTAGGCCTTGAGAGATCATAGTAAGTGAGACGGGAGGTAGAGGGTTAATATAGATACTTTCCTACAAACATGATAAGGACTGCCAGAACACTGACTTCCATTAGTCGGTCGATATTAGATAAATTCGATGCCAAAATCACCTTCGGTATGAAATAACAAAAAATAATGAAACATGTGTAGCCATATCGGATGCAGAAGCTGTTGATGTGTAGAACATACTCAATATGGTAAATGTTTTTAGAAATGCTAATACACGCCTAGTCTTTAATTAACGTTTTCTTCGTTTTTATACATATGTTACTTCTTAATTTACTGATTCAATAATAATTATTAAAAATACTGATTTACTCAATTGTTTAAACCGAAAAAACATAACTTAAAGCAACTATCGGTTATTAAAAAAAAATTAATAATTAAAACCTCTCAACGATAAATGCAGGTTTTATTTAAACCCTTATGCAGATTTCAGTTGCAAAGCAATCATCTTCAGAGATAACTGTTACAAAAATAGACTAATTATTATATAGCTACAACTAATTACACTATACAAATATTGTAGTTACTGTATTCTTAGAAACATGCATTTAGTAATTTATTCTATGTAATAGTATCGTCTGAAGATGATTGCTAATGGACTGAAATGTACATGATGGTTTAAATAAAAACTTTAATTGTGATTAGAGGTTTTATTTATTTGAATACAAAAAAGATACACCCCACTTGTTTCAAGTTGATAATGTTATTTTTCATTTCTCCTTAATGTAATAAATGGTCTCCTTATTTCTTCATACGACAAAGTTTTTTCAATAATTTCTTTTATATACCTAGTACATTGAATATAAAATTATAACCTGGCTGAATAAAATGTATATAGCAAGATTGAATAATATTTTTATACAATTTATTAATTTATACGATGTATATTCTTTTGAGTTTTTCACTTTTGCAGTGTTTGTAAACATATTTTTAAACGAAAATTGCTCTTTACATATTTACTTATTTGTACGTGATAACTTAAAATAGTAACTTTTAAAAACCAATATTTTGGCAATTCAAAATTTATATTGAGATCCAAATAAAGATCATGCTTAGGGTCGTAACTTTTATATTTAACAATATGAGGGTCTGAGAATCAACATAAAACAAACACACACACACACACACACACACACACACACCCAACACACACACTCACTCACACACACACACACACACACACACACACACAAACACCACATACACTCATACATACTCACTAACACATACATACTGTCATGGCCAAACCTTGCACATCCTCAGAGATATTGCCCTGAAGCACGCGTTTCACACCCTACCAACAACTTATCCATAGTTATGCGTTTTTCGCGTAAACTGTACATTGTTATAATGGACACTGTAGAGCCGAAACGTGCCAGTTAAACCTCGTTCAAAATATGATCCCACCCGACTTACCACATCCTGGTACCTGTTGTGTGTGGAGCAATATCTGGCAGTGGATATGTCCTTGGACTTCATTTACAAACCAACCAAAATGCGCTCATTTATGCGATTTTAAATGTTTGTTCAACTGTAAATTCATCTATTACTTTTCTAATGCAAGAGTATTTTTTAAGGAATGTTTTTTTCTAGTTTAATTGAATTACTTATTTTTAGTGTTGTTGCTGGTTGGAAAAATTTCAGAAATTTTATTTAGTCGATTTACCACAGGATAGTTACATTAATTTTACACATGTTTTGTTCGAACTTGATTTAACTATATGAAAATTAATATACATGTATAAATAAAATTTGCTCTTCCAAAATATAATGCGATTCTTAATTAAATCCATTCAATTTTCGTTATTTATTTTAATATTTAGAAGCAGTTGTTTAAACATGAAATACACTTTGGTTTATCAATTTCAGAAATATTCATGTAATCTTGTTCATCAATTAATTGGATAACACTACTATTTAAACCTTTCTAACATTTGTAGTTATTGTGAGAACATTGTAGGTTTTTTTAGTGTTAAAATTAAACACATAAATTTACATAAATATTTTAATACAGCCTCAGAATATTTTATATCAATTTATTTTAATTGATGTCCCTATAACTATTTGCAGGTGTAAAATGAACACTACTTACTACTGATTTTACCTTAAATTAATATTTCTGCCCCCAAATATAAATCAAAAGGATTTCAAATTAATTTTACATCATTACAGCTATTTAATCAGTCATGTTTGATATAGATCATAAAATAACAAGTACTTAATCATTCATTATTCATTTTCTGTATGATTTTTTATTCTTTTACTTGGATTGACTTTGAATAAATTATGTTAGTAGTCCTTTTGAATATTTAGTGTTTTGACTTCTTTAAACGTCAACTTGTTATAACTTGATGTAACTTTAATCTTGTGGTTTTAGAAGATTTGAACAATTTATATTCCATGACCACCATTTATATTGCTGTTTAAAAAAGAGTCATTTTCTTACATATTTTTAAATCAATTATTATTAATAAGTGGTGCATTTTTACTTAAAGAAATATGAATATATGATTTTAAGAAATTTACTAAATTTAAAAAATGGTTAATTTGCTATTAAAATTCAGACCTGCCCATAAACTTTCACGGTGATCGCTCCTCTTATCACTTAGGGTTTTCTTGGAGTCTGGAATCTTGTAGCAATTGCAACCGATTGATTTTAGGGTCGCCTTTAATACTTTTTATAATTTTGTACATAGTGTAAAAGTTAAAATTCGAAATCGCAGGTCCTCGAAGGCAGAACATCTCCACGTCCATCTTGGGCTTGGTTTTCTGGTTAGCCACGGTACAGAATCCTGGAACCTTCTTCTGCATCTCCGGATAAAACGTCCGTCCGTCACGAGGGCTGATTTACGTTTCCTTCCATCGGGCAGTCCCCATTACCTCAACTAATCGGTTTATTAGTTTATCAATAATATCTTGACTAGAAAACAAAGTATCCTGATGGACTTGATTTCGGAGATGTATGCTGTTTTTTTAGCTGCTGCTTTAAAATGTCACTTATTGGGTAACATTTTCATATTTCTCAACAGCATCGTTTTTTTCATACCTTAAGATTATGCTACCAACTTAAATTACTCTTAGGCCACGTCGTTCGTAAGTTACGCTCTATCGACACTCGAAAATATTTTCTCCCGCACTTGACACTCTTATAATGTTTATAGCATTTATTAAACCATTTATTAATTACAACTTTTATGAGATAAATTTTGTTAATAAATTTTATTTTACAATATATTGTTTTTATTGCTTTTCAAACTTTTGTCAAATTTTAGTGGTACTTTACTTTAATTTTTTAATTTAATTTTTCAGTTTTGTTTATTATAAATAACAATAAGTAATTTAATTTTGATTTTGTATATAAGAAGAAAAAATTGATTCTTTCCTAGTGCTGTGTTTTGTTAACAAAATCGAACGTTTGGACTGGCCACACACACACTCACACACACACACACACACACACACACACACACACACACACACACACACACACACACACACACACACACACACACATACACACACATACACACACACACACACACACACACATACACACACACACACACACACACACACACGAACACGCACGCATGAACGCACTCACACATTAATACACATCAATGTATATAAAATTATAAATATCAAATACATACGTTAATAAAACCAATACCAAAGATTAATGAAATGGTATACGAAACGTTAATTAAATATTCAAAAAGTTGACTGTTTTCCAGAAAACCATAGACAAAAGATTTTAGTTCAATGACAGAGATTATATTAGAATAATATTAAAGGATTATATTAAACACAAGTAATATAAATTTCCTTTAAGAAAATGTCAATTCCTTTCTAAATAAAAAAAAAAATATATTTTTTTAGTTTATTTTTATTTTATAATTACAACTAATATAAATATTTATATCCTTATGTTAGAATCGCAATAATGTTGGTTAAAGTAGAGAACGATTTTCTTGCAATTTTCCATTTTTCCATTTTTCTTTCTGTGTACAGTATTGGATTATTATATTTGGCCGTTACTATTTATACGCGTTTTTGTCACTTGCATTGTATTATACATTTTTTCGCTTGCTTTTCACATTGTCCGTTTGTGAAGCAAGGTTCGATATCGGTATTTATATATTTTGTAGTAACCTTGGTAACAATTTAAGATTGTGGAACGAAGGTTTCGACGACAGCCAGTTAGGGTGCAATGGAAAAATATACATATATCTTAGAAAAGTACATTACTATCCACGTCAAAGTTCACCCAATGCCAAAGCGCGCTAGACTTTGAACATGAAGAGTCCCAGTTCAAATCCGTCCTAGACCCCAAATTTTTATAATTTAATTTTTTAATATATGTTTGAAAGAAAACGGCATTAACACCAATTGTCATCCTCGGCAGGTTAAAAAGTGTATTTGAACTTGAGTGGATTAATAAAAAAAGTATTTTATTAATGATTCGAAATATGTACGTGTCTATATATCAGGAAAATGTGAGCTAAAATTTTCCTATTCCACAAAATAGTTTTTCTAAATTGTACAAAATGTTTGTTTAATATTAAAGTATTAATGCAAAGTTAGTAAATTTATTATATTTTTTTCAATTTATACAACACGTAAAATAAAAAGATGCACACATTTTGCACCACATCATAATATATATTTCTTTAAAATGTTTAAATCGATGACGTTAAAGTTTGTAAGATATATAGCAAAGTATTGAGCAGTGCATTTTGTGGAAAAGTTTACACTTTCATGTTATCTTTAAAAAAAAACAATTTGAATATTTGTAAGTAATTATTATTAATTTATAAATTTATAATAGTAAAATGCGGATGTGCATTTTATGTCTTTTATGTAGGGGTTAGTATAAACAATACAAGATTGAACTAATAAACAAATTAATAAAATTTTATTTTATTCTTATGGTATTCTAAGCGAATCTCATGATTTTATTTCATACACTAATTACTTGGTGTTATATTTTTTAGATGACAAAATATTTTTTATTTGTTTGTGATAATTTTTAAACATGTTTAATAAGCATTTGAAAAAACCGACTATACTGAAATCTAAAACTGAAAATAACAATCGACTTTTCAAAACCAGTTTGAATTTATATCTGGCAGAACCCAATAAAAACACTTCTTAATACACGGTATTTATAAACGCGTATTTACAAATAACCATAGAAACCAAATGAAAGCTAGATATTTGGTTTAAACAAAATTGTTGACAGGTGTATGAAGGCAGAGGGTATTTATTGTCGACTGTCGATTGGTGACAGTCTATATGGAGGACAGGACAATGGGACATGCAAAGAGTGACAAGTAAATGTTGACATTTTAAATCTCGCTTCTGAAGAAGCCTGTCACATATATATAAATCTCTCGATCCAGGTCTCGGTGAAATATTTACTCATGAAAAAATATTGGCTTCGTTGTAATTTTAGGCTGACAGTCGCTTTCTACAAATACAGCAGAATCTTGAAACTCCTCAACGGTTCGAGCCTCCAATAAATTCCAGCTTAATTATATTTGAGACTATTTTATATATTTAAAAAGAAATGATGAGTCGGGCTACCAAGAAATGTTTATAGCTGTACTGCATCTAAAAGAAATGAGCAGGGCTTCAAAGATATGTTCATAGCCATACAGTACGCAAATGAATTTAGTACAGATTCCAAGAATTGTTTATAAGAGTACAGTATGCAAAGAAAATAGCTCGGGCTTCAAAGATATGTTTATATCAAAATTGAATGCAATTGTCGGGTTTCCAAGGAATTTTCATAGTCATACGGTATGCAAAGGAAATGAGTCGGGCTTCCAAGAAATGTTTATATCAAAATTGAATACAAAGGGAGTTTATCAGGCTTCCAAGAACTGATCATAGCCGTACAGTATGCAAGGAAATGAGTCGGGCATCCAAGAAATATTTAAATGAGAACGGCGACAAAGGAAATACTCGGGCTTCCAAAATATGTTTATATCAAAATTGAATACAAAGGAAGTTGGTTGGGCTTCCAAGGAATGTTCATAGTCATACGGTACGCAAAGGAAATGAGTCGGACTTTCAAGAAATGTTTATATGAGTAGGCCTACAGTATGCAAAGGAAATAACTCAGGCTTTCAAGATATTTTTGTATCAAAATTGAATACAATTGTCGGGCATCCATGGAGTTTTCATAGTCATACGGTATGCAAATGAAATTAGTCGGGATTTCAAGAAATGTCGATATAAAGTTTTATAAACTTATTTAGTGCATTTATAATTATAGTAATAGGGTTTATTAAAAAACTCTTATTCTTTCTAATGCATATGAACGTATTTCGGTTTAATCCAAGTGGGTATCGGTCCCATTTAGGTTGAATTATAGAGGCTCTACTGTAGGTTTAAATTAGAATATGTTGTACGTTGTGAAACAGTTGTTACAAGAAAATTGTTAAGGAAATAATATATTTCATTTACATTTTACTGTAAACAATTGGAATACAATTTTTAAAGTTTAAAACCACTTTACAGCACTGTAAAGCTGTTTACGTAAAGTAAGGTTTTACCATGTATTATTCAGTTTTGTTTCCGTCATATCTGTTTGTCTGTCCGGTTGGAAGTTTGCAATCGAGTTTAAACAAACTTTCAGAGACCTGAAATGTAAAGCATGGGTCTGGATTAGATAACAATGCCACATTCACTCGGTTTCTTGTCCCTACATTTGTTTAAGCAAATCGAGTTTTTGGTGATGAGGTAGAGAGGTTTTCCAAATACATGTCAGAGCTGAATAATAACCTGATATTCCATCTGATCCTTGTCCGTCAGATTGCTTAAATACATTAAATTTGATTGGAGAGCTACAGACTTGGAACTTATCGTACAGGTCAGGACTGGATAGCAATGTAACATTCACTCGTTTTGAATTTGTTTAAAGGTTATATGTTTAGTCAAATTACATTTGCTTGTATACACGTGTACTATATCTCCCTGTTAGAGTACCATCAATATATATAAAATTGATTGACGAATTTCAGTCGGGCTTAAGACTAAAAAACAGAAAATAATAACTTAAATAAAAATATTTTAAATTTATACCAAGTTTGTAAAACGGATTAAATAGTATAAAATAATTTTTCGTGGCTCTTCTACAATTTTTAGGAACATTTGTTAGTGGTTATAGTTATACAATTCTAATATTTGGAGAGAAAAAACATGGGGTGCAACCAGTAAAAATTAGTAGACAATCCTGATGAGTTTACAGCTGATTTGAGTAAATTGGAAATGGGATTCAATGTAACTTAATGCATTTACTCCTCCTTAACCATCATGAATTGCCTGCGTTCCACGTTTTTTTCTCCAAGTATTACAAATATATTCATAGCCACTATCAATTCCATCTTAAAATTGTAGAAGGCCCATTAAAACGAATTTATATTTTTTAGCCTGTTTTAGAAATGTGGATTATTAAAAAAGGTATTTAGTTTATTATTTAGATGTTTAGGATTTTTTTACAATTAAAAATATTTATTTAAAATAATCCCAAAATATAGTATATTTTATAGTCTCGTGAAAAAACCATTATAGATTTTGACATTTTTGTAAATTTTTAGGAATCTTTGTCGGGAGGTGTTTTAAGGTTACTTTTTAGACAAATACATTGTTGCTGAAGGAAATATATCATCAATGCATCTCACAAGTTATAGCAGGTAGGTTAAGGGAAGAGATTAACTGCATGGTTAGTTGAAGATGTTTCACGTAAAGAAAAATTCGAAATGAAAAGTAACATAAGTAAGGCAGTAACAGTCAGAGAAAGGTTTCAGAGAATTAAATTTCTTGAAGACGTTAGTCAGGATCTTATACAATCTTCACCAGTCAATGGAAAGTAAGTGAAAGTAGAAGGTGGGGCAGAAAAACGAGTGCTGAGTAGTTTAGGTCGATCAAAATGTTTTGTATTAGAGTATAAAGTGGTGATATTTTTTACAAATTATTCCTATAGATGGTTGGTTTGTAGAGACGGCATCGTCTTTCTTTCTTTTTGTAATAATTGTCTAGTCCGTAACATTTATGACAATTGTTGGAACTTGATTTAAATCAATGCCTTTTGAAAAGTTATTAAATCACGTTAAAATATCAAATATTTTAATTAGATATTTACATTTTTTTAAAAATAACTTATAAATATTTACGTTTTTTATTTAAAATGATGTTAGTGGGAAACATAGATGGCTATTGATAAACGTTACAAACTAAATCGTGAATAAAACATATTATACAACCCGGACTTACTTTATCAGTGACACACAAACCCTGATAAGCAACCCTCGCTGGCTAGGAATTTCTTGATATCTAGCAGAGAACAATGGGCGATGTAAAATGAAAGAGAGCGCTAAATCGTTGATAACTAAATACTGGCGTTGGAGGGATTTATCTGGAATGTAAAACTTTCGGTTTATAATATAAAGGTATTGGAATAGCAAACTATATTTAATAGTTCCTTTGAAAGTAGCATTTATTCAAATTATTTTCATATTGCCAACAAACACACACACACATAAACACACACACACACACACACACACACACACTCACGCACACAAAACCTTTCACCAAAATACTCTCATACATACACCTTTACACACTCATACACACACATATGTGTGTGTGTGTGTGTGTGTGTGTGTGTTTGTTGCAACGTCCCTCCCCTGGTAGAATAATATATTTATATATCTGCTGCTCACACCGTTTGGTGTACCGTGTTAAGACCCCTAAATTTTGTCTTGTGTTCACGCGTAAAGTACCACGCCCAAATGCAAGTCTATTCCCGCTGACATCTACCTTAACGATTGTATGACCACCCCTAAGTTGGTTGGCAGGTTTGTTAGGTCTGCTCATGCATGCCAGTAAAATAGTCAGCTGGAAAGAAACAACATTTATTTGAACACACAAAATTTTCAAAGGATCTTACCACTTCATGAGATCTGCAGGCACAGCAAGGGGACGTGCAAAATATGATCATGTTTAAGACACCTATATTAAAAGGCTCCTGTGTTCATTAAACATGATCTGCCAGTAGACATCGTCTCTGAGATTCAATACAAAACAACAACTAATTTTTAGAATAGTTAAATAAAATTGTTCTCAGGAGAGAACTCGTTTGAAAAAGCATTAGGTTCTGAATTTTGTACATTTATTAATTAATGAAATTTAATTAAAACTGTACTTTGATTTTATAATCATTATTTATCAGTTGGAAAAAACTAAAAGGTTTTATAGGTTGTTCAACACAGGATGAATTCAAATACTGTAAGTTTTTATAATGCATTTAATTACTGATTTAAACTAAACTAATTTTCTTTTCAAATCAAACATATTTAGATCTCTCTTTATCTGCACTAATTATTAATTAAAAGCTCGTTAATTTTCACATATTTAAAACCTACATTTTATATACAATTCATTAATTACATTTACACATTTAAAAAAAAATTATTTCCAAATTTAACATAATAAAATACTTTATCTTCTTATTTCACGATTGAATTGGTAAATTCATATTTTATTATAAATAATTTTAAAGTTTATATGATTCAATAAATCTGGTCTTCTTGAATATGATTGGCTTATGGCCAAAACCACTTTGTAAATTTAATATTTATTATTCATTATTTCAACAATTTTGTTATACTAATTAATTTGATTACTTTTAAGATTTATTTAATTTTTCAACATAGAATGAAGTCATTGTTTAGGTTTAAATGGTAATTTGAATTTAATAAATTTAACTGCTAAATTTGACGTTCATTTGTATATAATAGAGAAAATGACTTGCCAAGGATTTCCCTGCCGGTCCTGGAGTCCTCTCGTCTGGATTCCCTGGTCCCTGGACATCGGAAGTTGCCATCCTTGGTCAGTCGATAGAAGTCTTTCTCCATTTCCGCGTCCTGGAGGCTGAGTCTGGAGCCCTCGTCCATGGATGGAAGTAGACGGCAGGAACGTGGCTATTTTGGTCCCATCTGGCCTGGTGATGATTGTCCTAAGCGCTGGCCGACATAACGACCGTTAGCACCTCGTATTAAAAAACTTTTACAGACTGCCTTACAGGCCCATAAGTTCCTGTATTATTGCGGCTATGTAACCCTTCCCCTCCCCTCTCAGCTCATCGCTATCTCCGTGCTTGTTTCTTGTACGGGCGGGTTGGACAACGTATTAGTTTTAACCTGCATAATTTTGTTATCTGTTTTAGAACACTGAAAAATGTTTATTATTTTTAAATGGCTGTAACTTATTGTTATTTTAGTTTTTTAAATTCTGTTTTTACGGATTATGTTTATTATGGATTTTTCTGGTCATTTAAAAATGTCGATGGTAGTTCTACGTGGCCTAGTTCTAAAGTTAGCATTTTTCGGCACTTAGAAAATTTTTCACTTCACTCTCGTTCTTAAAATTTAGTTATTTATTACAGTTTCATACTATTATAATTTTTAATTTGTCTTAATAATACTTATTCAAAATTTTACTACTTCTTGACTCTTTACTATGTTTATTATACCATAAATTAAATCCGTATTATTTAAATATTAAAATTGTTATTTAAAAAATGAGAAATTATTAATTTCTCAATTGAAACGTTAATTCAGACCGTTTCAGTGTGTGTGTGTGTATGTGTGTGTGTGTGTTTGTGTGTGTCAGTGTCTGTGTGTAAGTTGACTTGTTCTTAATATGTGGTTGGTAAAAGTTGAGATGGTATCACATACATACCACATGTATGTGTTGTTGATTGTTTATGAATAGTACTTCGTATCTAACGAATGTATCGATTCTTCACTAGTGTTTATCAACTCTGAGCTTCTTATTCGAGGCTTGGTACTTTGTGGTGACTTTAATGAAGTCTTGCCAACCTATGAAATGAAACGCAAGCAAGAGTGTCTGGAAGGTAGTCCGGGAAAAGTGGTATATTTTATTAAATATTCAATCGCTTGAAAAACTTACTCAAATATAAATGATATGTCAGTAAACTGAACACCGTTGGTGTATGGTATCAGAGAAATAATTTAGTGATAGTAACGTTTTGGTAGTCGAATATTTGAGAGGTAAAACATAATATAGAGCCGAAAAAATGGTACCTAATTTTAATGGTTATGAGATAATCGTTGTATGAGAGGACAGAAATTTTTATTTGTTATAAAAGTTATATAAATGGAGAATACACGTTTATTCACTATTGATTTGTTAATTTGTTGTTATTGTAAAGGAATGTTTAAATCTTTTTTTAAATCTTGAGCTCAAATCTGATGCTCTAAGCAAAAATCCCTTGTGCATGTAATTTTAATATTGATTGCGTCTTTTTTAAATTTGGAGCTTTTTAAATTATTAATAAGCGTAATTACCCTATGTATACACATTGTATCTATTTGTAAGTGTTAAAATAACATGACATTACATTTAGCTTAAACAACATTTTCTTTAGAGTAATAAACTATCTCCCTGTTTTCATGGTATATAACTGATCCTTATAAGATTTTATTTGCTCCGTTATTAATAGAGGAGAGCGCTATTAGGGGAATACCGCTGTCTCCTAAATCTATTTCGAATATATTAAACATGTGAAAAAATAAGATTATCGTTAAAAACACTATTATTTGTATGTTGGGTGCACTGAAGGAGTCAGGTTGCTGGGGGGAAATGGGAATGTTCAGATTACAGGGTTACTGGCCTATTTCTGCGCGGTAACTTGGTTATAAAAAGTTAGGTAAACTCGGATGAAAAACTTTTTCAAAGCATCTTAGTAAGCAAGAAGAGGTGTATTAAAACTTTAAACTCGTAAGCTTCTACATTAAAATCAAGATTACCAATATTTAAAATCCATAAAAGTCTAGTGATTTAAAATCCATTAGGAAGTGTTACACTCTGTCCAATACGTGGTATTTATTAGTTTTAAATATATTTGAAATACTGGTAAATAAAATAAATACCTGGGCTTCTTGTTAGACTATATTAGTATAGCAAGGCTCAACCATTAATTTGCGACCGTTAAAGGGCCGTAACCACCTTCCTAAACGCTACACGGCCCTTCGGGGTGCCATTAAATGGCCGGCAAGTAAATGGCCTGTATCTAAAGCGAGTCATTTACCTCTAGGGGCGCCTCGCTGAAAATGCAAACCTAAGCGAGGGGTAGAAACGCTAAAGCAGTATTTTCACGTGTACTTACGTCAACATTACCAACTTTACGCTACAACATTATGTGACTGATGTTAATGAATAACTTCGTCAAGTTTCAGAGGTTAACGCTTAGAGTGATCCAGACAAGTGGTGAGACATTATATTTTAGTGATTAATAATTTTAAAAAAATATTTTTTGAAACAATATAACTTTTACACCATAAAAATATTTAGAAATTAAAATTTAAAAAAAAAACAAGAAATTCAAACAAATATTTTTATAGTCAATTTCCACTTAAGTCAGCAAAGAAAAACTTTTAGATAATTTTTATCAAAAAATCACAAATAATATAAATGTTTCAGACGTTTTATGTGAGTTTGTCGTAATTCGCTCCGTCTTGTTACTGTTTTAAATTATATATCAGATGGATTCATTTCTCTCACCATGTAGGTGGGCTATTTAGAGTTTGTGAGTAAAATTTCTTTGGAAAATTTTGGCAAAGCTTTAAATTTTTTTTTTTTGAGTGTAATATTATTTTATGATGCAATGTAAAATTATTTTTCAGGCTTGATAAGGGCAACAAATCAGTTGCAATAAAACGTTGCAATAAATACATACAACAATTTTGACTCGTTATTGAACCGTCTTATCATTTATTCAAGTACTAACTTCATTGTCATCCACAAGTTTAAACAAATGTATTTGAACTTGAGTAGATAGATTAAAAGTATTTTTTCAACGACTCAAAATTTAACAATGTATATTTATGGCCCATTTATATATATATATATATATATATATATATATATATATTGTTTAATAACAACTATAAACCACTACTTTAATTTTTTATTCCTATTATTATTTAACAAGATCCCTATAGTTAACTAATAGTACAAATTGTAAAATAAATCAAGTGTTTGTCCGTTGGTAATGAACTACAGTATTCTGCTTTTGCTTTTCAGTGTTTATAATCTAACTGCATATTGACTATATACAGCTTAGGTTAAATCGAGTAATATGAAAAGCATTGGTACGTCACTTATAAAATTGATTCAAATGAAACGTTGATGTATTTGTGGTTAAAAAGAATTAAACTGTAATGAAATGTAATATTTTTGGTATAGAGTAAAAACATAGCTGCAAAGAATTGAAGACAAAATTTTCAGTACATTTGACATTTAATCTGAATGGTAGGGGTAATAATCGGAATTCTAAAACAATCAGAGTCCGATGGTAACAGTGAAGGAAAACATTTTATTCAATTAATTGGTATAAAATTAGGATATTTGTTACTCATTTACTATTTATAGGTTATGTTAATTTATGAAATTCTTGGGCATATAACTATTATCCTGTTTGTATAAATGTTAAAAACTGACACATTTTATAGCCTAGTAGCCTACCTGTTAGAAAAGTTTTATTGTAATTTATATTTTGAAAGTTATTTTTCTTTTGTAATTATTTCTATGTACGCCAATTTGCCTACAATAAATTTACTACAAGTTATTTAAAAAACGTTATGGTTTTATTATACATTTTATAAAGTTCAAATTTAAAACATTTTACATTTTACTACATTATTTTTGTCTTACTTTTAATATCCAGAAACTACTTACCATACAGTTATAGTACATATTTTGTTGAACTATATTTGTAGAAAGCCTTAAAACCCGTAAACAGCTGATAAATATTGCCTAAAAACGTTTCCGTACCAACTCATTTCATTGGAGGAGTTGATATCCGGTTCGAAACTTACCCTAGCCTTAGGTCGTTAACGAATCATTCGTGACCTACGTCTAATATTTATTTTTCGAACTAGATTCTTCTCCCAAACTACTGTCATTTATTCATGAATGATTATGAGTATGAAGCATTCGTCTAATTGCACACACACCGGTTTTGGACGGCCGGAAAAAATCGGCAGATATTTTATTGGTAGCAGGTGCTTGCACACTCACCGGATTTTTTATCAGTCAGTTGCTATGTTGTCGTGACACTAGAATGTTGAATCTTAAACGAGTTGCTGCTATGTGCTTATCACAATTACGCGTGTTATGTAGTATTCCTTTATTACGAAAATAACTTACTGCTTTTTCCTTACTATGTAT
Source organism: Prosapia bicincta (assembly GCA_036971475.1). Classification (NCBI taxonomy): domain Eukaryota; kingdom Metazoa; phylum Arthropoda; class Insecta; order Hemiptera; family Cercopidae; genus Prosapia; species Prosapia bicincta. Next base: position 39,568,987 of record JBAIZL010000004.1, on the reverse strand, counting down.
CTCACGAACTAAACGTATCAGTGACGTGATCAATACTGCAGCATTAACAGGACACTGATGGTTAAAGTACGGTGAACGTCTCGCAGTAACTGATAAGATAAGGAAACTTGCTCGCAAATGGTTTATTAGATATTTATTTTATGTACAAAGCAATATGAGGCAATAATTAGTGTTCTAATTTTCATAGAAAATATTTTGAGCCATACGGTCGTATAATACAAAAGACCCGGTTATTGTATCGCCGTATTAAGCGCCTTAGGATTAAGCGTAAGTGCTGGATTCATCCAATCAATTACAGCAGACAACAGACGGGAATGGTCTTTCTCTCAATAAAATAAAGACCAGGCACTTTTTATTGATTTCCCCAATTTATTAAGTAATATTAAATAAACAGAACCACAAGATAGCTACAACAATAAAAAAAGAAGTGTAAACAATTCTGATATTTTGTCTAACCTTTTCTTTTTTTTTATGGCTGAAATCACTTTAAACAACCCAAGAGTTTGCGAGTTAGAGGTGCACTTTAAAAAAAGTGCAGAGAAGAAATAAAACACACAAGTAATTTTTTTAAAAATTAACCTTATTTTATTGTACATTAATAAAAGTAAATTAAAAAAGAAATTGATCATTGATCACACAGATATATCTCAACAGACGCTTTTACAGTGCAATATTCTCTATATCGTGTGCACATAGCCTAAGAATGAATCTCCTAGTGTCGGAAGCTTATGTTACTATTAGGAGACTCATATTTGTTCTCATGAACATGTTTTAAGTGGAATTCATAGCAATTAGTGCGTGACTAAATACACGCTTGCAAACCCGCCGGTTGTTTTCCGACCATTCCAATTCAGCCAACTGCTCAGTTAAGATCGGTAGTGCTTCCTCAACAAATTGCAATGGATGTGGAGGCAAGACCTGTTTTGTGGGACAAAACATTGGATTCATTTAAAGATAGGAATCAAACCAGGGATGCATGGAGAGAAGTTTGCTGCGCTCTGAAAAACAATTTTGAAGATATGGAGGATAAAGAAAAAATGCATTTGGTAAGTAGTTTTCTGTATGTCATGTTTTATTCCTCCTAATCTCTTGTTTAGAATACAGGGTTTATTAAACATATTAAATATTAGTAGAATATTATAATATAGAATATTAAACAATAAGCTAAAAATGTATCCTACAATCTCAACAAATTAAAACTTATTAATCTTTTCATTACTCGTTTGCCAGGGAACTGCCCGATATGTGCAACACGTAGTGTAAAACACTAAATATATAGCTTATAATTGTTTCAGGAAAAGAAGTAACAAAGAGATGGGGTAATCTTCGGGGAGGAAGCCAGGAAGCTAAAAGACTAAGAAAAGTGGAGCTGGTGCCCGTAATATTAAGAAGTTCGTCTACGCTGACCAAATGCAATTTTTAAATAAATTGTACCAGACGAGGGAAGTTGCAGAAAGTTTAGAAGCGAGAACAGACAAAAATGAAGGCGAAGATGTTGATGCTCTACCTGAAGGCCTACTACCTCCAAAGGAGACTCTCTGTGACAACCCCAATCAGCGAGGTCACAAAAGACGCCGCCAGCCTGATCAGGTAGAACTGAAAATGCTTAAAGGATTGGAAGAACCGCCTCTAAGTCCACATATATGTTTCATTCAAGGGCTTGTGCCTCATTTGAATAAGTTTAACGACAGCGAAGTGCTCGGATTTCAAATGGGTGTATTCGAACTAATTGGAAAAACTAACAAGAAAAGATCTCAACAACAACTCCTACCATCGCCAACACCCTCCTATTTCTCAAACAATTATCCCTTTCCACCGCATCAAACTTTTTCAAATCAATTCAGCTATCAACCACAACAGTCCCAAACCTATCGGCCCCAACAACAGCCCCAAACATATCAGACCCAACACCAGCCCCAAATCTATCACCCCCAAAACCCCCAAAAGCTCTCAAATCGCCAAGCTAACACATTTAAAAAAATTAAATAACAATGATTCCCAGCAGGCAGGCTCTTCTAAAGGAAGGGAACAAAGTACAGCAGAATATTATCAAGATTTTTGCCAAAATCTTTGCCCACATCTCCAGTAATTCCATTGGCGAGCACCTCCCCAGTTGCATCTGTCTATTCAGACACTACATTAGACTTTTCCTAATTTCTATTTTTTAATGTGTTTTTATTTCTAATTGTTTTTTTATTCTATTTCCAACTTTAATTTACTTTTATTAATGTACAATAAAGTACATTTTGAAAATAGTATTTTGAAAAAATAACTTGTTTGTTTATTTCTTGTCTACACTTTCTTTAATGGTACTTCTAACACGCAAACTCTTGGGTTGTTTGAAGGGATTTTAACTATTTAACAAAAAAAAAAAAGGTTAGACAAAATATCAGAATTGTTTGGACTTCTTGTTTTATTGTTGTAGCCATCTTGTGGTTCTATTTATTTAATATTACTTAGTAAATTGGGAACATAAATAAAACGTGTAAGGTCTTTATTTTACTGAGAGAAAGCATTGAATTATTTTATATTGATTTACTACTTAGGCCTACCTCAATGATGGAGCAAGCCTTCCTCGAGAAGGAATAGAGTTTCTCATTTTAGTATTTTAATGTTGGATTTCTTTTTTCAACTTCTCATGGAGCTCGTCAAATGTTGCAATAGACATTCTGAAGAAGTTGAAAAACTTGCTACCATCACGCTTTAGTTCTTCAAAAAGAGTGTAGAATGTTACCTTCTGTTCTCTGATTTGATTGATTGGATGAATCCAGCACTTGCACTTAATCCTTCGGCGCTTAATACGGCGATACAATAACCACATAGCAGCCACTCGTTTAGGATTTATTAACATTCTCGTGTCACAACATGGCAACAGAGCAATTCGAGTGATAAAAATACATGTGCAAACACCTGCTACCAATAACATATCGGCCGATTTTTTTCCGGAAGTCCAAAACCGGCGTGTGTGCAATTAGCCTTAGGATATTCCTGATATAATTATTCTTAGGACCTTACTCGTAGTACCATACGATCCCTACATTATTCCTTTATTTATTCTGTACTTTTACGAAATTTAAAATTAGTTTTCTTATATATTTCTAAATTAATCAGGGTATGAATAAGTATAAGCGATTGAAAGTAGAAACATTATTTCTAGAACTTTATAAAGTACAGAATATTTTTAATTAGCCAAAGCTTTGATTCGATACCTACAATTACAAAAATGACAGTACATTTTGTGAAGGTGCTATATAATTGGTCAAAGTGGAGAAAATATTTTTATGGATATTAGACACACTAATATTAATCATTTACTAGTGGAGTTGCATTACGTAAGCATTTGAACTACACTGGTATAACCTATCTCTTTTAGTTTACTATATATTTATAAAAGTAAACCGAAATCATAGGGCTGTAGAACATTGCTAGTCGCTTTCGAGCCTGAATGCGCAGTGACTTTGGCATTCTCTTCAATTAAGCTCACTAAAAATAAACAGTTTTCGCACCTGCTTCATCCCACGCTTTGAAATGTATTTACTTTTAATGCATCATAATAAAAGTTGCCATTGTTGTTAAAATTCATTATATAAAAAAAAATATTATTCAAAATACCACAAAACTGAATATATATATATATATATATATATATATATATATATATATATATATATATATATATTTAAAACAACATAGGTTATTCAAATACAAGAATATTTATTAATTTATATCCAAAGCTTTTCGTTGGTAAACAATACCAACATCATCAGGAATGAAAATTACAATAATGTAAGCTATAGGCCTCTCTCTCTCTCTCTCTCTCTCTCTCTCTCTCTCTCTCTATATATATATATATATATATATATATATATATATATATATATGTATATATATATATATATATATATATATATATATATATATATATATATATATTCTTGATATTTTACGTTGTCCATTGTTTTTCCGTTGCACTGACTTTATGAAGTTAATATATTATTATTGTAAGTAATTTTATCCACCATTAAGTGCAATGATTTTACCTTGTGTGATGAGGCGCCTTTTGGTCACTGGACCATTGTCGAATCACCCGACAATGATCAAGTGACCGAAAGACGCCTCATCACACAAGGTAAAATCATTGCACTTAATGGTGGATAAGATAACTTACAATAGTAATATATTAACTTCATATATATATATATATATATATATATATATATATATATATATATATATATAGAGAGAGAGAGAGAGAGAGAGAGAGAGAGAGAGAGAGAGAGAGAGAGAGAGAGAGAGAGAGAGGAGAGGAAGAGAAAGAGCGAGAGAGACACAGACAGAGAGAAACAACATTCTTTTAAGTGGTCTATATGAAAACTTTTTTGTCACAAGTAACTTTTTAGGTAAGTCAGTGAAAACTAACAATTCAGTATACTGACGCGTTTCGAAACCGTCGTTTCACTGACAGAACTTAACCTGCTCCTGGCGGCTTTCAAGAAAGCAGGAGTATGAGATAGGCGGGTTGTGTAGGCCTACTGTGTATTGGAAAGGGATGATTCAAAGTGCGTGTGTTTGGTAGTTTCAAATATATTGTTTTTGCGTTTATAAAAAATATAAATGTTTACATAGTAGTTAGTCTTTTGTTAGTTATGTTTAAATTGGTTTGGATATTTGTGTATGTGTTTCGTAGCAAGATTTTGGTTTTACGGTTCATAAATGATTAAGGTGTTCTTTGTATCTCGTGTTACCAGTTTGGGTAATGTAGAATCTGTGACAGTCGCTACATGTTATTTTCTATATACCTGGTAGATTATCTGTTTCTTTGTTGCATAAAGGGTTGTATCGTTTTTAAAATGTTTCTTGTTTCGCAGTTTTGTTATTTAGAGGCGATCTGTTAATATGACCATTATCAAACTGGAAAGATAGAAATGGAGTTAATTATGGACCTAAACCATTTGAGGTAAATATTTGGGGTAATACGAAGGAATCTCGTATACAGAACCACGCACCTGACGTAGCCCTACACTTAACCGGGGTTCAGACGGTCCTTTACCTGCTAGCTATTTATGCCCTAATTCGATTCGTTGAAACATTCATTGAAAACTAAATAACTGTAGTTTGTTCAAATTTCAGAAGTAATTATTACGAACGCCATATTCAGACAGCCTTTGCAAATAGAGAGAAAGTTAAACGGTACAAGATTCGTGTGTCTATATAGATTAATCGTATTTTATTTAATTTAAAAATATTGATATTATTTTTCAAAACAATCCCAATATATGAATATTCAGTGAATTTTATAAGATTTGAACAGTAAATTTATTAATTAATTAAAAACAAAAAACATTATTAAAATACATAGTTTATATTAGAATCGTGTGGAGTAGCTGCCTACATTTTTATTTTTACTTTTTCATTACTAAATTCATTTTTAAAATATAATAAAATTCCCACAATGAATATAAATTTGAACAAAATATATCATACAAAATGGTTTATGGTATATGTACGGATGTAAGAAAATGATTTTTTTTTAATATTTGTCTTTTTAAAGAAAAACCTAGTAAAGGAATTATGTTGTGCTTATTAATCTTATGTGATTGCTATTTAATTGAGGATCCCCTCAACTATTTACAAGAATATATTAATACGTAGATCTCAAGATGATTCGGGAGCCTATATATATATATATATATATATATATATATATATATATATATATATATATATATATATATATATATATATATATATATATATATATATATGTATATATATATATATATATATATATATATATATATATATATATATATATATATATATATATATATAAGTATTTTAGTTTTTTAATTTTGTCATTTACACGCTATTAAATTCCAAATACTTATGATTTAGCATGTCCTAAAATATGAAAAACTTTTCAAATATCTGTAAATGTCATGGAAAATTAAGTTAAATTACTTTGTATAATGTGTAAATTACAAGAAATCATGTTATTAAAAATATATAGTCTTCCAAAATCTAATAAAATAACTTGGACGGCTTTATATCATCTAAAAATGATAATAATATTAATTTAATGATAATAATAATATTAATATTAATTATAAATATAATAATTAAAAATTGTATTAATAATATTATATTATTGATAAGGTGTTTAGTTATTCAATTGTTTCTCTTGTAATAATGATAATCCTAACAATAATTCAGTTGCCAACTTCCGAGCTCCATGGTTCTAGCAATCCTGTATTGACAGACAAACGTGTTACAGCCCCTAAGATAATGCCGTTCCATTGTGACAAAGACACCATATAATTAGGTTTGCTGGAATAGTTAAACTTGGCACTGATTGTTATTCAGAGCAGCAGTTTGTAACACAGCTAACAAAATAACCTTTACAAACTGACAACTACTGCTTCTCAATACGCGTCATGCAATTATAACTTTATTGGACTTACTTGGTGCAACTTGTAAAGGTTTCCATTAGGTTGTAACAAGACAGTGTACAGTGTACGAATCTTTTTTTTATTTCCTTCTATTAGCTCACACTCTTCTTACTTACTTACATATATATTTTGTGCAAATTGTCAAACGTTATTAAAATACATTTTTATTCATCCAATTGCTTTCAAGTAATATTTTTTTAACTTGTAGTTAATCACGATTGTTGTTAACACAGTTTTTTCCAAATATTTATTCAATAATGTAATTTTAAAAAAATTGGCGTTTAGGCCGGATTCGAACTTAGTATGCTCATATTCAAAGTCTAGAGCTTTGGCACTGAGCAAACTTTTCCATAGTTACCCGTTTATCTCTCAAAGAACTATATGAATTTTTGTATTCCTCCCATTTGGTTGTCGTCGAAACTTCCATTGTATATGTATATGTATATGTGTCTATATATATATATATATATATATATATATATATATATATATAATACGTTTTCTTGTTTAATAATTTAAAACTACATAGGTTATTCAAATACAAGAATATTTATTATTTTATATCCAAAGCTTTTCGTTGGCAAACAGTACCAACCTCATCAGGAATCATCATTCCTGGTGATGTTGGTACTGTTTGCCAACGAAAAGCTTTGGATATAAAATAATAAATATTCTTGTATTATTATAACCTATGTTGTTTAAAAAAAAAAAAAAAAAAAAAAAAAAAATATATATATATATATATATATATATATATATATATATATATATACATACAAAATAGGTATAAAATAAAAAGAAACCATAATCATTATTTTTTTCGTTGACTTTTATTATTTTTTTTACTTGTTGTAGCTCTAATTGATCTACTTAATGGATCGTTCTTAAAGCTGAATCATGTAAACGGATTTATTTTAATCCGCTAAGATAAAAACTAAAATAGGTTTATCAAGATAACGATTAATTAATTATCAAAGTATATAATAAATATTATGATAATAAAATAAATAATGTAGTTAAGAAAAACATTCATTAGAAGTTTACCGAATACACATCTGTTTAACAAATTCTTTTGTAGTCAATTTTCAAAACGTATCAGTAAAATAATTTTTTTTAATAATTGCAGTGAAATTAACTACTTATTATTATCCTATTATTCATAATTACTTATTATATAATATAAATCATATGTATAACTTATAGAATTATTTATATTAATATTTAACTACATAATATATTTATTAACTGAACAAGAAAATATAATACTAACTTTTCTCCTTAATAACCTTCAATAAATAATGTAACATAATCTACGTATAAAACAGCTGTTTCATAACATAACCTATAACACACGATAAGCTGTTGCATGAAATTAT
>JBAIZL010000004.1:39526162-39556162 GCA_036971475.1 Prosapia bicincta | reverse complement strand
TATTGTAAATCTATAAAAACATTTTAAAAAAAAGTTCTGATACATAACTATACAAAGAGTATAAAATATTGTATAAATAGCATATATATATATATATATATATATATATATATATATATATATATATATATATATATATATATATATAGGTTAGATAATTATTTTCCTGAAGATCCTGTTACTGTTTTATTGGCGAAAAGCTTTGAATAATATATGCATTAAAAGTATTCTTGTTTTTTAAAGGTTTTAAATTTATAATATATATATATATATATATATATATATATATATATATATATATTGGCAAATGTCTAGGGACATCTATTATCCATTGTGTAGTTTTATCCCTACCGAGATAGAAAGATCATTGTATTAGTACTCACGGCATTCTTTGTTATCGTTTTCCCCTTGTTTTGTATCACTCTTAGACAAGTGTTCAGACATAGCAACCTCTTCATCCTTCGTTGTTGTCTCCTGAATTATTTATATTTGCCAATTTCTGATTTGTCTGAATGCTATCAACTGAGTCTTAATTTCCAATTGTATCACTCAACTGTAATTCTTCACTAAATAGCAAGTTTTGAATTCACATTCTTCTTTACTATAGATAGTACATTAAATGAACTTATCCATTTTTATATTCCCTAATAAGTATGTTATATTCTATATTGTAAATCTATAAAAACATTTAAAAAAAAAGTTCTGATACATAACTATACAAAGAGTATAAAATATTGTATAAATAGCATATATATATATATATAGGTTAGATAATTATTTTCCTGAAGATCCTGTTACTGTTTTATTGGCGAAAAGCTTTGAATAATATATGCATTAAAAGTATTCTTGTTTTTTAAAGGTTTTAAATTTATAATATATATATATATATATATATATATATATATATATATATATATTGGCAAATGTCTAGGGACATCTATTATCCATTGTGTAGTTTTATCCCTACCGAGATAGAAAGATCATTGTATTAGTACTCACGGCATTCTTTGTTATCGTTTTCCCCTTGTTTTGTATCACTCTTAGACAAGTGTTCAGACATAGCAACCTCTTCATCCTTCGTTGTTGTCTCCTGAATTATTTATATTTGCCAATTTCTGATTTGTCTGAATGCTATCAACTGAGTCTTAATTTCCAATTGTATCACTCAACTGTAATTCTTCACTAAATAGCAAGTTTTGAATTCACATTCTTCTTTACTATAGATAGTACATTAAATGAACTTATCCATTTTTATATTCCCTAATAAGTATGTTATATTCTATATTGTAAATCTATAAAAACATTTAAAAAAAAAGTTCTGATACATAACTATACAAAGAGTATAAAATATTGTATAAATAGCATATATATATATATATATATATATATATATATATATATATAGGTTAGATAATTATTTTCCTGAAGATCCTGTTACTGTTTTATTGGCGAAAAGCTTTGAATAATATATGCATTAAAAGTATTCTTGTTTTTTAAAGGTTTTAAATTTATAATATATATATATATATATATATATATATATATATATATATATATATATATTGGCAAATGTCTAGGGACATCTATTATCCATTGTGTAGCTTTATCCCTACCGAGATAGAAAGATCATTGTATTAGTACTCACGGCATTCTTTGTTATCGTTTTCCCCTTGTTTTGTATCACTCTTAGACAAGTGTTCAGACATAGCAACCTCTTCATCCTTCGTTGTTGTCTCCTGAATTATTTATATTTGCCAATTTCTGATTTGTCTGAATGCTATCAACTGAGTCTTAATTTCCAATTGTATCACTCAACTGTAATTCTTCACTAAATAGCAAGTTTTGAATTCACATTCTTCTTTACTATAGATAGTACATTAAATGAACTTATCCATTTTTATATTCCCTAATAAGTATGTTATATTCTATATTGTAAATCTATAAAAACATTTAAAAAAAAAGTTCTGATACATAACTATATAAAGAGTATAAAAAATTGTATAAATAGCATATATATATATATATATATATATATATATATATATATATATATATATATATATATAGGTTCTGAATTAAAAAAAATATATCACAAAAGACTACTACACGCACGAACGCAGTCCTCAGTAACAACTTGAATCAGACTGAAGACATCCTTGTTTTGAGATCCTGATTTTTCTGTGAGGAAACGTTGAATTATCCTTATAAGATAACAATGATTAGTACCTCTTGAGGATACTTATTAAGACGCTAGAAGTTATATCGCTACAAGCAAACATTGCAGGAAATATACTACCTTGTACTTTCCTCGTGAGAGGTTAGGTCTCACAGTTGGAAAACCCCTTTGCAATTTATTTAGAGTCTATAGAATCGTAGAGTGTATCTGATCGTTCTACAGCGCTAAAATCTCTGAATTTTATCTTTTAAACCTTTGAAAATCTACTTTTAAATAGAAGGTGGGAAAATAAAGTTACTTTATTTTATAGACATTTAGAGTCATGCATTGTAGTTAAATATGAATAATACTAAGAATTCTCTAACCAAAAATATTTTTAATCTACCCTGATGTACATTTTGGTTACCACGTATCAACCCTCAGAAGCTTGAGAAATAAAGAAACTCAAAACCTCTTGTTTGTTTTCCTTGAAGATGTTTACTTGGTAACCGAAATGTACATCCGGTTATATAAAATTATTTGTGGCGAGTGGTTTTTTAGTATTTATTAACCTTGTTTATATTAAATAAAATATTAAAGGTTTGTTTTAACGTGAAACGGGTAAAATATTTTTAACATACAACAATATATTAGGTCTTAAAAATATAAAATCATTTAATAATAATAAATACATCTTTTAATAATGGAAACAATGCAGCCAATAATTGTGTTTGTTCTTCAGGATCAGTGCAATAAGAAAGTAAAAATTCCCGAATTGAATATTTACACTCACCCCATACCCACCATTTCATTTGGGCTGTATCGCTGTTTATTAAAGCGAATAAACACAATATCACAAGGCCAGACACATTGGGGGTAGAAAATTGTCGTTGCGGTTTAAAAGCCAATATCGTACAGATAAATAATTTAGAACAAATAAAAAACCAAAACATTTATTCAAGTTTTATAATAACCATTTATAGGTTCATAATTGTTTGTTTGCTCACTTTAACAACTGTTTTAAGGCATTTTTTTAAATATTTTAGATGAAATGAATGAATTCACACCTCATAGAAGTGAAAAATAATGGTAAGGATTTTATAATCTGTTAAAAAATAAAAATGGTTATACAGATTTATTTAACTAGTTCAATTTAAACATCTGTCAGACGCATGTGAAGGAGTTTACTTAAATGATGAAATAAAAATATATTAATTAATGTAATTATTTTTAATTCACAGTAGTACACTTGGTTGAAATACCAGTTTTCATAATACCTGATAAATATTAAAAATTTACTGTTGCAATAAACCAAATAATGTACGCCTATAATGCAGAAATGTTTGCTTTGATACGTAATCACATTAGTAAAATATATACAGTACACCATTAAATATATAAGGAGTTGTTGTAAAATATATCCTTACAATAACCTCTAAGTGAAGACAAAGTCATTTGTTAGCGTTAGTGTATAAAATGAAAATAGGGAGAACAGCAGTGTTATTATTAAAATAGAATTGTAATCCTTGGCTACCCTTATATTTCTAAGCATTAACACAAGCATTAACACACTCCAAAATTATCAGAAGCTAGAGAATTGTTCCCCTATAAATGTCTTTCTTATATAATGCGCATTGATTACTATAAAAACTTTTTGCGACACATCCCCTCTGCTAGGCCAAACGAACAGGATATCTTCACATACGGCTCCATTTTTCCCTTGACCCTCGAATAGGATTGTCTGCTCTATTCTCACACTTCTTATAAGAAGTGCTTCTTCTTAGCAGAAGCAAGACGCTTCTTATAAGCACTTTGTATTTTGTTCGATCTTATTCTCTTCACACGTACAAAACTCTTTATTTCTTTCCGTCTCTTGTTTCTTACAAAGGTTAAGCCTACAGTCTATCACGCACTTTTTCATTTCATATTGTAAGCTTTCATTGCCTCTTCATTTTTCTCCCTACAGTTACAAACGTTTTATTTCCTTTGCTCTAGTTCTTGTGTCATATATTACGATTGCATATTGCTGTATTTCATGCATTACATTTTCATTAGCTCATTTCCACCCAATATCTTGATTAAAGTGTAATCCTCTCTGCTATTATTTACTATTTTGTTATATAAATGTTTCAGTTCTGTTCAGTCTCTTCTATTACCCTTTATCTGTTGACACTTCTTGACACTTCTCCTACATTTGTCTTCAACCAAAGACTTTCGTTCTCTTTATTACGAGACACTCTTGGTAATTATAACAATTATTTCATTCCTCTAACCTCGTTTTATTCAAATGACTTATTTACTGTCTGACACGAGATTGAAACTTATTTCCTTCGCCGGTGTCTTTGATCGGATACAAATGTTTTCTTCCTGTTTTTAAATAAAAATTATATGATTGTATAATATTTGCACTAATATCTTAGTATTGAAAATTGCCTGTTAATAAATCACTTTTGAATTCCAACCTAATAAATAAAATAAATTAAGAATTACATTAAAATAGGTAGACCGGATTTTAATTTTCATGTGTATTAAAGTTTTCTATACTAAAAGGGATATATTTTTTATTTGTAATATTTTGAAATGTTCTGTCAGATAAACAACTATTATACCACATTTTGACATAAATCAAAACTTTATAATTTTTTTAAAATGGGTCAGATTTAATAAACTTGTTTAAAAAAATATCAAAACATTTCCTTTTGATAAAATTATTCGTAGAATAGTTTCATTTCTACTAATATAAAAGTAAGCGTATGAAATATATTTTTACGTTTTGAAACCTTTTACATTTGTAGTACAAAATTGACATAGACAGTTAAAATATTGATAAACATCCACCACAGTATAAATGGTAATGGGCGAACTGAAAATTTCTTTTTGCAAACACTGTATTTTAAATGAAAACGAAGGAGTTTATCTGTCTAGCCCTATTATTGTCTTATTTAACTGTTCGGCCTTAAATTGTTCAGCCTTAAACTGTTCGGCCTTAGATGGAACGATGTTGTTTTAGAGATTTACCATCTACAAGGATTCTCTCCTTTAAAAAAAAAAAAAAAACTGTTTTGCTCCCCGTTCTATTCAGGTTAATGTAAGTGAAGTAATATTTTTAAGTATTGAAGAAATCCCTAATTTGCGACATTCACAAGTGTGAAAAGGTGCTTTGGAAGTGTGAAGTTCTACAACCTTAAGAACTTCGATGTGACGGGAGAAGTTTGTGACTTTATGTTGCACGTCAAATTCCTTCGCGTAATATTCTGAAGCCTGCAACTTTGTAGGCTGATTAGTTGTTCTTGTTAATACAACAGACAGAGAAACACTTGCATACATATGGCGTAGGTCCATACTATACATATGGTTTGGGTATACCATACACCTTAGGACCACATTGCATAGGCCTAGATACTACTCCTGCCAGCACAGTTTCGGTCATTCTTCTTCGAATTTAATTGCAAACATTATACTGAGAAATAAATTACAAACAAAGAGATGCATTTATGTTCTACCTATCAGCCACAAAGCTTTTAAAAATATTTTACCTAATAATAAAAAAATATTTAAATATTTTTGTTATGTAATAATAATAAACAGCTAACTTATTTAAATGTCACTGTTTCATTTGGTGTTTTTCAAACACGTTTACAAACTACGTTTTGTCATAAGTTTTGGTCTTTTGAAACTGCAAATAAATAAATTGTCTATACTTTAATGAACATACAAGGATGCTTTTTAAAATCCAGTTACGAAATTAAAAATAGTTTTAATGCATAATATTTTTTATTCCAATTTTTAAAAAGGATAACTTCTTTTAAGTAAAATTTGTTAAAATGTTATATGTTCTTTCCTTGAGTAATTGTATGATCGTTTGTGTTGTAAGGGCTTCTATGTGGTACACAGTACAATGTGGATAGGTAGATAGTACAATGTGAAGAGGTGCGCAGTACAACTTGGAGAGGTACACATTAAAACGTGGAGAGGTACACATTACAACGTGGAAAAGTACACAGTATAAAGTGGAGAGGGACACAGTAGAACGTCGAGAGGTACATAGTACAACGAGGAAAGGTAAATAGTACAACGTGGAGAGGTACATAGTACAACGTGGAAAGGTAAATAGTACAACGTGGAGAGGTACATAGTACAACGTGGAGAGGTACATAGTACAACGTGGAGAGGTTCATAGTACAACGCGGAGAGGTACACAGTACCACTTGGAAAGGTACACAGAACAACGTCGAGAGAAACACTGTGCTGAACTGACAGAACAAGAACAGTGGAAGAAAATATGTTGCGTGGAAAATTTATGATGCGAGAAAAGCCTATATTTCTATGTCCATACAGTATAATATGCCATAGAAGATACAAGATTATAGTGGATAATAACGGCAGTAAAAACATCTAGTGAAATACATAACCCAGTGGTTCTAAATTGAATAATTTTACTTGATTTTAGGAACCCACAATATTTTGTTTTTTGTCTTATTTTTTGTTTACAAAATCCAAAGTCGGTCCCCAATATCGAATGTTGCTATAGAAGCCAGGATGAAGAAGCATATATAAATAAATAAATAAATATATATATATATATATATATATATATATATATATATATATGTGTGTGTGTGTGTGTGTGTGTGTGTATGTACGAAGAGTATCAACTAATAGGCGATTCAGAATAAATTTTCAAACCACAATATTTTATTAAATTGGATGTTTATAAAATTGTATATTTACCATACAATTTTTAAATATTTATATTAACGAGAAAATAAGTTTATTATTATTTATGAAGTTATTATTTGAATTGTTTAAGAATTATTTACTTATTTAGATAATTCATAATTTTGTCAATGATAATTTAACAACTAAAATATATTGAAAATTATTCTTTGACTAGAAAAAACCTCTATTCTATATACAAGAGTCAGTTCAGTAATATTCGATAACTAATAAAAAACCCACAATGTAGTCGAATTGAAATGGCGGCTCATGATCCTTTGCACAGCTGTTTTTGTTTGTATTTTATCTTTTTAGTTTTGAAGATGAAATATATATACACTTACAGACATACATACATACATACATACTCACACATATATACATACATATATATATATATATATATATATATATATATATATATATATATATATATATATATATATTACCTCAGGCAACTGCGCAAGGCATGATGGGCGAAATCGGCGATGTAATTACTACGTCTGCGGTGCCAGTCGGGTAATTGCCTCGGGAGACGAAATCAATTTGGCAAGAAAATAAAGCCCCGTCTACCCTTGGCGTTTGCTTCAGCAAGTCTGACGCAACGCGCGGTGAGAAACCGACACTACGCTGCTACTTTGTTCACATGGGGGAGAGTTACTTCACTTTTACAGAAACCGACTTTATGTGTTTTTTTTTACTGTCGTAATGTACATTATAGAACAGAAAAACAGGAGTAAGCATTACTTTCAAATTTTTTCCATTAAAATTTAATAATTTGAAACAAATCTGATATATAAAAATTCTGGGGAACTTTGTAACAACGACCGAAGCATAAAATTCTAAAATAGAACCGCTTTAGAAACGTGCTTAAGTCTAACAACATTTAGATCTCTGAGCCATATTACAATGCTACAAAGTTTTACCAAGGCCTGTGACTTTACGTTACACAAATATTTTATTAATTCTGAAGCATGATACCGACTACAAAGTCTTGATCTTTGAAAATCACATCAATATGTTTTATATTTTATTAAAAAGTATATTTATATTTAAAATTTATTTAAAAAGTTTAAATTTTACGTAAATGATGTCAACGCCAGAAAATTCAAGAGAAAAATAAATCTACCTTACAGCTTGCCTTAAGTGCTGAGAGACAGGATTTCAAGTGTGGATCCTTGGACGAGAAGTTTAATATTCCTTTACTTACTCTATCTTACAACATCTATATATCAGTAAAATAATTTTACTGTACTCCAATCATAACACCAGATTTTATAGTTTTGTTGCCATTAAATAAATAATGAGAAATGTCATCAATAGTTTCGTATTAACATTTACAATAATATAATTGCAAAACATAATAACGTGTTTATTGAAAAGCTGTATTCTAATAAGGTAGAAAAAGTGTACATAGCACTAAAATGACTTCAGTGTTGAAGTATAAGTTAATATAAATTAATATTTGATTGATATAATATTTCGAATAAAATTACAGAGAATAAATATCTAAAAATTAGTACTTACAAAAAAACTAATAAAAAAGTATTAAAAAAAATTTAATCTTTCATTAAGTTAATGAAGTCCTTAACAAACAAATCTTTGAGATATGTGTACACCAAGAAAACTTTGAACACGGTATTCATCATCGATATCTCTTTACAAAGGCAAGGTTATCCCTCCCTTATAATGTAAACTAGTGCTCTTATTTTTAAATCCCTTCTATTATCTCTACACTCTTGATATATAACTTGCACAAATTTTCAATCGTTAATAAAATAATTTTGTATTCATTCAATCAAGTTCAAATACATTTTTTTAAACCTATAGTGAATAGCAATTGCTTCTAATTCAGATTTTCAAATATTTATTCAATATTTATATTATAAAATTTGTGGGGATTCGAACTGATAATCTTCATGTTCAAAGTCTAGCGCGCCTTGGTACTCCGCCAACCTTCCAATACCTAGAAATATATTTCCTAAAGATGTATAGGAATGTTTTTCCGTAATCGGGTTGTCGTCGAAACCTCCATTGTACAACCTTAAACTGTTGGCATGGTCACCACTCAAGATCATAAATAGGGTTGTAGGATAACTAAAATAAAATTTTCCTACGATAACCTCAGGAGGAATTTGCTCATTTTGTTTCATATTACTTGTTTTTATAAGAAAAGTTTTTTTAATAAAACAATGGGAAGAGCAGAAACACAACAATGGGAAGACGTTGTAAAATTAACATTTTCTATAGATAATTATTTAAAAGTTAATTTATTTAACTTTAAATGAAACATTAAACTTATAATTTTGATAACGCCTGTACTAGACGACATAACACTGTAGTAAGTTAGTGCCCTAAGATAACATCCTAACTTGATAAAAAAAATAGTTTCTACTAACTTCTACTTGATAGTGTACATCATATCCAGTCTCTAATGCTTCAAGCTAGAGGAACAAAATAAAATTTCCTATTTAAATATATAATTGCTTGTGCTACACCTCAGGTATTGCTTTTACAAAAAGCCTAGCTTGAATCTGACACATGGGATGCGTGTGTTTGCTGCCGTATGAATTTGGTGGATTGGGTTTTATTGAGAAACACAGAATTACATTTCTAATAAAAGAAATACATTTTTTTCCATTAGGAATTTATTGCAAAATATTGAGAAAATTTTGTATGTTTTTCTCTGACCATGACTGTATGTAATAATAAAGTAGATAATTTCACGAATAATGTCTACATATTAAAACAATTAAAACACTGACTTTAAAGTATACTTTAAATTCTAAAAGCTATTTACAAATGAACTTCTAACAATTCGTCACGTCATCAAAAAGGCTAGATAGACTCAGGTTAACCTCGAAACCAAAATAAACCTTCCAATATTTTGTATAAAAGCTTTATATTGTGAGCCTAAACAGTAATCACATGCTTCAGTAATCAAAGCCGCATTATTTGCTAAAGGCAAATAATTAACTAGATTTGTTTTGCATCTCGTTCAACTTTTTAATACTTCTTTTTATACGAAAACAGAATATAATATTAAGTCGTGGGCATTAGATGAGTTGCCCCTAAAAACTGATGAAAATATTCGTTGATTCCATAGTCGTTGAAATAAGGTATATTTGTGATTGTAATAAAAATGATTTAATAGCAAGAGATGAAGAAACAGGAATTTGAATATTCTACCTAATTAAAGCAACTGAAGTATAATAATATAATTGCATTTAGGAAAAGTCCCATATGATACTTACTACAAATTCAGTAATAGGTAAAAGAAACACATTTCTTTGATAAATCTTTATTTAAAAGACTGGAGGGTAGAGCCTAAGGTTCAAATTTGTTCAGCTTTGTAGGCTATATGCTAGAGGTTAGAGGCTTAAGGCTAAGATTCAATTGTTTGTAGGCTAGATGGCAGTTTTTTCCCCTCCCCCCGGGTCTGAGCCCCCAAAGCCCGCTCAGCCCTCGTGGCAGCCAACCTCTATTGAGCTACCTCCGTCTCACATGCGCATGCAGTTAGTATCCCTAACGTGCGTGAATGATTCAGGAAGACTATCCATGTGCCAAGCTGATGAGCTCTTTCCATGGAAAATCAGGAGATAGTGAAATGAAACAGAACGTTAAGTGTCGCGTAAGGGCGGGATGAAAAAACCTGCCGAGAAAGTACCCTGGCAAGAAAATTCCCGCGAAAGGTCATGCAGGAACCCTGGGGTCTAGGATACCTTATTCTATAGGTTAGGGATAGGTAATACCTTTACATATAGCTTGTTAGTGAGGCTATGATGTGGGAAATTGCGTGCACTTCTTCTTCTGCTGCCTACTCGAAACTGAAATGTGCATGCAATTCAAATTAGTGCATCCGTTGGGGCTACCTGCGTCCCTTTGGAAAGGATAGAGGCTTAGTTCTTGGCTTCAATTGTTTGTAAGCTAGAGAAAAAAGTTAAAGTTTCAAGCGGTTGTAAGCTTAAGGCTAGGCGTGCATTTATAGGCTATAGGCCTGAGGCCAGACATACCTCAAACGTTTGTAGACTATTTACTAAATTAGTTAGAAATGTATATAACTGAGTATGTATACTATGAATGTGTCAAACCATATTTTGCTTTTGTACATAATCTAAAGTTAAACTTAAAATGATAAAGTGATTTTGTTTACTTTAGTGGGGTACTTGTCTCAAAAGGGCATTAATGTAAGATACATATTTGCTCCGTAATACGTTTGTCCTTATAGGTAAATGTTTTGCAAGTTAATAATATAAAGTTAGTTTTACTGCAGGGGTTTAATTATTCCCTCTTGAGCTACTAAACTAATTAAGACGTACTCATCTTGTTATACAAAGTGATTTGGTACTTGCAATATATTTCATTGGAATACCTCTCTAGTATATTACTTTAATTAAACGGGTTTCCGTTGACCAATTATGGAAATTGCAGTATTTGCTTATACATAGGCAATCTAATATTCATGGTAAAACCGCGTGCTTTATTAAGTATGTCGCTTCTACTTGATGTAAATCTGTAATGTTCGTCATCTGTAGTATTATATAATTAAAAGAATACACACAAATGTATGTATTTAAACATTACTAAAAAGGACTAAATAACTATCTGTTAATTAATTCATCCAAATAGCAGCCATAAACTTAATTTGTAAACCATATACATCCCACATTTTCTCTAACAAAGCGTATACTGGTATTTCGTCCTTCAGGTTTTGATACGTTTCATTATCTTCTTCAGGGTTATAAACTGTATGATTATTTTGTAATTTTTTACATATAAGGAAATGGTTATACTAGACTATAATATATTTTTAATAAATAAAACCTCCTAACTACATAATTATGTATATTTCGATTGGAAAGCAATCCTCTTCAAAGGATGTTATTACAAAAATAATTGTGGCTGACTTGTAGGCATCACTCACAGTTATATTTGTAAAAATTAGCTGTACATAGGGGTTTAATTAGAAAGTGTATGTGATTAAGAGGTTTTATTAATTTAAAATAAAAAATAAGCTTCAGTTGTATTAAAATGCTACACTATTAAATAATTGAAAGAAAATTTGGTTACTGGTAAACATGGCTTTAAAGTAGTTTTCACAGTCACCATAGCTTTGTACTTATATCTAATAAACCACGAGTTTATGGTAATTTAATTTACGTTCAGCACGTCCAAGACAATAAGAATGTAAAAAAAGTATGTCAAGGTCATTCTCAATGAAATTAGAGGATTAGAAACAGAAATTACTTTACTTTTAAAGGGAAACGCTTTCTTTACGCTGAATGCAGTAATGACATTTGTCGAAGGGTAACATTTAAGAATGCCTCTCAAGTACACTAAGTACGGGAGTGAGTCACTATACATAGTACTTAGCATTGAAAGTTACAAATCCTACAAACTCTCCGCTCTCTAAATATTTGTAGCTGGTTTAAGAGCAGAGAGATATTTTCCTCACTGCCGAATTGGCCCGAAGATTTCCGAAAGAAAAACAATACGGTAGGTTAACACTTACCAATGGTCGTCGTCATTTGGAGGCTATATTGGCATCATAAGTTTTAAAATGCAATCGTGTGTATATACTTTTAGAAGTATTATATATTTGATTAAACTATTGTGATAACATATAATTTCATTCATTAGCTATTTTAAAACCTTATGTTTTAATCAGTATATTAACTATAATATATTGTATATTAGCTACAAGGTAAATTACATTATTTCCTCTTGCCTTTGCTCCAAGAATAGTTACCCAATATAGGCTGTATTTATATTATAGTTAACTTACATGCCTCTATGTTATTTTTAGGAAAACGTCTGCAGGCTGTCTCATGCAAACATCTTAGACTCTGACCAATAGGTCTCTCTCTCTCTCTCGGACCATTATGCACTCCGGATCCTTATAGTTCTCTTCATCTATAATGAAAGCATTGGATATTATGTACTTTAAGCAATATTATTATACATCACTTTTAAATTAGTTTTGAGACATTTTGAGACATCTTCATCAGTGTCTTCACACACACATACACACACACACACACACACACACACACTCACACACACACACACACACACACACACACACACACACACACACACACACACACACACACACACACACACACACACACACACACACACACACACACACACACACACATTGTATTGTATTATTAGCATTATCTAAAACATTCTTCAGAACCAATGAAAATTAAATGAACAAATTTCTCTAGGGCTCTTGACGATAGTGTTGTTGTCAGTCATAAAATTTGTAAATCTGTTTATCCTCCACTCCCTTTATTTAAATTAGTTTAATTAATTTGTTATTAGCCTATACTATTCTACTTATAATAAATATTTGATTTGCCAAGTACCAAATATTTTACATGCTGTTAAGTTGTGAATATATTGTAAAAACCAATAACGATTAGAACACTCACTATGGGTTTGTGATTGTCAATTCTTTTCAAAGTGGCCCTTATCTAGTATCTATTCTGGTGTGGTGGACAAAGGCCAACCTGGCTCAGACCAGAGCTCACCTGAGCTCTATGCAGAGATTGGCCTGTCTGTGCACACTAGGAGCGATGTCAACTACACCTGGTGCAGCAATGGAAGTAATGCTTAACCTCCCTCCCTTTGAGCTTGTCCTTAGGGGAGAGGCAAGGATGGCGGCATGGAGATTGCATAACTCGAACAATCTCCCAGATGTTTCGGGACATATGAGTATGAAGTGCGTGGTCAAATAGCCCGTCTTGGAAATGGGCAGAGACCACATTACTCGGACGTTTGCACCTGACCAGGCCCACCAAACTATGATGGAATGGTCAGGGTTAGTAACATCGGGAGCTCAGATCTGGTACACAGATGGCTCCAAGATGGACTTCGGCACTGGAGCGGGGGTGTATTGTAAAGACCCTAGGGTAAAACTAGTTTTTTTCCTTGGAGAGGCATACCTCTGTCTATCAGGGCGAAATATATGATATAAATGCCTGTCTGGGAGAGATAACGAGAAGGGGAATACACGGGTCCCGGATTGCTATTTTCTCTGACAGTCAGGCAGCAATTAAGGCACTAAACGGACATGTGGTCACCTCGGCCATAGTCAGGGAGTGCCTAAATAACCTAGAATCCCTGGCAAGGTACAATCAAATCAAGATAGGTTGGGTGCCAGGGCATAGGGGAATATTTGGAAATGAAGCCGCAGATGCGCTGGCCAGAGAGGGGTCTTCGACTACCCTGATTGGACCGGAGCCGGCGGTAGGTATTTCCAAATCCATGGACAAGATTGCAGTGCGAATGTGGATGGCTAAAAGACACTGTGAGCACTGGATCAGGGCTGTAGGCATGAGACACAGTAAGGTAACCCTTAGGAAACCTTCCTTGGGGCTCTAGAAGAGTCTCATCTATCTGTCTAGGCAGGAATTGAGGATAGCCACAGGTCTACTCAAGAGATACTGTGGACTAAGAAAACACCTGCATAAAATGGGTATCTACAAAGATGAACCAGTGTGCAGATTATGCGGGCAAGGACTGGAGACTGCCACACACTTCATTTACAGATGTAAAGCACTTGCCGAGAGGCGCTTCAACCTATTTGGTGATAGTACAGCTCTGGTGGATGCTGAAGGTAAAACACTAGTCAGGAAACTCCTAAACCTGGTAAGAGTGAAGGAGCTCTTTGACAAGATCAGGGAGGTAAGTACAATATACCTTAAGATAGCGGTGCTTCGGGCAGTTTAAACCCGCTCCCAAGTTAAACACACACACACACACACTGTATTCTGTTGGAATACCTACCGCAAAAAAAAAAATTTAAAACACAGAGAGTTTAAATTTTTTACGATATAAAACAAACCAAGCCATCTTAAAGGGGTTAGTAAGGTTAAGCAGAGTTATTTGCAAGGAGAAAATTGTCAAAATCTACCTAGAACTACAATCGTCATTTCAAAAGATACAGCGAGACGAAAGAAATCAAAAAACAAGAATAAGAAAACTTTCGTAAAAAGCTCCAATAGAGAGTTATACGGCTAGAACGGAAAATAGTTAATATTCGATCCATATATTGATTTTTGATAGAATCTTTGAAAAATACAAAGGAATGCGTGCGCAGAATATGACGTAATCGATAGAGATCCTTATTGGTTAAGAAGCATCGTGGGAACAGAAACTGGAGATGGAAGGCCTACTAGTGGGGGAAGAAGTGGCGTCCTGACGTGGACAGCTAACGAAGGCATCCAAAGTGAACGGACCGTGTCGAGGTTAGCTCCGGTGAAAGACAATGGACATTTGTGTTTTTACCGTAAATCGATACAAAACGATGCACGGCTAAGTAAGTTGTGATTCGCCGGTATGTCGTGACGCGATGTTTCGAAAAATGGGACCCTTTTGGCGAAGATCTAGCCGAAAGAGGCATCCCAAACAATGAGATCGATGTGTGCAAGCGTCTTACGAAGTTGTTGTGTTTTAAACTTTAACTAAAAATCAACCTTAATCCGAAATGGTAAGGCGAAGTGAACAGTGTTGATTTAGAAAAATTTTAAATGATAATAAAATTCAAAATTAACTAAATAAAATTCAAAATTACTTTGTAAAAAATTTAAAAAATTTGAGTGTTAGAAAATGCCCAGCTAGGAACAGTGTCACAAAAGGGCTTAAAGTTAAAATTTTATTAGTATGAATTCTAAATTTAAAGATGTGCCAAATACATAGAAGAAAGAAAATATGACCAGTCGCAGAGAGAGGGGGAAGCCAAGCAGACCTGAAGCAGAGTGATGCGTCTCACAAAGGGAAGTTGAAATTCAAAGATGGCACAACTCACGTAAAAGCTGGACAGGCAGCAAGCGTCGTTTCAAGAATAAATCCATGCAGGACCTCACCACCCAGCTGGATAACAAAGATCGCGGCCGAGAGAGAGGGAACGGAGTGAAACCAGGCCCTGTGGAAAAGTTAAAGTCAGATCTGCATGATTTTTTCTTAGAAATTTTAATTTGAAATTTTTTTTAAATGGGAAAGTGTAAAACAGTTTAAATAAATCTTAAAACCATAAATAGCAAAGTTTGAAATTCAAAAATAAGTACTGGTGGCTTTGTTTAAGGGAGAGGTAAGAATTACAAGATGGCGTAGCCTTAAAAGTAGAAAATATGTTGTATTTTATGAAAATAAGGGAAATAAAAATTTAAGGTTAGAAATGTTATAAAGGGTTAAGGTTTCATTGTAAATAACTCAAATAAAAGTGTTTAAATTATTTAAAGGGTTAATATTTATAAGGGGGTAAGGAAATTAAGTAAGAGATAATATGTTGTAATAAATTAAATATGATATCACAAAGGTAAGCATGCAAGATGTCTAACAAAGATAGTTTGTTTACTACAGCTGATTCGAAGGCCATGCATTGTTTTCAAAAAGTCCTAACAGTGGGGTGGTATTTTATATAAGTAAATTAAACTGAATTGTTGTTTTATTTAGAAGGAGTTATTTTGTAATTTTTAAAATTGAAACCAATTTACATAAATTGTTCTTTTTAATGAAAAAGAGTTATATCATTAATTCAAGTTAATTAAATTAAACTGTTGGTTTTATTTAGAAAGGGGTACAAATATATATAGGTATCAAGTAAATTAAACTAAAATAAAGTTTTGAGTAAAAATAAAGGGTTATGACTTTGATCCGTATTAAATTAAAATATTTTAAATGTGCAACAAAAGGGTTAAATAAAACAAGAGATGATTTAATTAAGGTTTTATATATAGATGAATTTTGTAAATTGTGAAAATATGAATAATACCTAAATAATTAAAACAAGGGATTTTAAAATGTGAGTGGGGCTAGCTAATAAATTAAAATAAGTTTTTTCATATTAATTATAAGTTTATTTTGATTATTTCAGGATTTATGTATATATATATATATATATATATATATATATATATATATATAAGAAAAATTCATGTTATTGTTGGTGATAGGGAAGACTTAAATAGAAAAATAAAATCTTTGCAAGTTTTTTAAATTTAAGTTACATGATTTTTGTAAATGGGTTAATGACCATTCAATAAATGTTAATTAAATCTTAATAAGTATAAATTTTCTTCAGAAATTGCGTTGATAAATTTTCAGTAAATGTTAGTAAATTTCCAGTATGTATGACTTTCTGAAGAAAGGGTAAATTAAATTGTAGCCAAAGGGTTATAGGTTAAATAAATTTTAGTAAATGTGTAGATTTCATTCTGTAAACGATTAAGGATCTGTCAGAAAGTCTTTTAACTATGTTTCAGTAAACTTTTTAATTAAAATATGTATTAAATATTGTAATTTCCATTCAGTAAGTGTTTGATTTCATTCAGCAGATGTTTTAACAGTTTTTATTAAATATGATTTGTTGTTCAGTAAATATTTTGGATATCGTGTGGTAGATATATCTATATGTTTTTAAATATAATTTCCTTTTCAGTATGTGCTTTGACATTTTTTATGTATAAAAATAATGGAATTTATGAAATTGTTTTAAGGTTGTTTGGTAAAATTGAATTAATTTCTACATATGAAAGGATGTAGAAAATTACTTTGAAAGGTCAACTAAAGTTAATAGAGATATAGGAGAAATTTTAACACTTACATGGCTATATAGAATGTTGCCATAAATAAGTTCTTTTTTAAGAGATTTTAACTAGTTGAACAAAATGTAAAGGTTATAGAGCTTTCGGAGTGTACTGAAGAGTAAAGCTTTGCCAGAAACAAAAGGGTTAAAACGAAAATTTGTAGAATGTATCAAATAACTTTTAATTAAAAATCCAAGTAAACATAAACAAACATTGACAATTAAAATTTAAAGGTTACATAACCAAGGATATTGAAATAAAATTAGGTCAAGCAGTCAAATGTTTTAAATACTCACTTAAGGTAAAAGAGATATTTAAATTGAAGATAGCAACAAAATTTCAGGCTGAAAGGGTTTAATCTTGACAAACAATATTGAGAGGTTAAATGAGTAAAGTTTTACGCTTCTTTATATTCCGATAGTTAGTAAACAAAAATTGTAAAATCTTAATTAAATGTTAAATTTTAAAGAGAATAAACAAATATTATGTTTTCTTAAAATTAGCAAGAAACAACACAAATGTAATTCAAGGTTACAGAAATGCATACTGTGCTATGCATATTTAAATTAATAGATTTTAAAATTAAAAAATAAATATTTTTTAACTAACTTGCAAACAAACTGATTATTCTTTATAAACAAGTTTCTCACACTTTCCTACAATCGATACGGTCATTTCGCCAATTATATGTCTTTCAAAAGAACTCCTTCCACGGGATGACTCACCCGCAAAGGGTAAAATCCTCAGCAAGTTAGGTTTTTTGTTCTTTAAGTCCAGTGACTTGTTCTCACACCACGACACCCACACACACACACACACACACACACACACACACACACACACACACACACATACACACACACACACACACACACACACACACACACACATACACACACATATACACACACACACACACATACACACACACACATACACACACACATACACACACACACACACACACACACACACACACACACACATACACACACACACACACACACACACACACACACACACAAATTGTTATGTATTATTAGCATTATCAAAAACATTCTTCAGAACCAATGAAAATTAAATGAACAAATTTCTCTAGGGTTCTTGACGATATTGTTGTTGTCAGTCATAAAATTTGTAAATCTTGTTTTCCTTCCCTCCCTTTATTTAAATTAGTTTAATTATTTAGTTATTAGCCTATACTATTCTACTTATAATAAATATTGAATTTGCCAAGTACCAAGTATTTTACATGCTGTTAAGTTGTGAATATATTGTAAAAACCAATAACGATTAGAACACTCACTATGGGTTTGTGATGTCAGTAATTCTTTTCAATGTGGCCCTTAAGTAGTCCTTAACTAAGTTTAAGTCAGTAACGTTTAAGTGGCCATTATCTACAATGAACATGCAGTGTAAATACGATGTTGGTAACAAACCTAAATTTCCGAACAATTTCATACGATTTTGTACAATTGTGGCCTGCATTTCACGTTACTATGTTAAAAATTTACAAATAATTTCGTAAAGTATTTACTTAAAATATACGTAAATATATGTCCATTTATAAAAAATTATTTTATGTATTCTTAGCGCTATATATATTGTTTTTATTTTACAATGTTTTTTCTTCAATATGTTTTAACTCGTAAGATTTACAAAAAATTTAACATGAAAAGATTGAAATAGAAGATGGAAACAAAAAAATACAAAAATACTAATGAAGTCATTTTTTCCTACTTTCACCGCTTTCAGTGTTTTTAACATATGGTAATTTAAACCATAAAACATGAGTAACTTTCCAGATATTTGGACGCTGTAACCAACAAAGCGAATATCTACGCAGGGTTTTTGTAACCAACTTGTTACTGCGTGTTTCCCCTAGTGTAATTAAGCGGGGCTACCATGGAGCTGTTTTGTGAACCGGGCGCTGTGTTACCATTTATTAAAAAGTTATTTCTTTTGGAGAAAACTTTGGGTAGGTTATAGTATTTGTTTTGAAAATGAAATAATATAATATCAAGCAGTTAGTTTGATATGCTATCCATGGCAAGATAATACTGAACAATATTAAATGTTTGTTTGAAATATCATCCCGGTATGAACCAGATATTACTTCATATAAGAACGAAAATCGCTAGAAAATTGGCAGTTTAAAATGAATTAAATTATAATAAAACTAAAGACAATAGTCCCTATACCGTAAACTCTCTTTTATACGGCATTATCTCATCCGGAACGTTTTATTAACCAGAACATTTTCTAACCAATAACAAATTAGTAGAGTAACCCTCTTTTGTTGTTACAAGATCTTACTCATTGGAAATACAGTATAAAAGAGATGTCACTTAACCAACCTAACCATAGAAAACTTTAAGGAAAAGTAAAGGTTACATTGAGAAACCTTGTAGCCACTTTTACAACGCTGTTAGCTTTTGTTGAGGGGTAGAAATGCTACTCGACTCAGGATGTTTTACAGCTTATATGCTACATTCAAATTTGTTGAAAAACTGCCATCGCGTGTAAGGAAGTCAAACATGCGCGATTATTTTTGAGATCAATAAAACCTGATAAAATGAAAATAGTCTTTGTATAGTTAAGTGTAGGGGTGTATGTTTTATTTTAATGTCATATGAACTATAAATGTTTTAGAACAATACATCTCTTTTCTTACCTCAATTTCATTCTTATTAATTTTGTGTGCGCAAGTATGTGCTTTATTAATAAGTATGGAAATAGAAAAATATGGAACGTAATATTCTAACAGTACGTTCAGTATTGCATGACAGGTAGCATTACGTCATGCACAGTATAAAGGCTATATGGGTTAGGTTCTATTATCCGGATATTTTCGATAACGTCCAACATTTAGACCACGTGCCGGAATACTAGATCTTTTACTGTAGTAAGGAGCGCCCTTAATAAAATCATGTAATAACTATTTTTAAAAAACATTTATTTTAGGTCTATTGTAATTATCGTATCATTATATTGTAGGCTAGTATTATTAGGCCTTATGTAATAACAAATATTATTGGAATATTTATTATGTATATTTTCTCCGACGATTGAGCAAAACCTATTTTAGTAAATTAAATATAAAAGGGAGATCTTTAAAAGAAGATATTTATTAGATTTTTTCTAAATGTCACAGATCTAATTTTCTCCTGCATTTATGAACGGTTTAAATGTGACTCTTTTATTGTTTACACATTATTTAAATGTGTAAAACTGTTTGCATATTTAATGTTATATGTTTGTTGTAATAAGGTGCATATATTGCATTTTTACTGTAATATATTACTGTAATTTCTACAGTAGAGAACAGCTGTGAATATTAGTTTTATTTATTAATTATTGTAACATTGGGATTATTGTTATGAGATTTATTTTAATATTGCCATTTTATTAATTATACAGTATTTTATTATGTATGCCTCTTAAAATTCATCGGGCCTAATTAAAGTAATTGGTATTGTATTAAAAGTTGTGTTTAATAATTTTAATAATATTAAAATTCTCCTTGTGTTTCCAAATAAGCCAGGCACTTTCCTGATGTAAATTTGTAAAATATAAAACAGGTTGTTTTTAAAAAACTGTTTTTGACACTACTTTTACTCAACACCAGATTTATGGTTTCAAACAAATATTAGTAATAATAAGGATGAATTTCTTTCTACTTACAATTTTTTATCATACAATATTTCACGTAAAAAACAAAACATTTGTAGGGTTCGCTTATTAAAGAGCTATTGCAATGTTTTTAATATTTTCTGGAATTTTAAATGTTAAATATTATTTTAAAAATATTCGTAAAACTTGTACGAAAAGAGTTCTACTTGAAGTAAATGCTATTAGCAATATTTTAAAAAGTTTCTGCAAGCGAAACAATTTTTTTACACATATATTAGCTTGAAATTCAAAATAAAATAGAAATTTGTCCATTAATTCTGTACGAACAAAAAAAGCTTAATAGAAGCATTTAGATTTAGTTACATTTTATTTCTTTTTAATTCTTAATATGTTAAGAACACATAACTTAATTTTCTTCAACGGTCATGCTAGTGATGCGTATGCACGTTGTGGCTTGTGCGCGTGTATTGCGGTTCGTCGAATCCGTTCAATAGGACAAGAAGGAAGCATTGCGAAGATTTCCCACAGGAGAAGAAAGAAAGGCGCCAGAGACTTGAAGTGACGCAGTATATCAGCTGTATGCGGCGACCACGTGCATTTGTACAAGTACTAGTATAGCTGAGCAGTGCACTGAAGTTTCATAAATAATTGTACATAAACAATTGTTGTTATAACCTAAACATATTATGAATAAAAACTAATGATAGAGCATTGGAGAAAATCTGTTATTCAGACGGCGAGTATCAAGGCACAACTAATATATAAATAATGGTGTCCTTTGCTGAAAACGCCCCCAATCCATTTCCCTTGTAACAGCCACCTGTAGGGTATTGTTGTGAGATATGTCGCTAAGAGTTTTACTTAGAATACAGATTTCAGGAAATTGAAATTGCTAAAAGCTTGTTGCTTGCCTATATGAGACTAGCAAACGAAAATATTTTAAAAACGGATTTGTAAAACCTTATTTGGAAATAATAATAAATGTTTCATTGAATTAGATGAATATAAGTATTAATTTTATTATTCATTTTAAAATAAAAAGTTACATTGTTTTTAACGTAAATTGTTTGCAATGAACTGAACTTGAGTGTGTATTTTTTACATCGTTCATTTAATGTACAGTTAGAAAAATTTGTAATAGGTAAATTCAACCCTTTAACCCTTGTCACGTTTTTTTTGAAAGATTATTGTAACTGAAAACTGTGTAATATTGTGTACTTTGGCTTTCAAAAGTAAACTTTTGCAGTTTATTTCACCTTTTAGAAGTATTTTTTATGGAAATGTATTCACTAGACTGCTGGGTTATCTATTGTACCTATTAACCTCTCCTCCGTTTGAGATAGCGTTGCACCAAATACTTTCTGTGGGCTTTTTGTAGCTCCCAGTAACATTTTTGTAAAGAATTACTTGCATTTAAGACTATAGATATGACGGTATTTCGGAAACTCACATGTTGGGAAAGAACTATGGCATAAGACACACTGTAGTTATTAATTTTCTCTTGTGCTAACTCTTGTTTGCCGTTTGTCAATTTTATCTTAACAAATACGCGAAAAATCTAAAGAGTATGTATTTCAGATGACTATATTGTATCATTAAATATACTAGCTCTGCAAAACGTAATTTTTCCGTTACATTAAAATTAAAATGTTATTTCGTAGTTTTGTGAGTTGGAGAACGATTTTGGCGGTATAATCACTACTATATCTACGTGAATACATGTAAATCCTAACATGAGGCAGGCGAGGAGTGGTGCATGAACAGTGTAGGACGTCTGAGGTTAGGTTGAGGAAAGCCAGGTTGCTGGGGGATTTGGACCGGCCTGGGCTTATAATAGGCTGGGACAGCCCGGCGAGTACATCCCATTAGTGACGCATCGCCGACTACTCCACTTGAAAACCTTAATCTAATAAATACCCATTATATGGGGAAAACATTGATACTGTTTTCTTATCAACTGGGCGTTTGTCTCGGTTCGTAAAGCGTAACTTTCCTTCGGTATAGGTAACCGCACCTAAAGTCGGCCGATTAACTAGAGAGAAATACTCAGTTGATAAGAAAACAATATCAATGTTTTCCCCATATAATGGGTATTTATTAGATTACATTTTTTAAGTGGAGTAATCGGCGTTGCGTCACTAATGGCGTGTACTATTGATAGGCCCAGGCCGGTCCTAATCCCGCAACCGAACTACCAACTACTAGTTCGGGAAATAGTTCACAAGCTTAGGAGCCTCATAGATCTTGGTTGTGCATAATACCTTTTAATATTACCATGCTATTACCACAATATAATATCCACTACTACGTGTGATCCACTCCAAGTAGCTAAGTCTGTAACTAAGTCTGTAACATGGTCAAAAAGACAAGAAGGGTAGTCTATGATTTGACCGTGTATGCTTGGGAGTGAGTAAATCGCTGTTAGTAAAATGTTATTTACTTTCAGTCTATTAACCGCTGTTGAAATATAACTTACAAAATGTTCCATCCCTTACAGTATATCAAAGAGCAATTTAAGTTTCTCAATTTGCAAGCAAATTAGAAATGGAGAAGACAAAAAATAAATTTATAGAAAGGATAAATTTGATAATTTTAATTGAAGCTTTTGCACAAATACAAAATATGTATTCAAGCTTTGCTTACTCACCCCTGATCACAGCGCACTCTGTTTGTGTTTTCCACAAAGTGTTTGTTTTGCGATGATTTGAACTAGTAACATTTAGCGATAAAGGGATTATCCACTACTTTGTGGTAAACGTGTGCATTAGCCTGAATAACGCTGACCGAAATCTCATGTTATTGGTTGAATAGTACACTCAGATACAGTCATCTGTGGTCACCCAACATTATATTATATAAAGGCAGGATGTAAGAAAATTAAATTTCTTCATTATATAAAAAAACTTATTTCAGGTAATAGAAAGTTGTAAACTCTAAACGTAGTTAATCATATTCAGTACAATTGAAAAAAAGTCAAATAAAACTTTTAAAAAGAGCCTATTCCTACTTGAGTCAACAAAGAAAATTTTTTATTCTAGTTTCGTTTTATTTAATATTTACAACTAATATAAGTATGTATATATACATACCAGAATGTCAGAATAACATCAATAAGTGGTAAAATAGAAAGCGAATTTCCTTGCAATTTTCCATATTACTTTCTATGTGTGTTGTTGAACCTTTATATTTTTTTGTTACTAATTATATAATTTGTTATTTTTCGTCACTCTCATTGTGTTGTAGTTTCTTTTCGATTTCCTTTTGCCCTTTGTGGTGTAGCGAAAGCAACATCTGTAAGACAGTTGAAATACCAACAGTGCGACATTTTACGAAGCAGACAGCGAACAATAGGGGAAGAATAATTGCCATTACAGAATACTGTGAACATACTAAACTTAAACGAGATTTATTTATCTATCTTCCAATAATAATAAAGATTTCACGCCCAGTAGTTTCACACTACACATTTCAGTCACCTAAACATCAGACCACTTAGTCAATAAAATATAGTAGCTATCTCTCATTTGATCATCAGATCATTCAGCCTTCCTCCCATTACACAATTTAATGTTTGTACACTAGACAATTCAATATCAAAAAACACGCAACTCAGTCATAAAAATATAGGAGACTGATTAAAAGATCATTCAGCCTTCTGTCCATTACAAGATTCAGTGTTTGCACACTAGTATAAGTCTACTAACCATCACGTCACTCAGTCACCAAAATATAGGAGCACTCAGTCATCTGATCATCAGATCATTCAGACGTTTGACCATTACACAGCTCATTGTTTCCGCACTAGTACTCCAGTCATTAAACCATCAAGTCACTCAGTCATCAAAATATAGGAGCTTTAAAGTCGTCTGATAATCAGATCATTCAGCCTTCTGCTAATGACACAACTCAGTGTTTGCATACTAGTACATAAGTCATCTAACCATCACCCCACTCAGTCATCAAAATCCATCACGGCCCTCAGTCATTATAATATAGGAGCACTCAGTCATCTGATCATCACATCTTTTAGCCTCTGCCCATTACAAAACTCGGTGTTTGCATACTAGTACTTAAGTACTAACCATCATGCCATTCAGTCACCAAAATATAGGAGCACTTAGTCGTCTGATCATCGGATCATTCAGCCTTTTGCCCATTACACAACTCAGTGTATGCTTGGCCTTCTAACCATCACGCCACTCAATCACCAAAATTTAGGAGCACTCAGTCATCTGATCATTGGATTATTCAGCCTTCTGCACATTACACAACTCAGTATTTGTACACTATACATCTTATTTCACTAACCATCACGCCACTCAGTCATCATAATATACTTACTTAAATCCTATTTGGAGAAAATAACTATATTGCATAACTTTGCAATTTTGAGAAACGTTCTTCTTACGTATAAAACTCAAATTAACGTTAAAATAATGTTAAATTAAACTGTATTTACATTATATTTATTTTGCCACTCCAAATAACAATTCAATAAATGATAAGCCAGTTGATTATCGAGTCAAAATTGTTTCACGTATTCATTGAAACGGTTTGTTGCACTTATCAGTCTTGAAAATTAATTTAAATTACATTATAAAATACAAATACATGCAAATCAGAAATTTAAAACTTTAAAAATATTTCAATGAATTTTCAGTCATTAACCTAATAAAAAAAACACACCTACATGGTGAGAGAAATAAATTAATCTAAACTATAACCATAAACTGTAACAAAACCAGTAACTGGAGACAGAGGACCTATTCTAAAGTTGTCCATATTAACTTACAGAGTAATGGTATTATAATAAAAACGATTTTGGTAAGTTATGTAGGCCATTGTTGTCATTTCA
Organism: Prosapia bicincta; assembly: GCA_036971475.1. Taxonomy (NCBI): domain Eukaryota; kingdom Metazoa; phylum Arthropoda; class Insecta; order Hemiptera; family Cercopidae; genus Prosapia; species Prosapia bicincta. Next base: position 39,530,205 of record JBAIZL010000004.1, on the reverse strand, counting down.
AAGCACCCAAAAATTAGTTTATACGGTTTTATGTTGAACGCTTTTTGTGGTTTTATGTATGTTTAATTAGTTTGTACGTTTTATGTGAGTTTGTTGTAGTTCTATCCGCCTTGTTACTGTTTTCAACTATATATCAGATGGATTTATTTCTCTCACCATGTAGATAGGCTATTTAGGGTTTGTGAGTAAAATTTCATTGGAAAATGTTGGCAATGTTTTAAATTTTAGTTTGGAGTGTACTTTTGTTTTATAATGTAATGTAAAATTATTTTTCATAAGGGAAACAAATCAGTTGCCAAAACGTTGCAATAAATACATAAAACAATTTTGACTCGTTATTGAACCGTCTTATCATTTATTCAAGTACTAACTTCATTGCCATCCACTACAAGTTTAAACAAATGTATTTGATCTTGAGTAGATAGATAAAGAGGTTTTTTCAACGACTGAGAATTTTAACAATATATATATATATATATATATATATATATATATATATATATATGTATATATTTTTTTTTTTTTTTTTTGGGGCCGATACGCACACACACACACACATATATATATATATATTTATATATATAATTAATAAATATTCTTGTACTTGAATAACCTATGTTTAAAAAAAAAAAAAAAAAATATATATATATATATATATATATATATATATATATATATATATAGAGAGAGAGAGAGAGAGAGAGAGAGAGAGAGAGAGGGGGAGAGGGAGGGAGAGACAGAGTTTAATAACAACGATAAACTACTATTTTTATTGTTCAATTCCTATTATTAATTCACAAGTTTCCTATAGTAAACTATAGTGAACTAATCCTACAAATTAAAAAACTAATTAAAGAGTTTGTCCGATGGTAATGAACCATTCTATTTTTTCTTTTTAGTGTTTATAATCTAACTGTATATTACCTACATACAGCTAAATCGAGAAATATTAAAGGCGTGGGTACTTCCATTATTAAAATGATTCAAGTGAAACGTTGATGTATTAGTTGTTAAAAAGAATTAAACTGTAGTGCAATGTAATATTTTTAGTATAGAGTAAAAACATAATTGCGAAGAATTGAGGGAAACGTTTCAGTGCATTCAAATATAATCTGAATTGTAGGGGTGATAAAAGGAATTCTAAAACAATGAAAGTCCCTTGGTAACAGTGCAGGAAAACATTTTATTCAATTAATTGGTATAAAATTAAGATATTTCTTTTTCATCTACTTCTTTTTATAGGTTATGTTATTTTGTATGATATTCTTGGGCATATAAATATTATCATGTTTGTATCAAATTTAAGAAATGACCAATTTATTTTTGTCGATTTCCTGTTAGAAACGTTTTAATGAAATTTATATTTTGAATGTTATTTTTAATTATTTCTATGTACGTCAATTTGCCCACAATTTACTACATGTTATTAAAAACCGTTATGGTTATATTACATTTTATAAATTTCAAATTTAAAACATTTAACATTTTACTACATTATTTTTGTCTTACTTTTAATATCCAGAAACTACTTACCATACAGTTATAGTACATATGTTGTTCAACTATATTGGTAGAAAGCCTTAAAACCCGTAAACAGCTGATAAATAATGCCTAAAAACGATTACGTACGATCTCATTTCATAAGAGGGGAGTTTCGTTTCATATCCGAAACTTACGCCAGCCTTTGTTCGTTAACGAATCATGCCTGACCTACGTCTTAATATTTATTTTTCGAGCTATATTCCTCTCTCAAACTACCGTGGTTTATTCATGAATGATTATGCATTTGAAGCATTAGGACATCCATGAAATTAGGACTATCCTTACTCTTAGTACCTTGCATTATTCCTTTATGTATTCTGTATTTTTACGAAACTTGAACAATATGTTTCTATATATTTCTAAATTAATCAGATTATGAATAAGTATAAGCGGTTGAGTGTAAAAAACATTATTTCTAGGTCTTTATAAATCACAGAACATTTTTAATTAGCCAAAGTTTTTATTCGATATATATAAGTACAAAAATGACAGTACATTTTGTGAAGTTTAAGCAGGGGCTATATATTTGGTCAAATTGGAGAAAACCCGTTTGAATATTAGACACACTAATATTAGTCATTTACTAATGGGATTGCATTACGCAACCATTCGTTCCAACTACACTGCTATAACATATCACTTCAGTTTTCTATGCAAGTGTTTTATTAAGATAAACCGACATCATAGGGCTGTAGAACATTGCTAGTCGCTCTCGAGCCAGAATGCGCAGCGCCTTTGGCATTCTCTTCAATTAATCTCACTAAAAATAATCAGTTTTCGCACTTGCTTCATCCCACGCTTTGAAATTTATTTACTTTTATTGCTTCATTATAAAAGTTACCATTGCTGTTAAAATTCATTATATAAAAATATAACTTATTCAAAATATCACAAAACTGAATCATCTTGCTTGCTTTCTCAATGACTACATAGGCCAGACCTTATCGTATTCTGTCACCATTTCAATTACATTATTAATTCGGTGGGTCTATAGTCGAATGTATTTTAGTCGAAACTGACATATTTGAATTAGATTTCTTTTTTCAATTATTTTTTTTTAGTTATATTACCAATAGCTTATCTTACAGATTGGATACTATTGAAAGATATAATATTAGAATTTATGGATTTACTCAAGTTATATTTATTATCTATCTATCTATCTATATATATATATATATATATATATATATATATATATATATATATATATATATATATGTATGTATATATGGTGAAATAATGTATGTATATATATATATATATATATATATATATATATATATATATATATATATAAAGAGAGAGAGAGAGAGAGAGAGAGAGAAAGAAAGAAAGAGAGAGAGAGCGACAGAGACACAGACAGAGAGAAACAACATTCTTTTTATTGGTCTAAATGAAAACTTTTTTGTCACAAGTAACTTTTTAAGCAAGTCAGTGAAAACTAATAATTCAGTATACTGACGCGTTTCGAAACCGTCGTTTCACTGACAGAGCTTAATCTGCTCCTGGCGGCTTTCAAGGAAGCAGGAGTATGAGATAGGCGGGTTGTGTAGGCCTACTATGTATCGGAAAGGGTGATTCAAAGTGCTTGTGTTTAGTAGTTTCAAATATATTGTTTTTTGCGTTTATAAAAATTATAAATGTTTACATAGTAGTTAGTCTTTTGTTAGTTATGTTTAAGCAAGTACAGATCGAGAATGTTTAAATTGGATGTTTGTGTTTGTGTTTCGTAGCAAGATTTTGGTTTATTGGTTTTAACGTGATTGGCGTGTTGCTTGTATCTCGTGTTAAATTATCTACCTGTTTTGCTAATGTAGAAACGTAGATAGTCGTTACAAGTCAATTTGTGTATATCTGGTAGATTATCTGTTTCCTTGTTGTACAAAGGGTATGTTTTTAAAGTGTTCCTTGTTTGGCAGTTTTGTTGTTTATCGGCGATCTGGTAATATGGCCATTATCAAATTGGAAAGTTAGAAATGGAGTTAATTAGGGACCTAATCTGTATGAGGGAGGTATAAGAATGTTGGGATAATAGGAAGGAATCTTCCTACAGAAGCACGTACCTGACGTAGCCCTACACTTAACCGGGTTCAAGGAGGTCCTTTATTCGGTAGCTATTTATGCCCTCATTCAATTTAACATTCATTGAAAACTAAATAAATGTAGTTTGTTCAAATTTCAAAAGTAATTTCGAATTCGATATTCAGACAGCCTTTGCAACTAGAGAGAAAGTTAAACGGTACAAGATTCGTGTGTCTATATAGATTAACCATATTTTATTTCACTTCAAACTATTCATATTATTTTTCAAAATATTCCTAATATTTGAATATTTTATGAATTTTATGAGATTTTAACAGTGAATTCAACAGTTAATTAAAAACAAAAAACAAACATGAGATACATAGCTTCTATAGGGATCGTGTGGAGTAGCTGCCACACTTTTTCTTTTATTGTTTTAAATTAATTGAAATTCATTTTTAAAATATATTAAAATT
>JBAIZL010000004.1:39518662-39521162 GCA_036971475.1 Prosapia bicincta | reverse complement strand
TACATATACATATACATATACATATACATATACATATACATATACATATACATATACATATACATATACATATACATATACATATACATATACATATACATATACATATACATATACATATACATATACATATACATATACATATACATATACATATACATATACATATACATATACATATACATATACATATACATATACATATACATATACATATACATATACATATACATATACATATACATATACATATACATATACATATACATATACATATACATATACATATACATATACATATACATATACATATACATATACATATACATATACATATACATATACATATACATATACATATACATATACATATACATATACATATACATATACATATACATATACATATACATATACATATACATATACATATACATATACATATACATATACATATACATATACATATACATATACATATACATATACATATACATATACATATACATATACATATACATATACATATACATATACATATACATATACATATACATATACATATACATATACATATACATATACATATACATATACATATACATATACATATACATATACACATACACATACACATACACATACACATACACATACACATACACATACACATACACATACACATACACATACACATACACATACACATACACATACACATACACATACACATACACATACACATACACATACACATACACATACACATACACATACACATACACATACACATACACATACACATACACATACACATACACATACACATACACATACACATACACATACACATACACATACACATACACATACACATACACATACACATACACATACACATACACATACACATACACATACACATACACATACACATACACATACACATACACATACACATACACATACACATATACATATACATATACATATACATATACATATACATATACATATACATATACATATACATATACATATACATATACATATACATATACATATACATATACATATACATATACATATACATATACATATACATATACATATACATATACATATATATTAGTTGTAATTATAAAAAAAACAAACTATAAACATTTTGTTGTTAACTTTAATTTTTTTTATATTACTTGTTCTACCTCTAATTGAACTATTTAATTGATGTTTCTTAAAGCTGAATTATGTAAATTGATTTATTTTAATCTAAGAGATAAATACTAAAATAGGTTTATAATGAAAACTATTAATTATGTATCGTAGGTATATAATTATTATGGATATAATAAATTGAATAATGTAGATTAATAAACATTCGTTGCAAGTTTACCGAATACAAATTTGTTTAATAAATTCGTTTGAAGTCAGTTCTCAAAAGGTATCAGTAAAATGTTTTTATTTTAATAGTTGGAGTAATTTCCACAACTTATTTCTATCTTATTATTCATATTAACTTATTGTATAATATATATCCTATATATAACTTATGTAATTACTTATATTAATATTTATTATTATTTAAATACAAAATATAATTATTAACTTATCTAGAATATGTAATATCTTTTTTACTTAATAACGTTCATTACATAATGTAAAATAATCTACGGATAAAACAGCAGTTTTATAACATAACCTATAATACAAAATCAGCTGTCTCATGAAATCATATGTTATCATTAATTTCACTTTAACGTATTTCATAGCGTAACCTGTCGGAAATTTTACTGTGACCATCCAATATGTTTTTTAGGCCTCGCTGTAGAAGATATTATTTCAAAAGTAGTGTATTACTTAATAGTTACGTTGTCGTGAACCACACAACGGGCAATGTATGACTAAAGGCGTAAGCAAACAACATACAATTGCACACATAAAAGTTTCTAGATATAAATGCAAACGTCCATAGGGTAAATAATGAGCTTACAGAGCCACGAATGCAACCCCTATAAATTTACCCGAAGGATTAGAAATTATTTGTAAGTAATTGAAAATAGATACAACTTGAGGAAATCCATAAATTCTAATATCATATCTTCCAATAATATCCAAACTATAATATAACCTATTGGTTAATGGACCCAAACCAATAATGGAAGAACGAAATCTAATCCAGTTATGTCCATTTCGTTTAAAAGAAATTGGAGTATAGATAAGATGCACCGAATTAACAATGCCATGGTAATGGTGATAGAATGCGCTAGGGTCTGGCGCAATAAAGTTTTGAGAAGTAAGCACACGAGAGAATTTTACCTGATATTATGCGCTTATTAATGGATCAGTGTTTATCCAACAAATGCTTCAGAAACAAGAAGAAAGAAGCAAGCATACTCTGAACTAACTCAAATTAAAGCTACAAACTTTAAATCTATTTTTTTCCAGAGATACCCCTGACGTTGGTCAAAACACCATTGTTCCCTTGGCTGACTCGACATCC
>JBAIZL010000004.1:39471162-39513662 GCA_036971475.1 Prosapia bicincta | reverse complement strand
TACAGCATAACTCAAACTAAAGAACCTCGAACGTTTCAATTCATTTACATAACAGTAATTTACGCACACTTTGGTGCAATTGTGTTCACCTTGAATTATGAAATTTGATTATAAAAAAAAGGGGAAGTAAACTCCAGTGTAGATTCATTTACAGCCATTGATTGATTAATTGTTTGTTGGAATGTTATCCTTAAAAATTCACAAATTAAATATTAAATATCCGTAACTGAATGTCAAGAAATTTGTATCATGATTGTAACTTACCTTTTGTTTGCTGAATAAAAAGAGTATAATTTGCTTTAATTGCATTTAATCGAGTAATTATTTAACCAGCACACAATTCTTGCATTTCAAGTTAATAAGCCTTAAGATTTAATTTAATGAGACTCTGCTAAATTAAATGATTTAATCTTGTATTTTAAAGTATTACCATGTAACGGAGTTCTACCCTCAAAGGCGTTACAGATAGACGGTTATTATTACGCCTAAACTGTAAGCTAGAACTAAAAATTAAAGCTTAAACTAAAAGAATTTAAAATTTAATAATAACGTTACACTACTTAAAATAAAAATGTACTTTTTAAAAATGATGTAAGTCAAGTACATATGGAAAATTATGCACACTTGTGTTTGTATATGTGTGTGTTTTTGTGTATGCATGTGTGTGTGTGTGTGTGTGTGTGTGTGTAAGTGTTTAGTGTGTGTGTGTGTGTGTGTGTGTTTGTGTGTGTGTGTGTGTGTGTGTGTGTGTGTGGTTTGTGTGTGTTTGTGTGTGTGTGAGTGTGTATGTGTTTTGTATTTTGGACGTGGTTGTCATCATTCTGAAATGTTTTGAAATCCTCATTTTCTGTAAGGAAACGTTGAATTATCCTTATAAGGTAACCATGTTGTGTACTTCGTGAGCATACTTAGGAAGTCGCTAGAAGTTATAACGCTACAAGCAATCATTGCAGGAAATATATCTCCTCGTTTCTGGAATGATAGGTCACACAGTAGGAAAAACTCTTTGCAATGGATTTAGAGTTTATAGAATCGTAGAGATTGTCTGATCGCTCTAAAGCGCTAACATCTCTGAATTTTGTCTTTAAAACCTTTGAAAATCCTTTTTTAAGAATATGGTGTGAAAGTAAAGTAACTTTGTTTTATTGACATTTAGAGTCATGCATTTTAGTTACATATGAATAATACTAAGAAATCTCTAACCACAAATATTTTTATTTAAATCTGAAGTACATTCTGGTTTCCACGTACCCACCCTCAGATACATGATAAACAAGGAAACTCAAGACCTCTTGTTTGTTTTCCTCTGAAGATGGCTACTCGGTAACCGAAATGTACATCAGATTTAAATAAAAATATTTGTGGCGAGTGGTTTCGTAGTATTTATTAACCTAGTTTATTTTAATACAAATATTAGAGGTTTGTTTCAACTTGAGTATATTAGGTCTTAAACATATAAAAACGTTTAATAATATCAAATAAATCTTTTAATGGAAACAATGCTGAAAATAATTGTGTTAGTTCATTAGGATCAGTGCAATAAGGAAGTAAAAGTTTCCGGATTGAATATTCACACTCACCCCATACCCACCCTTTCATTTGGGTCTGTGTCGCCGTTTATTAAAGCGAATAAACACAATATCACAATGACAGACACATTGGGGGCAAAAAATTGTCGTAGCGCTTTAAAAGGAAATATCGTAGAGATACATAATTAAGAACAAATTTAAAACCAACAAATTTATTCAAGTTTCATATTAACCGTGGTTTATAATTACTTGTTTGCTCAGTTTAACACCTTTTTGAGGCATTTTTTGAAATATTTTAGGTGGAATGAATGAATAGAAGTGAAATATGAAAATTAGGATTTTACAATATGTTAAAAAATAATAGCTTAATAGATTTATTTAACTAGTCCAAATCAAGGATCTGTCAGACGCGTGTGAAGACGTTTGCTTATATGATGAATTTATAATATATAATTAAATTTAATTATATTATATTCATAGTAGTAGAATTGGTTGAAATACTATTTTGTATATAACCTGAAAATATTAAAAATGTACTATTGCTTTATAACATAATAAATATGCCTATACTGTTGAAATGTTTGCATTAATACGTCATCACATAAGTAAAATAAATACACTGCACCATTAAATATATAGGGAGTGGTATTACAATATATATTTACAATAATATTTAGAAGTGAAGACAAAAACATTTGTTAGCGTTAGCGACTTCATTATAAGTTCCGTAAAAAAAGAAAATAGGGAGTGTTTTAATTAATGTAGAAGTGTAAACCTTGGCTACCCTTATACTGGTAAACATTATCACAAGGTTGCAAACATACTAATCTAAAATTCACTATATTTGCAGCCTTCTACTGATGCTAAGTGTGCTAGTGAAGGGTGCATAAGGGTTGTGTGAATAGTTTTAGAAGAGTTTATAAATCCTTATTAATTAAAAGTGCCGTGTTTCTCTTTCGGCAATCTTCGGGAAAATCCGTTCGTTATCGGAAATTTCGTTTTTTCTCAAGAAAGGATTGCATCCAATCCAATAAATATCAGAATCTAGAGAAATGTTCACATAAAAATTTCTTCCATATTAAGTGCGCACTGATTACCATAATAATTTTGTACAACACATCCTCTCGGCCAAGCTACATTTGCCTAGATATCTTCTCTACTGTCTGTCCCATCTCTCTCTTGACCCTCGAATAGGATTTGTCTTCTCTATTCTTACAACGCTACACTTTGTGTACTATTCGATCTTATTCTCATCACGCGTACAAAACTCTTTATTTCTTTCCGTCCTTTGTTTCTTACGAAGGTTAAGACTACAGTCTATCACGCACTTTTTCATTTCATATTGTAAGCTTTCATTGCCTCTTCATTTTTCTCCCTACAGTTACAAACGTTTTATTTCCTTTGATCTAGTTTTTTTGTCATATATTACAATTGCATATTGTTGCATTTCATGCAGTACATTTCCACCCAATGTCTTGATTAAAGTATAATCCTCTCTGCTATTATTTACTATTATGTTATATAAATGTTTCCGTTCGGTTTTGTCTCTAATATTACCCTTTATCTGTTGACAATTCCCCTACATTTGTCTTCAACCAAAGACATTCGTTCTCTTTATTACGAGACAATATTGTTAATTATAACACTAGTTAATTATAATGCGCATTGTATAATAACTTTTTGCGACACATCCTCTTGGCTATGCCACACGTGCATAGATATCTTCACATACGTCTCCATTTTTCCCTTGACCCTCGAATAGGCATTGCCTTCTCTATTCTCACAACGCTAAGACGCTTCTTATAAACACTTTGTATTTTGTTCGTTCTTATTCTCTTCACACGTACAAAACTCTTTATTTCTTTCCGTCCTTTGTTTCTTACGAAGGTTAAGACTACAGTCTATCACGCACTTTTTCATTTCATATTGTGAGCTTTCAGAGCCTCTTCATTTTTATCCCTACAGTTACAAACACTATATTTCCTTTGCTCAAGTATTTCAGTCATATATTATGATTGCATATTGTTGTGTTTCATGCAGTATATTTTCATTAGCTCATTTCCAGACAATGCCTTGATTAACGTATAATCCTCTCTGCTTATATTTACTATTTTGTTACATAAATGTTTCCGTTCTGTTTGTTCTTAATTACCTTTTAGCCTATTTTCACTTTATCTGTTAACACATCCCCTACTTTCGTCTTCAACTAAAGACATTCGTCCTCTTTATTACGAGACACTATTGTCACTACAACACTTCATTCCTCTGAGCTTCGTTTTATTCAAATGACTATTAACTGTCTGACCCAAGGTTGAAACCTATTTCATTTACCGCCAAAAGCTGACTTTGTGCGGATACACATTTTCTTCCTGTTTTTAAATATATATTATATGATTATATCATATCTGCACTAATATCTCAGTATCGAAAATTGTCTGTCAATAAGTCGATTTTGAATTTTACAATAATAAATAAAAATAATAAATAATAAAGAAATTAAAATACATAAACTGGAATTTAATTTGCGTGAATATTACAATTCTCTCTACTGAAACGGATATATTTTTAATTGTAAAATTTTGAAACGTTCTCAAATAAATAGCTATTTTACTACATTTTGACATAAATCAAAATTTTATAATTTTTTTTAGAATAGGTTAGATTTAATCAAGTTTTTATTATTCTTATGTTTTAAAAAATTCCTGTTAATAAAAATATTCGTAGAACAGTTTCATTTCAACTAATGTAAAAGTGAGCGTATGAAATATATTTTTAAATTTTGAAATTTTTAACATTTAATAAAGCCTGTAACTGTGCCAATTATATTTAAATTTACATAGAAAAGTAAAATTTATAAACACAATATAAATGGTAATGCGCGAAGAGAAAATTTCATTATCTAAATACTGTATTTTATATGAAAACAAAGGCGTATTTCTGCTCAGCCCTATTATAGTCCCATTAAACTTGTTCAGCCTAAAACCAGTTTAGATGGAGAGATGTTGCTTTAGAGACTTGCCGTCTACAAGGATTCTCTCCTTTACTTAAAAATTGTTTTCCTCCCCGTTCTATTTAGGTTAATGTAAGTCGTCATTTTTCTACTAAATAATGAATAAATCTCTCAACTTGCAACATAACTTTCACTAAGTGAAATGATGCTTTGGAAGTGTGAAGTTCTACAACTTTAAGAGCTTTCATGTGACGGGAGAAGTTTGTGACTTCATGTCCCACGTAAAGTTCCTTCGCGTTATATTGTAAAGCCGGCAACTTTGTAGTTGTCCTTGCTAATACAACAAGCAGGGAAAAACTTGCATACACATGGTGTAGGCATATACCATATGCCATAGAACTACATTGTATAGGCGTAGATACGATTCCCGATCAGACCTGTTTCGGTCGTTGTTCTTCGAATGTATTTTCAAACTTTGTACTGAGAAATAAATTACAAACAAAGAGATACATTTGTTGGGTAAATCCTTTCCTATTTCCTCATTTTTCTTCAAATACAATATTGTGAGTGAGGAACAATTATTTCTATTATAATTCATTTTTTATCTACATTTTTACTACGATTGGAGCGCTGTCTCTACTCATCTTGCGGCCGAACGTAGTACTACAACCAGTTATAGTTGTGACAGACAACCGTCTACAAGTAAGTGAACTTTCCCACTAACTCTTTTAGATTTCATAGCTAACCTTGCCTTAGCATCCTACATTCTATTTTGGGGTATATTAGCGTCAAATACTATTATGTCGTTAATATAATTATAGCAACAGTTTGTCAGTAACTTTTACTTAATTATTGCACAAACATTTTGGTCCTCCGGGGCGTATAAACCTGTCCGTGAGTGTTTTTAAAGGTGTTCAAGTTTTGAAATGTGTTTATAATCTGTTAAAATACTGCTTCAAAATATATTTGAATATTTAAAATTTATATGTTTTTTGTTTTCTCAAAAAACTGTACATTATAAAGCTTAATACAGTCCACTGTAGACTAGTTAATAATCTAATCTATGCAATGTCTGTTTAGGCGAAAGCCGCATTCTATTATAGAAAAGCTTAGGCCTATTCGCTTTAAATGTTCAAGTCTACTTAGTGAATTATTTAAAGAAAACTTTAATATTTTCTATGCTGTAAATTGTATATAATTATGAATACGCTAGAAAATCATTTAAAATTACTAATAGCTAGGAGAGAAAAGCTATATCGCCATATCCAAATTCTGTATGATCTTTCTAAAAAAATCTCAGATCTAAATACGTTAGAACAATTTAAAGCTAGATATAATAATATAGGCGACTCATATACACAATTTGCAGCCGTTCAAGAGGAAATAATAGCAGCGTCATTACAAATTGATCCCGAAAAACAATACGAAACCGTTCAAACAGCCGAAGCCTTTGACGAGTTGTATTTTAAAATACAAGTAGTCTATAATAGAATTATTTTTGTGGAACAATCCTCTGTTGACAGTAGGAGTAAGGATAAAACTTCTAGTAGGCCTCGTTTACCAGAAATTGCCTTGCCAAAGTTTGACGGATCTTACAATGAATGGACACCATTTTACGATAATTTTCGCGTTCTCATACATGAAAATACGTCACTCAGTGACATTGAAAAGTTTCACTATTTACTCTCTGCACTTTCTGGTTCTGCGTTGAACATTGCTCGCAGCCTTCGTATATCAGAGAAGAATTATTGCATTGTTTGGAAATCCTTAGTAGACAAATATCAAAACAAGCGTGTGCTAGGAATATCCTTATTAAACACACTCTTTAGTTGTACACCACAGCATAATGAGTCAGCTTTGACTTTAAACTATTTTTTAGGAAAGTTTTATGAACCGGTTATTGCACTTAAGGCACTGGGTATTCCGGACCTTGCTGATTTTTTGTTTATGTATATTGCTTTGAGAAATTTACCAGTTGCTACATGCAAGCAGTTTGAATTACAGAACATTGACTCCAAAATACCTACGTTTGATGATTTAGGGAAATTCTTACAAAACCATGCACGTATATTAGAAATATCTCAAGATAACGATTTCACCCAGCTCATAAGCAAGGTAATAGAAACCCTGCTCTGAAAACTGTTACGTCTTCAAAGCGAGGGTCCTCTGTTGAAAATCTTATTCCATTTCAAATAGAGTCTTGGTCACTTCCTCTACTGATGCGTCTAAACTTTGTCCATTCTGCAAACTACTTCATACTATATTCAAATGTCCTGAATTCCAACGTATGAGCCCTGATCACGTAAAGATTTAGTTAAAGCCAATAAACTATGTTTTAATTGTCTGAAAGATACACATAGCGTATCTCGTTGTCTGTCCAAGACAAATTGTTTAACTTGCGGTCAACGACACCACACTTACCTTCATTTAGAACATACTCAGCCTATTGTGAACGATTCATGCAGCACTTTGGTTCGTGTTGCATCACCTCAATCCAATCCTTCTCTTCAGTCGATTAAGGATTCAATTACTAACCCTACCTCTACTAGCTTAGTTCAAGATTCACAGCAGCATTATTCTACTGTAATACTAGGGACTGCAGTTATTCATGCCAAGGACTCAAACGGCCGGTTTCAACCTGTTAGAGCAATTATTGACTCATGTGCCCAAACTTCCTTTATAACATCTGTCTGTATAAAGCGTTTAGGGTTGGTACGAAGAAAATGTTCATTCCCTATAGCTGGCCTAGCCCAGAATGAGGTCAAGGGTACTAAAGGAGTTGTCACGTGTATACTAAAGCCTCGAGACTCCATAACTCCTCAACTAAATACTGAGGCTGTGATACTTTCAAAAACCACTGCTCATATGCCTAGCGTTCATATTCCCACTCACATCGTCTCCAAGTTCAAACATCTATATTTGGCTGATCAAAGTTTTAACATAACCTCTCAGATTGATTTTCTGATAGCTGCGGATTTATTTCCTGTGGTCTATGATGGGCAACAGCTCAGTACTACGGATGGCTGCCCCTCCGCTCTTCATAGCATCTTTGGTTGGGTTATTACAGGAAAGTTGAAGGATAAGCAACTTTAGCTTGCACTCACTTCATCATGCTTGCTTATTTCAAGTCCAAGTAAAATTGACAGAAGTTTAAGACGTTTCTGGGAGATAGAGGAAGTTCCTCATATGATACCTCCCAACCCAGATGATGTCCAATGTAAAGAGAGTTTTAAGGAAGTACACTATCGTGATATGGAAGGTCGTTATGTTGTTCCTCTTCCGATAAGGGAAAGTGATAACGTCTTAGGTCAGTCACGCGACCAAGCAACCAATAGGTTCAAGTACCTGGAGAAAAGGTTAGGGCGTGATGCCAATCTGTATAGAGAGTATAAGTCCTTTATGAGGGAATATGTTAACCTTGCACACATGCGTCTCGTATCAAATAGTTCGCCTCAATAGTCCGTTCACAAGATCGAAAGTATCAGCATATTCTCTGGCGGGAAAACCCCAACGAGTCGATCCATTAATTTGAACTCATGACACTTACGTATGGTGTTTCGTCTGCTCCTTATTTGGCATTGCGAACATTGAAACAACTTGCTATAGACGAAGGAGATAAGTTCCCTCTTGCAGCCAAGGTTCTTCGAGAGGACATTTATATTGATGATATTCTGACAGGCGCAGCGAATGTTCAAGAAGCATTGGATTTAAAAAATCAACTTATAAATCTTCTTGCATTGGGAGGATTCAGTCTTCATAAATGGAGCAGCAATTACGCTAGCTTACTTGAGGCTATACCTGATGAACACAAGAAAGTTCCTATTTAGTTGGATTCAGATGAAAGTCACATCATCAAGATTTTAGGTCTTCAATGGATTGCTAAGTCTGACATGTTCTCTTACAGTATAACTCCCATCAACCTAATATACATAAAACGTGCCATTTTATCCCATATCTCACGCATATTTGATCCTCTCGGTTGGCTATCTCCTGTGATTATATTGGCCAAAACCATGGTTCAAAGACTTTGGATACTTGGGCTTAGTTGGGATGATGAAGTTTCCCCAAACATTCAAAAGGAATGGGCAACCTTTGCTTCGGAACTACACCTTCTATCTAATATAAAATTAAGCCGGTTTACATTGTCTCCGGGGTCAGGCTCATGCTACCTTGTAGGTTTTTCCGATGCTTCTGAAAAAGGATACAGTGCTGTAATTTATTTGATTGACTGTACAATCAACCCAGCTACGTCTCATCTTATTATTGGGAAGTCAAAAGTGGCACCTCTTAAAACACTTTCTATTCCTCAGTTGGAACTTTCTGGAGCATTATTACTTTCAAGAATGTTTGATTATCTTAAAAAATGTTTAAATAAAGTTTTGCAAATAGAAGGTATATTTGCATTTACTGATTCAATGGTGGTGTTTAATTGGCTAAAAACGCCTCCTTATTTGCTCAAAACCTTTGTTGCTAACCGTGTGACAGAAATATTGGAGATATTAGATCCTAACAGCTGGCATTATGTGTCAAAAAATCTAAACCCAGCGGATTGTAGTTCTCGGGGTCTGTTCCCTAGTCAACTCATAGCTCATTCGCTTTGGTGGTTCGGCCCATTGTTCATGACATCGCCCATAAAGGAATGGCCGCTGCGGTACGCACCTTGCTCAAGTACGAATGTATTACCAGATATCAAGTTGAATATTGATACTATTTGTGTTGCTCAAACCAAAACACCAAGTTTTAATTTAATTGATAAATTGTCTTCGTTTACCAGGTTAATAAGAGTAACGGCCTGGTGCAAACGATTTATAACAAACTGTCATACACAATCTAAAGTTAAAGGTTCATTATCTCATACTGAGTTAGGTTCATCTTTACATTTCTGGATTCAATACACACAGAAAACGTACTTTGAAGAAGATCTAATTTCACTTAAAGGTGGAGGCGAGACATCAAATGCCCTTAGGAAACTGAACCCTTTTTTGGACATTCGTGGGCTTCTTAGGGTCTGGGGTAGGCTTCGGAATGCTGCCTTGCCACAAGACTTTAGACATCCTATTCTACTACCCAAGTTAAGCCGCTTGACTACACTTTTAATCGAGCATTGTCACAAATCTTATTTACATGTTGGACCACGCACACTACAATCATTTATTCAATAGAAGTATTGGATTCTGAGTATTCGCAGTGCTATTAGGTCCACACTCTACAAATGTCTCACCTGTAATAAAATGAAGCCAACGTTCATACAACCTCGTATGGGAGATCTTCCACCCTCACAAACAAGTCAAGGACGACCGTTCATATCTACTGCAGTGGATTTCGGCGGTCCTATTTTAATTTTAAGGCATATATATTTTTGTTTGGGTGTCTATCTAAAAAAGCCGCCCATATCGAAGTGGTTTCGGATCTTTCAACCGATGCATTTTTGGCTGTACTCGATAGATTTGTCAGTAGACGAGGTCTTTGCCACTATATGTTTTCAATGGAACGAACTTTGTGGGAGCTAGCAAGTACCTGACAGGCGTTTTCAAGTACTTCGAAGAGCGTAAAAATAAAGCTAGGATAACTGAACATTGCAGCTCTAAAGGAATCTCTTGGAATTTCAACCCACCTGACGGTCCTCACTTTGGAGGTCTGTGGGAGGCCGGAATACGTTCCACAAAATACCATCTCAAGAGAGTGCTAAATGGACAAGCTCTCACATTTGAAGAATTATCAACACTATGTGCAAAAATTGAGGCAATTTTAAATTCCAGGCCATTATCTCCGTTATCCACAGACGCTAATGAATTTGATGTTTTAACACCAGCACACTTTCTCCTCGGCTCTGCTCTGACCGCAGTACCTGAACATGACCATCAAGAATTACCCATGAATCGTCTAAGTTGCTGGCAATTACTTTCAAAGGCCGTCCAACATTTCTGGACACGTTACAGGATTGAGTATTTGCACACGCTCCAACAGCATAGTAAATGGACAACGGAATCACCAAACGTGTCTAAAGGTGACTTGGTACTCCTTCAAGATACCCACTCTCCACCATTACGCTGGCAGTTGGGAAGAATTGAAGATACATTCCCAGGAAAGGATGGTGTTGTGCGGGTCGTATCAGTACGAACCACGCGAGGGACTTTCCGACGCCCAGTCGTCAAGATAAGTCCCCTTACCATGACTAAAGAACATTTTTAATATCACAAGTTGTTTTAGTTCAAGAAGTGTTACTTTTTGTTGTTTAATGTGTGTTTTATTTCTATTTAATTGAGAAAACTTTATTCTGTTTTCGTTGGGGGGAAATGTTGGGTAAATCCTTTCCGATTTCCTCATTTTTCTTCAAATACAACATTGTGAGTGAGGAACAATTATTTCGAATATAATTCATTTTTTATCTACATTTTTACTACGATTGGAGCGCTGTCTCTACTCATCTTGCGGCCGAACGTAGTACTACAACCAGTTATAGTTGTGACAGACAAGTTCACAAGTAAGTGAACTTTCCCACTAACTCTTTTAGATTTCATAGCTAACCTTGCCTTAGCATCCTACATTCTATTTTGGGGTATATTAGCGTCAAATACTATTATTTCGTTAATATAATTATAGCAACAGTTTGTCAGTAACGTTTACTTAATTATTGCACAAACAACATTTATGTTGTACCTAAGTAAAGATTTGAAAAATGTTATACCTAATATTTAAAACAATTATTAATGTTTGTATTATGTGATAATAATAAATAGCTCAAATATTTATATGTCATAATACATTTATCTAACATTTCTATTTATGTATATAAGTAAAATGAAAGTAGGATAAGAATTTATTGACTCTTTCATTTAGTGTTTTCTCATAATTTTTGGTCTTTTGAGAATACAAAATATTATGAAATAAAATTTCTATAATTTAAAGAACATACAAGGATGCTTTTTAATATGCAGTTACGAAATTTAAAATATTTTTAATGCATAACAATTTTATTCCAAGTTTTAAAAAAGATTTTTTTAAAAGTAAACTTGGTTAAATATGAAATGTACTTTCCTTGAGTAATTGAATAAACGTGTGTATTGTAAGGGTTTGTATGTGGTACACAGTACAATGTGGAGAGGTACACAGTACAACTTGGAGAATTACACAGTACAACGTGGAGAGCTACACAGCACAACGTGAAGAGGTATACAGAACAACGTGGAGAGCTACACTGTACAACGTGGAGAGGTATACAGAATAACGTGGAGAGGTACACAGTACAACGTACAGAGGTATACAGAACAACGTGGAGAGCTACACAGTACAACGTGGAGAGGTATACAGAACAACGTGAAGAGCTACACAGTACAATATGGAGAGGTACACAGTACAATGTGGAGAGCTACACAGTACAATATGGAGAGGTATACAGTACAATGTGGAGAGGTGTACAGAACAACGTGGAGATATACACAGTACAACGTGGAGAGGTATACAGAACAACGTGGAGAGGTACACAATA
This sequence comes from Prosapia bicincta, assembly GCA_036971475.1. Classification (NCBI taxonomy): domain Eukaryota; kingdom Metazoa; phylum Arthropoda; class Insecta; order Hemiptera; family Cercopidae; genus Prosapia; species Prosapia bicincta. The sequence goes on along the minus strand of JBAIZL010000004.1, from coordinate 39,501,694 downwards.
CAACTTGGAGGAGTACACAGTATAACGTGGAGGTACACAGTACAACTTGGAGAGGTACAACGTGGAGAGGTAAACAGTACAACGTAGGAGCTATACAGTGCAATGTGGAGAGGTATACAATACAACTTGGAGGAGTATACTGAACAACGTAGAGAGGTACACAGTACAACGTGGAGAGGTACACAGTACAACGTGGAGAGGTACACAGTACAAACGTTCAGAGTTACACTGTACAACGTGGAGAGGTACACAGAGTGACGTGGAGAGGTACACAAAACAACGTGGAGGGGTACACAGTAAAACGTGGAGAGGTACACAGTACAACGTCGATATGGACACAGTACAACGTGGAGAGGTACACATTACTCGTGGATGGGGACACATTACAACGTGGAGAGTTACACTGTACAACGTGGAGAGGTACACAGTACCACTTAGGATGGTAGACAGTACAACGTAGGGAGAAACAGACGTGTCGGGTGAACTGACAGAACGTGAACAGTGGAGGAAAATATGTTGCGTGGATAATTTGTGATGCGCGAAAAGCCTATATTTGTTGACCATACAGTACAATACGCCATAAACGTTTGGCAGAACTTGAGATAAATTTTAAATAAGAAAAAAACGTGTAGTGAAATATATAGTCCAGTTGTCCTACAATAGGTAATTATACTTGATTTTAGGAACCGACAATACTTCATAATGACACTCTTCATTTCCCATACTATCTTCTGAAACAATTGTTTATAAAATCTTCAGAAACCATTGTCTCAAAACAATAAGTTTGTCCCTAATATAGAACGTTGCTATAGAAACCAGGTTACAGAAGCAAAGTGTTGTGTTGCTTGCCCCGCGCTATTTTGTTAAAGAATGACTCTTTTGTACCATAAGAAATAGTGTACGAGACACCTCTTGGGTCATATTATATTTAAAGAAAGTAATTCGATTGATTATTACCCTAGTTTGTACAATAGGTACTCATGTTCACAGACTGGGTCGAACTAGTGACTAATAAAACTTACTGACTTATACTGTGGCGCTACTGGGACTCGAACCAAAAACAACTAGCTACCAAATTATTTAATTTGGTATTATTACCGTAGAATATCAACAGAATAATCGAAATAGTTATTACAAAATTAACAAATAATATAACCGAAAAAAGTTTCAAGTAAATTCCTACTTTTGTCAACAAAGAAAAATATTATTTTACTTATTTTTTATTAAATAATTTAAAATATTATAAATAAAGTAAAATTGCCTATGCGTTTAAACACCTGTTCTACTCAATAACCTATAACATAAAATAAACAGGTTTACAAAATCATATGTTATTTATCACTTGATGGAAAATGGTATGGAAAAAACTACATTGCATAACTTGCCATTTTGTGAAAACCTTTCTGCCATATAAGATAAAATTATTTCAATAAATTATTTAAAGAATTCATTATTATTAGAAAGAAATGTATTATTATCAAGGATCGCCACTACAAGTTATAAAGCTTGTATTTCAATTTAACGGGTTGAATAAAAACGTATTTTAATAAGGATTAAAAGTTTTAACAAGATACATACATATATATATATATATATATATATATATATATATATATATATATACACACACACACATATATATATATATATATATATATATATATATATATGTATGTATATATCATCATATATATATATATATACATCATCAACAGGATGATTTTGGTACTGTTAGCCAAAGAAAAGCTTTGAATTGTAAATTCAATTAAAATTCTTGTATTTGTATTTTGACTTAGTTCTTTATTAATACACAAGAAAACTTATTGCGATATATATATACCACAATATTTTATTCAAATGGTTGCTTATAAAATTGTATATTTTCTATTTAATTTTGAAATATTTATATTCACGAGTAAATAAGTTTACAATTAATATTTGAATTGTAAAAGAAATATTGACTTATTTACTTGATTCATTCTTTTTTGTCATTGATAATTTAACAACTGAAATATAATGAAAACTATTCTTTTACTAAAAAATACCGTCTCTTCTATATACTAGAGACAGTTCAGTGGTAGTCGATAGTTATTTGGCTATTCAGTCGATGAATTGGAAATGAACATTTAATAAAAAAGTAATAAAATGCTTCACGAAAACCAATAATGTAGTAGAATTGGAACGGCGGCCCATGATTCTTTGCACAGTTGTGTGTATATATATATATATATATATATATATATATATATATATATATATATATATATATACATATAAGTTACGTGTTTTATTCAGCTTGAAAGGTTTTAAAAAAATAATTTTATTTTTATAAACCTTTTTAATTAAGAAACTTAATTTTGAAAACTGTTACATTAATTTTGCTTAACAAAAGTTCAACTGATATGCATTCAGTTAGAGTGGCTACAACTGTACTCTTTAAGAGTTTGCTATACACTGAAACTAAAGCTGTTTTACCAGCTGCACATACAAAGTCTGCGTAAGACATATACTGTAATATGTATTCTTGTGTATTAATAAAGAAACAAGACAATTTACAAATACAAGAATAATTTATTGAATATACAATTCCAAGCTTTTCGATGGCAAACAGTACCAACATCATCAGGAATACTAGAGACTTAATCAACCATACATTTTCAACCTAGATCCAACAAACAGCGTTGCCAAATTTATTACAATGTTGTCAAACTATTACTTTGCTACCCCAACATTACAAACACTGAATATATTATCAAATTTAGATTTTACTTGTATTTGTTCATTTATCAACTCATTATTAGTATTATATTCATGTATTTCTAAAGCCTCATAAATATTCATTCTTAGGACTTTCTTAATTTCTTTTACAAGTATCATATTATTTATATTAGGAAATATGTGATTCTTATTAATACAATGACTAGCAAATTCTGGATTCAATAAATTATTCTTGTATTTGTAAATTGTTTTGTATCTTTACATTTATATATATATATATATATATATATATATATATATAATGGCTTCAAATATTTCTGAGTAAGAAACTGAAATCAGTGTAAGAACTTACACAGAAATTCAATATTACAATATTCAAGATTTTCAACTATTATTCTTAGCGACTGACAGCGACTGCACAGATTCAAACCCACAGGCCTGATATAAAACACTCACATCTACACTATTACTTAAGCCAAGTGCGCAAGGCATGATGGGCCGAACTCAGTGATGTAATTACTACGTCTGCGGTGCCAGTCGGGTAATTGCCTCGGGAGACGAAATCAATTTGGCAAGAAAATAAAGCCCCGTCTACCTCTGGCGTTTGCTTCAGCAAGTCTGACGCAACGCGCGGTGAGAAACCGACACTACTCTGCTACTTTCAGCACAAGTGGAAGAGTTACATCACTTTTACAGAGACCAGGTTCAATGTGTGTTTTTTTCACTATAGAAATGTTCATTATGGAACAGAACAAACTGGAGTAAGCATTACTTTAAAATGGTTTTCAATGAAATTTAATAATTAGAAACAAATATGATAGATTCAAAATTTGTGACACTTTGTAACAATGGCCGAAGCATAAAATCCAAAAATAGAATCGCTTTTAAAACGTGCTTAAGTCTAACAACATTTAATTCTCTGCGCTATTTGACAATGCTACAAAGTTTTACCAAGGCCTGTGGCTTTATTTTACACAAATATGTTATGAATTCTGAAACATGATATTGACTACATGGTCTTGATCTGTGAAAGTCATATCAGTATGTTTTATAATTTAGTAGCAAGTCTATTTATATTTAAAATTTATTTTAAAATGTTTAAATTTAACGTGCATGATGTCTCCATCATAAAATTAAACAGAAAACATAAATCAACATGACAGCTTTCCTTTCAAGTGCCGAGAGACAGGATTTCAAGTGTGGATACTTGGACGGGAAGTTTAATATTCCTTGACCTGCATTTTACCCCATCTATATATATATATATATATATATATATATATATATATATATATATGTGTGTGTGTGTGTGTGTGTGTGTGTGTGTGTGTGTGTGTGTGTGTATGTGTGTGTGTGTATGTGTGTATATATATATATAGAGAGAGAGACTATATATGTGTGTGTGTGTGTGTATGTGTGTCTGAGTGTGTATGTATATATACATATCAGTAAAAAGAAATTACAGTAATCCAATCAAAGCACCGGATTTTATAGTTTTGTTACCAATAAATAATTAATGATAAATGTTATCAATCGTTTTGTATTACCATTCACAATAATATTAATTGCACGATATAAATAAATCGTTTTTATTGAAAAAAATTATTCTAATAAGGTGGACATTCTAATACTAATTCAGTAATAGGTAAAAGAAACAAAATATCTTTGATAAAACTTTATTTACAAGAATGGAGGTTAGAGCCTAGGGTTCAAGCTTTGTAGGCTAAAGGATAGAGGTTAGACGCTTAAGGCTAGCTTTCAATTGTCTGTAATCTAGAGACCAGAGTCAAGACTACAAGCGGTTGTAGGGTAAAGGCCAGGCGTCGTGTATTTATAGCCTATAGTCCTGAGGCCAGACCTACCTCAAATGTTTGTAGACTATTTACTAAATTAGTTAGGAATGTATATAACTGAGTATGTATGCTATAGATGTGTCAAACCTGATTATGATACGTATACACTCTAAAGTTAAACTTAGAATAATAAAGTGATTTTGTTTACTTTAGTGAGGTTACCCGTCCCAAAAGGGCTTTAAAGTATGATACATATATGTTCCGTTATACGTTTGTCTTAATAGGTAAATGTTTTACAATAATATAAAGTTAGTTTTACTGCAGGGGTCTAATTATTCCCTCTTGAGCTACTAAGCTAATTAAGACGTACTCATCTTGTTATATAAACTAATTCGGTTTCTAGTTTATATTTCCTGGGAATACCTCTTTAGAATATTGCTTTAATTAAACGGGTTTCCTTAGACCAATTATGTAAATTGCAGTATTTATTTATACATGGGCAATCTAATATTCATGATAAAACCGCGTGCTTTATTATTACGTATAATGCTTCCACTTAATGTAAATCTGTAGTTTTCGTCATGTGTAGTGTTCGTCATCTGTAGTGTTCGTCATCTGTAGTGTTCGTCATCTGTAGTGTTCGTGATCTGTAGTGTTCGTTATCTATAGTGTTCGACATCTGTAGTGTTCGTTATCTATAGTGTTCGTTATCTATAGTGTTCGTCATATGTAGTGTTTGTCATCTGTAGTGTTCGTCGTCTGTAGTGTTCGTTATCTATAGTGTTCGACATCTGTAGTGTTCGTTATCTATAGTGTTCGTCATATGTAGTGTTTGTCATCTGTAGTGTTCGTCATCTGTAGTGTTCGTTATCTATAGTGTTCGACATCTGTAGTGTTCGTTATCTATAGTGTTCGTCATATGTAGTGTTTGTCATCTGTAGTGTTCGTCATCTGTAGTGTTCGTTATCTGTAGTCATCTTCATCTGTAGTGATCGTCATCTGTAGTGCACGTTATCTATAGTGTTCGTCGTCTGTAGTGGTCGTCATCTGTAGTTTTCGTCATCTGTAGTGCTCGTTATCTGTATCATTATATAATGCAAACAAAATATTCAATAATATGTCTTTAAACATGACTAAATACGAGTAAAAAATTATCTTTATGGTTTTATCCAAGCAGCAGCCATAAACGTAATTTGTAAATCCTATACATCCATAGTTTCTGCAATAAAGCGTACACACTGGTATTTTGTACTTCAGGTTTCGATACGTTTCAGTATCTTCATCGGGATTATAATAAATTTCACAATAAGAAACCGGTTATACAAGACTATAATAAATTTATATTAAATAAAACATCCTTACTACGAATAAAACTTTTTCTCAAATCCCTATGTAAATTTCTATTGGAAAGCAATCCTCTTCAAAGGATATTATTACAAAAATAGCTGTTACTCGCAGGAATCTCTCACAGTTAGTTTTGTAAAAATTATCTTCGAAGAGGATTGCTTTGCAAAAGAAATCTGCACAAGGGTTAATGTAGAAAGTTTATGTGATTGCAAGGTTTTATTTATTTAAAATAAGAAATTAAACTTCAGTTGTTTTAAATTGTTACACTATTAAATAGTTGACGAAAAATCTGGTTACTGGTTAACGTCACCTTGTAGTCATTTCTATTATCACAACAACCTTGTCCTTATTTCTATTAAACCACAAATTTAAGGTCATTTAATTCAGGTTCAACATGCCCAGATCATAAGAATGTAAAAAAGGTATGTCATGGTCATTCTGAATGCAACTTGAGGACTAGAAACAGAAATTACTTTACTTTTAAAGGAAAACGCTTTCTTTACACTGAATGTAGTAATGTCATTTGTCGAAGTGTAAGATTTAAGATTGCGCTCAAAAACACTAAGTAAAAACTGAAGTATTTACTTTTGCTTAAAATTGGTGATCTTGGTTATTAAAAATAACGCTACACTATAAATACGATTTTGGTAACAAGCCTTAACTCCCGAATAATTGCAAACGATTTTGTATAATTGTGGCCTGTATTTCACTTTACTATGTTAGATATTAACAAATAATTTCGTAACATATTTACTTCAAAATAAACGTAAATATATGTCCATTTATAAAAAATTATTTTGTGTATTCTTAGCGCTATATAATTTTTTTAAAATTTCAATGTTTTTTTATTAATATGTTAAATACATAATAAGTAAAATGAATGCAACAAAAAAAATTCAATAGAAGAGGGAAACAGAAAAATACAAAATTACTGATGAAGTCTTTTTTTCTACTTCCACTGCTTTCAGTGTTTTAAACATATGTTAATTTAAACCATAAAAAATGAGTAAAGTTCCAGATATTTGGGCGCTGTAACCAACAAATCGAATATCTACGCAGGGTTTTTGTAACCAACTTGTTACTGCGTGTTTTGCCTAGTGTAATTAAGCGGGGCTACCATAGAGCTGTTTTGTGAACCGTGCGCTGCGTTACCTTTTATTAAACAGTTATTTCTTTTGGAGAAAACTTTGGGTAGGTTATACTATTTGTTTTTGAACATGAAATAATATAATATCAAGGAGTTAGTTTGAGATGCTATCCATGACAAAATAAAGTGACCAATATGGTTTCCAAAATCCGAAAGGAGCTCTATCAAGAAGATGAGATTGTTACCTTACGTTGCTACTTTTAATGTTACATAGATCATCCCGGTATGAACCGGATATTACTTCATATAATAATGAAAATCGCTGGAAACAAGACAGTTTCAAACTATTATAATTATAATAAAACTACAGAAAATATTCCCAATACAGTAAGTAAAATCTCTTTTATACGGAATTCTTTCATCCAAACGCTTTATTATCCGGCATAGTTTCAAAACAAAAACAAATTAGTACAGTATTCCGTCTTATTGTTACAAGATTGTTTCCTCATTGGAAATACAGTGCAAAACAAATGTAAAAACTAACCAATTAACAAGCCTAGTCAATTGCCAGTAAAACCTAGTCAATTAACCAACCTAACCATGACATACTAGTTCAAGAAAACGTAAATATTTCATGGAGAGTCGCTGCAGCCGCTATTACAACCCTGTAATTAGGTAAACATAAAACAGGTTGTTTTGTAAAAACTTATTTTGATACACTACTTTTACTCAACACCATATTTATGGTTTTAAACAAATATTAGTAGTAACGATTATAAACATCTTTCTACTTACAATTTTGTATCATACAATATTTCACTTAGGAAACCAAACATTTTTATGGTTCGATTATCAAAGAGCTCTTGCACTACATTTAATATTTTCTGGAGGTTAAATATTATTTTTTAAATATTCGTAACTCTTGTACGAAAAGAGCAATATATTTACAAAATTTCAGTGAGCTAAACAATGTTTTTAGTAATATATTTGCTTTAAATTCAAAATAAAATGGATAATTTGTCCATACGTACATTCTGTCGCAACAAAAAAAGCTTAACAAAAGAATTTAGATTTAGTTACATTTTATTTGTTTTTAATTCTTTATATGTAGAAAACACATAATTTCATTTTCTTCAACGGTTGTGTTAGTGACGCGTATGAACGGTATGGCTTGTACGCGTGTATTGCGGTTGGTCGTATCCGTTCAATAGGACAAGAAGGAAGCATTGCGAAGATTTCCCGCAGGAGAAGACAGAAAGGACTGACTTACAGTGGCGCAGTATATCAATAGTATGCGGCGACCACGAGCACTTGTAGAAGTACTAGTATAGTTGAGCAGTGTACTGACGTTTCATAAATAACTAAACATAAACAATTGTTGATAAAAAAAACAATGATAGAACATTTGAGAAAATCTGTTATTCAGACGGCGAGTATCAAGGCACAACAAATATATAAATAATGGTGTCCATTGCTGCAAGCGCCCCCAATCCATTTCCCTTGTAACAGCCACCTGTATGGTATTGCTGGGAGATATGTCGCAAAGAGTTTTACATGGAATACAGATTTCAGGAAATTGAATTTGCTAAAAGCTTGTTGCGTGGTTATATGAGAATAGCAAACGAAAAATATTTTAAAAACGGATTTCTAAAATCTTATTTGTAAATAATAATAAAGGTTTCATTGAATTAGATTTAAATAAATATTAGTATTATTATTAATTTTAAAATAAAAAGTTACAGTGTTTTTTAAAGTAAATTGTTTGCAATGACGTGAACTTGAGTGTGTATTTTTTACATCGTTTATTTAAAATAAGTTTATTTAATTATTTTTTTAACAATTTTTATCAGAAAAATTCAACCCTTTTTCCCTTGTCACATTTTCTTGAAACATTATTTTAACTGAAAACTATGTAATGTTTTGTTCCTTGGCTTACAAAAATAAACTTTTGTAATTTATTTTACCTTTTATAAGTAGTTTTTATGGAAATATATTCACTAGGCTGCTGGGTTATCTATTGTACCTATTAATCTCGCCAGCGTTCTAGACAGCGTAGCACCAAATACTTTCTGAAAGCTTTTTGTAGCTCCCAGTTACATTTTTGTAAAGAATTACTTGCGTTTAAAACTATAGGTATGACGGTATTTCGGAAATTCACATGTTGGGAAAGAACTATGGCATATGACCCACTGTAGTTTTTAATAGCGCAAATTTTCTCTTATGCTACCTCTTGTTTGTCATTTGTCAATTTTATCTTAACACATACGGGATGGATCAAAATGGTATTTATTTCATATGAACATATTGTATCATTAAATATACTAGTTCTGCAAAAATAATTTTGTTGCATTAAAATTAAAATGGTATTTCGTAGTTTTGTGAATCGGAGAACGATTTTGGCGCTATAACCACTACTATATCCACGGGAATCCATGTAAATCCTAGCATGAGGCGAGTGAGGAGTCGTGCATGAACCTGAGGACGACTCAGGCTAGGTTGATCCAAGCCAGGTAGCGAAAACATCCTATTAGGGACGCATCGCCGATTGCTACACTTAATAACCTTAATCTAATAAATACACATTATATGGGGAAAACATTGATATTGTTTTCCTAATAACTATGGAACAAACAATTGCGTTTTCGTCTCATGTTAATCGGCCGACATTAAGTGTGATTAACTATAGCGAAGGAAAGTTAAGCTATACGAAGCGCAGCCGGTAATCACACTTAAAGGCGGCCGATTAACATGAGACAAACACGCAATTGTTTGTTTCATAGTTATTAAGAAAGCCTTATCAACTTTTTCCCCATATAATGTGTATTTATTAGATTAAGGTTTTGAAATGAAGTAATCGGCGATGCGTCCCTAATGGGATGTACTATTGATAGGCCCAGGCCGGTACTTATTCCCCTGTTACCTGGCTTGGCTCAACTTAACCTGAGATTCCTAATAGATTACATGATCATCTTGCTCCCAATAAGGGAAATCACAAACTACTTGTTCGGGAAATAATTCACAAGCTGAGGACACTCATAGATCTTGGTTGTACGTAATTCCTTGCAATATTACCATACTATTACTACAAAAATATATCCACGACTGCGTGTGATCCACCACAAGTGGCACTATGTTTGTAACATGTGCGCAAATACAAGAGGGGTAGTTTATGATTCGACCGTGTATGGGTGGGAGTGAGTAAAAAGCTGTTAGTAAAATATTATTTACTGTCAGTCTATTAACCAATGTTGAATTATAACTCACAAAATGTTCCATCTCTTATAGTATATCAAAGAGGAATTTATGTTTTTCATTTTGCAAGCAAATTAGAAATAAAGAAGACAAAAGATAAACTTTTAGAAAAGATAAATTTGATAATTTTGTTTGAAGCTTCTGCACAAATAAAAAAATTTTGTTCAAGCTTTGCTTACTCACCCCCGTTCACATCGCGCTCTGTTTGTGTTTCGCACAAAGTGTATGTTTTTGATGATTTGAACTAGTAACATTTAGCGATAAAGGGATTATCCACCCACCACTTTGTGGTAAACGTGTTCATCAGCTTGAATAACGCTGGCCGAAAGCTCATATTATTGTTTAAATATTACATTCAGACAAAGTCATCTGTGGTCACCCAATATTATATTATATAAAAACAAAATGTAAGAAACCTAATTTATTTCACATAAAATAAATTTAAGTTCAGTTAATAAAAGGTTGTAAACTCTATGTATAGTCAATCATACTCACTGCAATTGAAAAACGAGTCAAATAAAATTTTAAAAGAAATTCAATTCCTACTTGTGTCAGCAAAGATAAATGTTATTTTAGTTTCTTTTTATTTTATATTTACTAGTAATATAAATGTGTATATACATATGACAGAATAACATTATTAAGTAGCAAAATAGAAAGCGAATTTCCTTGCAATTTTCCATATTCCTTTCTATGTGTGGTGTTCAACGATTATATTTTTTTTTAACTATTTATATACCTTCTTATTTTTCGTCACTTGCATTTTGTTGTAGTTTCTTTTCGCTTTCCTTTTGTCCGTTTGTGAAGCAAGGTTAGATACCGTTAATTGTTTGTTTATTTCATTCTTTCCATTCATTTTCAATCCTTGAGCATTATTTATGATGTGTAGTAACCATGGCAACAATTTAAGGTTGTAGAATGGAGCTTTCGATGATAACCACGTGATGGCAAAAATAAAATTCATATACATCTTTGAAAAATTCATTACTAGATATGGAAAGTTTGGCTCAGTGCCAAAGCCCTAGACTTCAAACATAAAGATACTCAGTTCGAATCCGACATAGCCCCATAAATTTTTCTAATTTAACTATGGAATACATATTTGAAAAAACATCAACTGTCTTCCACTATAAGTTTAAAAAAACGTATTTGAACTACATTGAATTATTAAAAACGTATTTTTTTAACGATTGAAAATTTGTACAAAAGAAATAGGCCAATATATATATTTAAGATTAAATAATATACACTAATTACAGGAATAATTTATTGAATAATACACTCAAAGCTTTTCGTAGGTTGACATTACCAACAACCTCAGGAATTACAATACTAAGAATGATATTAATCTTAAAAATAATTCTAACAGCTAACATATTTGATATTCTACATATATATATATATATATATATATATATATATATATATATATATATATATGTATTAGATAAGTGTGAGCTAGTAGAAAGAATTGAACAAAAGTCAGATCACATTACCTTTATCACAAATTTGCTATATATATGATATATGTATTACAATAATTCATCAAAGAAATAACAGAATCATTTGCTTGCATGAAACATTTGCATAAGTTTTGTAATGTGATTTGAAGGAAATTACTAGAACTGTTTTGGGTTAAATGTCGTGAGCAAGTATTTAAAATGAGATGCTTATTTTGTAAATATCACTATCTGAAAATATAGAATGTCAGTAACAACAATAAAAGTGCAAGTGGGGTTTAGGGGAAACAACATCTTTAAACAGTTGAAATATAAACAGTGTCACGTTTTACGAACCATACAGCGAAGGATAGCCGAGAAAGATTTGCCATTACAGAACACTGCGAAAATATTAAAATTAGAAAAGATATATTTATCAACTATCTTTTAATTAATCACTTAAACAATAGTTTAAGACTATCCGAAATTTATATTTAGTAAATTTGTTAAAACATACTGAGACAGAACGTTTCCGATCGGTATGTGCCGATCTTCATCAGTGCCTTCTGCTTGGAGATGTTGGGTCAAGCGGTGACGGTTTTAAAGGTAGGTTTTTGATAGTATCAAAGAGTATGTGTGATTTGTATTGTGTTTGTTCGTTTAATATGTTTGTATTTTGTGTTTTTGTGTGTCTGTAAATATCATATTGTTCTTTTATTAAGAATATCTTTTAATATTAATAAAGATTTCAGGCTCTGTAGTTTAGTCGCGAAATGAATATTATTATTTTGCTTAACGATAACCCCAAAACTTCGACTCAACGACTGATCGACCCGGTCACATAATATAAAGCCACAGTATTTAAAAGCTTTGCCCACTCACCACTAGACGATCATCGTCGTCCAATCACTAGACAACTCTGGCCATTGGAGCATTCAGTCATCTGACCATTAGATCACACACTTCTGGCCCCAATGCTTCATTCAATCGTCATTAAACAACCAGATGAATCAGCCCTCTGTCCACCCGACAACTCCTGTTTGGCCAATAGACCTCTCAGTCATCTAAGTATCAGACCATTCTATCAATCAACCACCGGACCACTCAATCTACTGATTAACAAATCCTTCAGACATCTGACGACTATAAAACACAGTAATTGGCCACTAGACCTTTCAGTCATTTAACTACAGAAGCACTCAATTTACTAATCACCAGACCAATCAGACCTCTCTCTACTAGACAACTTAGTGTTTGCATACTAGACCTCACAGCCTTCAATTTATCAGACCATTCAGTAATCCAACCACTATACCACTCAGTCGTCTAATCACCAGATAAATCAGACCTTTGTCCCTTACACAACTCAGTGTCTGCACACTGCACATTTCAGTCATCTAACCATCAGACCACTTAGTCATTAAAATATAGTAGCTATCTCTCATCTGATCATCAGATCATTCAGCCTTCCTTTCATTACACTACTCAGTGTTTGCATTCTATACATTTCAGTCATCTAATCATCAGACCTCCCAGTCATCAAAATATAGGAACACTTAGTCATCTCTTCATCAGATCATTCAGCCATCTGTATGTTACACAGCTCAGGGTTTGCACATTAGACATCTCAGCCATATCACCATCAGATCACTCAGCCAAAAAGATATAGGAGCACTCAGTCATCTCATCATCAGATCATTCATCCATCCGTCTATTACACAGCTCAGTGTTTGCACATTAGAGCACTCAGTCATCTGATCATCAGATCATTCAGCCATCTGTCTATTACACAGCTCAGTGTTTGCACATTAGAGCACTCAGTCATCTAATCATCAGATCATATTTGACCACTAATTTACTCAGTCATCCGGCCACTAAAATGTTTCTATTAAATTTCTCATAATTACCTAAAATGTATCAACAATCATATCAGTAGTTCGCTTTATTGTGTAAAAATGAAGGTAGATAATACTGAAAAAATGAATGCTGTGTAATTGATATTTTGGATAATTTTGTAGAATTATTTTGATTTATTTCAAGTTTGTTTCCGGTAAAAATGAAGTGTTCGATAGTCCTATCTCTGAGTTACTTACGTGATTTTGAAATCTTCAGGTATCAAAAATTATAAATACTGTACCTTATCATTTGTTGTTTACGTAGACGATAGTTTGAGAAAATTATGCACGATTTAATTTTATTTCTATGCCACCAGTAAAAAACCAAAATAATGTGCAGCTAATCAGACAAATTACAACGAATATTTTAAAAGTCAGATGATATGAATATTGATATTAAATAAAGGAAATAATTACTTTTACAATCAAGTATAAAAGATTGCACTACTTAACTCTATTACGAACCTTTTTCGAAACCTTTCTCAACAATAGTTAAGGACGACGTTATCTTCGAAGTAACTTGTAGTCGTACCTATGTTTGTGACAAATAACCTTCAAGATGTGTGCATAGTACAGTAAATCCCTTAAACTCACCTTGCATTGTGCTATAACAGATTATCAGCTCCTTTTGTACTAACACAATGTAGCTGCCTCGTGCCATTTAGGCAGGCAAAGGGTATATATTGCCACTTCTCAACACAACCATTATTCACAGAACAGATGATAGTTTTGTCTTTTTGATAAACTACCAACTAACAACACTCTAACAATAATGTTTTAACAGAAATACAATTTTTGTTATTCCATTGAAGGGACAATAGTTTTGACGTTAGCCAAGTGACATTTAAAAGCTTGGAGAAGATTTTTGGTGCGAAAGATATGCAAAAATTATGTCCGTAGGTAAAATAAATAGAAATTATTTGAAAAGGAATAGATGTTAATAACTTTGAAGAGTATAAACATAATTCTCAATATTAGTACATTTTTATTGTATAACTTCAAAAGTAAAATATTAAATTTATATTTTACAAATCATTGGTTTTTCAACCGTGTGAATAGCCATTAATTTTTCAAAGATCTATTTGACTGTTAATTTTTTTCAACTGTTTCACAATAATATTAAAATCTAATTGAAACTAAAATTTAATTACATTTTAAAATAAAATCAATTTGACAAAAATCTTATTTAAAATAAACTTTATTTTTGTTACATACGAGCATATTTCTACATAGTTGAAAAGTTACATATTATGATTTCATTTTTCTATATGTTAAAAATTAAAAACCCAAAGTTCTAAAATCGGCGGTAACTTGACCTGGTGTAGTTGACATCGCTCCCAGTGTGCACAGACAGGCCAATCTCTGGATAGAGCTCAGTTTAGCTCTTGTCTGTGCCTGGTTGGTCTTTGTCCACCACACCAGAGCTCCATAGGTAATCATAGGTCTTATCACCCTCAGATACATCCAGTGCATCATTGTTGGCTTCAGTCCCCATTTCTTACCCACCATTCTTCTCACAGTCATCAGTGCCCTTTTGGCCGTGTTAACTGTCCTCTCAAGATGTGAGTTCCAGGTGAGTTTCTTGTCCAGAGTAACTCCCAGGTACTTCACCTCCCCCACAAACTCAAGGTATTCACCAAACAAGAGGGGCATCCTGGTCGTCAGATCTTTTCGCTGTCTGGTGAAGTTAATGACATCAGTCCTTTTTGGATTTACCCTAAGGTTCTCTTTTTAAACCACTCTTCAATCAGTCGTAGAGGATTTATGATTACCTCAAGGACTGTATCAGGGAATCTGCCCAGGATCAGGACAACTATGTCGTCCGCATATCCTAGACAGAAGTACCCCTGTTCATTCAGGAGTTCAATAAGGTCGTCAACCACTAAGCACCACAACAGAGGAGAGAGAACCCCCCCCCCCGTGCACAGCCCAGACTTGTCTCCGCCCTTCTGACCTCCCCTGCCACCTCTACAGAAATGCTTCTGTTTGTTAACATGGAACTTATCCAACCACAAGTGGTCGCATTCACTCCATGACGTCTTGCACCACTTACCATCGTCTCCACTGAGGGGTTATTGAAAGCCCCTTCAATGTCGAGGAAGGCACCTATGGCACAACCTTTCTTAGCGATCATTTGCTCAATCCTGCCAACCACTTGTTGGAGAGCTCCCTCGCAGGATTTCGCCGGTTGATAAGCATACTGGTTCCAATGCAGTGGTTTGATAGCCAAAGCACCCCTCCTAATATGCCTATCAACCAGTTTTTCAAGTCCCTTGAGAACAAAGGACATGAGTGTAATAGGTCTGTATCCTTTCCCTTCCGATTGGTTATCGGTGGGCTTAGGTATAAAGACCACCTTACTAGAATTACAGGCTGCCGGCACATGCCCTAGAGCAATGCTTAGCCTGTATAATTTAGTAGGTACCAGCACCAGCATATCCATTCCCTGCTGCAGCAGCACAGGATAGATCCCATCGGGACCTGGAGATTTGTAGGGTTTAAATGTGCTAATAGCCCATCTTACCCTTTGTGGAGTTACTATCCTCCTTGCCACTTCCCAGTCCTCCCTCTTACCACGTCTTGTGGAGAGTTTGGTAACTGGTTCAGTGTCTGCTCCCCCAAGTTTCCTCAGGGTACTGGAAGGGGAATGTGTTCTGATTAATTCTTCCACAGTTTCCCCTGCCGTTTTTGTTATATTTCCCAGTGGGGTTCTTAGCATCCTCACCGGGTTAACTGGGTCCTTAGAAAGCACTTTATACAGTCGTGACCCTTCCCGAGTTTTGTCAATCTCATGACAAAACTCCTTCCGGGACTTCCTGCGCGCTTCTCTAATTGCCCTGTTGTATTCGGTTAGTGTTTTCCTATACAGGTCCCAATCCCCGTTCTTTTTTGCTCTATTAAAGAGTCTCCTGGTGGTCTTCCGAAGTTTGGCTAGCTTCTGGTTACACCATGACGGATGCCCTACTTTCCTCCCCTCACTGAGAGGGCAGTTATCAGTAAAGGATTCTATTATAGCCTCGCCAACCAATGTGGCAGAGTCTTCTAGCTCTCTCCTCCCACCATACTCCAATCCAGCCTATTCAATCCGAACACCCAGGTCCCTCCTGTAGGAGTCCCAGTCTGTTCTTCTTGGATCCCTGGTTGGGCGAAGCATGGCTGGATTTAGAGAGATATCATACCTAATATGTCTGTGATCAGAAGACGATGGTTCATCCGACACATACCTAGCCATCTAGTACATACCTAGCCATCTGGTTCGATGCCACCGTAATGTCCAGGACCTCCTGTCTGGCCCTAGTGACAAACGTCGGCTCTTCCCCCTGATTTAAGACTACTAAATTGTTAGAGCTAAGATAAGCTAAAAGTTCCTCACCTCTAGTGTTGGTACCTGTACTTCCCCACGAAGTGTGATGGGAGTTAGCATCCATCCCTATCACCAGCTCCTCATCCACAGCCCCGCAGTGCTCGACCAGGCTCCTCAGCTCTTGTGTTGGTAGAGCCCCCGCGTAGTCAAAGGGAAGATATGCCGTGGCCAGGTTCAGCCTCTTCATCCTCCCCTCCGCCCGCAGCTCCACCGTCACTGCTAACATGTCCCTGCACCAGACGTTCGTTAGTACAAAAGCACTCAACCCCTTCCTAACCAGGATACACGTCCTGGGAACACCGGAGTCCTTATCATACAACAACTTACCTCCAGATGTCGCCAGTCCGCATATTCTTCCTCCAGAAATCCATGGTTCCTGGATGAGCATCAAGTCCACCTCTCCCCTTTCCAGTATCCTACACACGACAGCAATGGCCGCCCTGCTATGCTGTAGGTTCACTTGGAGGATCTTGATAATTTTCCTGCTTACTCCGCAGTTGCCTGGGTTCGCAGAGCAGCCCCAGGACTAGAGAACACCTTGAACGTGGCCTGTCTCAGCCCCACGTTCACCCTCAGGTTGTTGTTCTGCAGTGCCCTGAGGGAGCCCTCTTCTATATACAAGATCAGGGTAAGACCAGCATCCTCCCTTTTCCTAGCAATCACCTTCCAAGTATCCTGAACTACCCCTGGGTTCTGGATTTTGACCACCTTCAGGATCTCTTCCGGCTCCTTGTCATTGTAGGGTTTGGGCACCCACATTGACACCTTTGCAATGCAAATGATCTCCTTGGGTGGCCCTGCCCTCAACTTTACCCCCTCACTCAGGGTGAAGCTTGGCAGGACCCGAAGGACCCACTCCAGGCTCTCCCGTGAGGAGCATACGACATTTAGAGCTCCCCTCTCTAAGTATGCTGTCCTAAATCCTCTATCCCCACTCTCCGCCTCAGCGGACAGCAGTTCCGAGAAGAACAGCTCCTCCAGCTCCAACGCCATCTCTTCCGAGAGTTGTCTCTCAGGGTAACTAACTGGGACAATTGCTAGCTTTTGCCTGAGGGTATCGCCGTATGTGCCCGAAGACACTCCAGCATCCCCCCTTGTCCCAGCTTCACTTTCTTCATTCCTCCCTCCACTGGAGAGGGATTGGACGTCTCACTCCTAGGCCTTTTTGACGTGCTGGGGTTTGGTGCTCTTGGCTGATTTCGTCCCTGTTGCACCTCCCTCCTCATAACATCCAAGCCCTGGACTTTGACAGACTCAGCTCGGTTTTGGCCTCCCCTTCGTTTTTTCAGGGTTGTTGTCCCTCCCGCTGCTCTCGCCTGTTCTTTTCGGAGCCGCCTTTTGGCCGCTCCACTCATTCGCTTTCTCCGTAAAGAGAGCGTGCTCAACTCTGCAGCCACTTCACCGGTTTCTGCAGTCGGCAGCTTGACAGCCGCCCCCGCACCCCCAGTGATGGTTGCCGTTGGCATCTCTGCTACAGACCCACGGTTTGCCAACTCATTGGCTCCCGCCGTCTGTGCAGTCTCAAAATTATTTTTTGTATTATTCTGGTCCATAAACGTCCCACGAGTATGGGGGAAATAAAGGTCGACCAGAGCAGAGCCCCCACTGCCCTGGCAAGACAACATACAATGAGGTTTTGTCTGATTCCTCAAGGGGATCGTGTGCGACTGCATTTTATACCCTGCAGCATTCATTCTTCGGCACGATGCCTTCCACCTTGGATTGGGTATTCAGTCACTGACCTTGAAGCACACCCCAAGTTCAGGACATTATTAACTTTTGCTCATGGAGCGAACAGCCTGCTTTACTCTCTTTTTTACAACTGTGTCGTTAGGGTAGTTTCCCGCCCATACTTCACTGTCGCATTGCCCTTGGTTCACCCGGGAGGTGAGAGTAGCATTGTGAGGACTTAATTCTCAATCTTACTTATATTGTAGATTTAAAATTATCCACTAAAATGCCTAAATTGAATCTTATTTGTAAACTAGGTAGACAACATCTTTGAGTGTGTCTGTCATTTTTTGGAATGGAGAAAAATTATCTACTTCACTTCGAAAGATCAAAATTTCAAAAGATAATATTACTGAGCACACTATCGAAACACAATTATGACTAACTTGTGTTTTAGTTTTTGAGGTTATTTCGATGTTACGTTTAAATAATTTCAGACGAAATTTCCTATATATATTTAACAAACAAATTAAATTCAATTTAGTAATTAGGGTAAGTAAGAATGTACGACCTAAAAGTAGTTCCAATTAATTCCATTTAATAACCGTGTTGTATTACCTGTTGTCTTTGTGAGGCCTTGACTCTTTTTAATATATATATATATATATATATATATATATATATATATATATATATATGGTGAAATAAAATAATTTTCATAAACAAGAATATACGAGTATTACTTCATTTTATTGTTGATTGAAGCTGTTCGCTAATTTACATTATTAGCATTTGTATTCCCAGTTGCGCCATAGAATTTCTATATGATATTTCAAGCCCCAGCTCGACCCTCCTTGTGAAAATTATAAGATAGGTCATGCGACCATCTCATAGCATTCGTCATCATTATCAGTTTCGATATTTTTTCGTAACGAGGAGATATCCTGAACAACCGTATGAGCTTCTAGTCACCTTTGTCCCATGATCCAAGAGCTCCAATCACTACGGCATTAAGGGTAACTCTACGCGGGTCTGCTAGCTTACTCTCAGGCTCTAGTGGACCTGTCCCCGTATATCCTGCCGTATCATATTGTTACCCAGATGTTTGGGAATCAGGTTTCGCTTCCTTAAAGATGGAGACGGTGAGGCCGATAAGGACCCACCTTAATGGTATCGTTCATCTTGACTTAATTAGGTCCTATTATTATTTTATGTATGACCGCTTCTAGCCTTTAGGGTTGTTCTGAATTTCAATGAATAAAAAGGGTTGAACTAAATGACATTAATTTCCATTTTAATTTATTTGCTACTATTGTTCTTAGATAATTAATTAAGTAGGGGAAACTCGTGGAAATTCCAAGTCTCTAAATTTCATAGTTTCGACTTTACGTTGATTATCAGTCAGTCACACATGATAACGATTATATAGACAGAGGAACTGAATCAAATTTCCTTGTTGATTCCACCCACTCTAACATATCATCCTTAGTGGAACAATTGTTCGTAAAGTGATCATAAACTAGTTTTAAAGTCAGTATTTGCAAAAGTATCTCCAAAGTCGATAAGTTGAGCCTTCTCGTTTCCTTGTAAAAACTCTTAAGTTGAGACTCATTTCAACCGTTGAGGGAATGATAATAAGTTGGCACCTCACAAACTATTCCAAACTCATCAAAAATGCACATTGCGCACGTCAACATGACACTTGGTATTCCTAGTTTTATTCGCCGAACGATCAAACCTTCTTGGCCAATAATTCCCTGCTACATTACTTCAGTATTACTACTTTTGGGTGATGTCGAATTAGGCACACGAACTGTTAGGGTAGTAAAAACGACGGTTGAATTGTTCCCTCGACAGTTCGGAGGTAGTATCGAATTGGGCCCACACCTGTACAATCATGACCTACAAATGGAATTCCGCATCCACCTAAGCTTTAAATGTAATTTTTTACTTACTATTTGAAAATCGATTTATTTTAGGCTCAGGGCTCCCTGACCCTAAAGTTAAAATCAATAAAACTATGATTAGGAAGCAAAGTCCTTCCGCTGGATTTTGATATAAAATGTTGCATTGAAACAGACATTGGCCACATTACGTTATTGAATAGGATTATTTATAAGTTTAATTACCAATAATAAAGATGAAAGTACAGTTTTTTTAACGAATCGTATATTTCTTTATGAATTATTGTATTTATTTGCTTACATTATGTTTTAGTTTTTAATTCCATCGTACATTAAAAGAAAAAAATGAATGTCTGATCACTTAACAAAACTGATGTTGCCCGATCACATAACTGATGATAAATGTTACCCGACTGACCAGGACCCAATTCAACCTCGACTCTTCGAAGGTTGACGGTAATCCGCCTATGATATTTTGACTGTGGGCGCAGTTCGACCGTGTCCCTATTTTCTTGCATACGCTACGTCATTCCTCCAGAATTTCCGCCATTGTTGTCGGATACTTCCCTAACGTCTGCTACCCAGGCTCCTTTATCTTTACTTCCAAAATATAATCAGAAACACTGCTTCCGAGCTTGCTTCCGATTTATCACGCAGAGTTTTTCACCTCTGACTTATAACCGGCTATATTTTCTAATATTTCGTTCATTCCTTATAACTAGATGTTTTTCTTTTTCTTTTACATAAATTTACAGAATAAATAAATTGGAAAAAGTCTATTTATTACATATATTTAGTTAGGGTTTAGCTACAAAGAATAATTAACTACTTACATATTTAAAGAAGTCACTTAAAATCTCACTACACACTAGTTTATAGCTAGAGACTAGTTTCGGCGACGATGTTGCCTTCATCAGTGAATATCTAACGCCATTTAATATAGTCACTATTTCTTAAAGTGAAAAACTATTTTTATTATTTAGTGAAAAACATACACTTCAGTGAGAGAACATCGTAAATGTGTCTATCTAGTTGATTAATGCAGTAAATATAAATGTTAGGAGAAGGTCACAGATTCACTGTGACACGGACGACAACTGTTCACCCTTACGACACAGCTCAGTGTTCTGTGGCCTTACAAATTGTTCACATTGTTCTCGTATAGTCGTTTTACATTGTTCTGTGTGAAAACTTTCTGCCTAATAAACTCTTTAGTTCTTGTCTGAACATTGTCATTTTAAAATATTTTATTAAAACTAGCACAGCACAACACTACACTAACTATAATGGTTTGGTTCTCTTCGATCTTCTAACCATGGACTGGTTATCGAGAATTTGAAGAGCTAATGTACTTGGATGAAGGTGAAGTCTCTGTTCATGTATACTGGCCATCTTCTTTATTTTTCTATTATCATCGGGATATTGCGATCTGAGTGAATGAATGTCTTTGTTTTTCACATAACAAGGGGCATTAACCATATTTCTCATTACCTTATTTTGGAACATCTGGAGAATTTCTATATTAGATTTATTTACACATCTTCACAGTTTGTTGTTATATAATCAAAGTGGTTCCAAGATAATATTGTAGATTTTTATTTTATTAGACAATGAGTTTCTATCCAAGGTAAAATAATGCTTACGATATTTGATATTGAATTCCTTTTTTTTTCTGGATGCGGTGTTTCCATCTTAGTTTGCCATCTAGGTTTATACTTAGATATTTAGCATTATTTTCTAAGGGAACGATAATTCCGTTAACATCAAACATTTGAGGATCTTTCAATACCTTATTTGTTAAGTTTATGTGAACTGACTTTAATTGAAACAGTTTAATTTTCCATCTGTCAGTACATTCTAGGTGTTTGTTTGTTGTTCTCTGGACTTTGTTCATAGATTTATATTAGTAGTGATGTAAATTATATTATTAATAATAGTAAGAATATCATCAGTCAGTTACTAAAATAAATAATTATAAAAAGGCCAAAACACGGATAGGCTAATACGTTTAGAAACCACATGCAGTTTGAGCTATAAAGCCATGAATGTAAGCTGTAATAACTCGCTTATCACTATGGAAAGCAATTTAAAAACTTTACATTGTACTGTTGTCTTATAAATTAACAAATGTATTATTGTTTACTTGGAAAAGAGTATTGAGGGAACTAGGTTAAAAATAATGTGTGGTGGAGAATTTAATGAACACGATGAGAGATATACGTCTTGCAGTGCTAATGTATAGTGCACACAATTAAAAAGATATTTTGAATTAACGTTAAACTAAAATAAATACATTTTCAAGATATAAAAGGTAAATAAATTATTTTAGCGGTATTTTAAATTTAGTCATAAACTGATACCAACGGTTTACAGTTAATACAAACTTAATTAGGTCAGATAGAAAGCAATACCCTCAGTTTTTGAGAAAAAGAGTAATTTTCTAGAACGAAAAATACACATTTTATATATTTACCGAAATTGTGTCTAATAATTCTAAAATATACATATTTATTATATAAATAAAACTTATATATTGCGATGAAAATCATCAAATATATATGCATACATACCCAGCTCTTTATCAATATAAAATAATAACGACAAAGCAGGTTTAAATTGTAAAACTGTGTTTGCAACATTTAAAAACTCGAATCGTATAAAAGCGCAACTTTCATAAAATGTGTTGTAGAAGCCATTTGTCATACTTAACTCTTGGCCTTGTTTAAAGTTAATTAAGTAATCGTCTTTCTGCAGGAGAAACTTTTGTTTAGTCTTGAAAATAGTTCCTTTGACAGATGTTCTTTTTAAAACTAGTTACAACTACAATCTTTCTCAAAAGATTATATTACGTCAAATCTGAACTTCTTACAATTTGTTAAGGTCTTTAGCTTGGTGCAATAGATTGCACATTTTACAGAGTTCTCTATTTCGTTTAATACGGTCAAACAAAATTTACTGCTTGGTTGAATATTTAACTCCTACATTCGTTTACCTTTAAAACTTCACAGGTATCGGATATGCATCCAGGTTAAAGCATGCCTTTGATGTTTGCCACTTTACTCTCTCAGGGCCGTGTTTTAAGTAATAAAGTCACAGGAAAGCCTTAAGTGTGGATTCTATTATTCCAAAGAACCACCCTTTTCAAAATGTTCAAAATTATTTCATTATTTACTTAGGACGGATTTTTTAAGAAAGATTTATACTTATATTAACTCTCTTAAAATATTTGTTCAATTATCTTTAATGGAATAATTTACATCTTATTAACAATAAAAATGTATAAAAATTACTTAAATATATTATTTAATAAATAATCCACTTATATAGTTGGGCTTTAAAGTCTCTACTAGAGCAAGCAGATATTCTGTTTCTAGTTTCATTGGCAGGAACATCAACAAAAAGAAAAATTGTGAGTGAAAAAAGGCCTTATGTGAATCGGTTTTTAAACAAAAATCGTAACTTTATTTAGTTTTTATTCAACCTAACAACAATAGCTACTTGGAGCATCTATGGTGTAATTTTGTTTAATTTAACCTCAAAAGGTTTATGTTTAAATCCTGATGTACAATTTGATTCAAAGCAATCATCTTTAAAGGAAGTTAAAAGAATTATTATGGTAATAATTATTAGTATAAATTAGATATATATATATAAATATGTGTGTGTGTGTGTTTGTGTTTGTTTGTGTGTGTGTGTGTGTGTGTGTGTGTGTGTGTGTGTGTGTGTGTGTGTGTGTGTGTGTGTATGTGTGTGTGTGTGTGTGTGTGTGTGTGTGTGTGTGTGTGTGTGTGTGTGTGTGTGTGTGTGTGTGTGTGTGTGTGTGTGTGTGTGTGTGTGTGTGTGTGTGTGTGTGTGTGTGTGTGTGTGTGTGTGTGTGTGTGTGTGTGTGTGTGTGTGTAATATTTTACTGGGGAGGATGAGGGCACTCAGACCTGTTTCAGCGATAACAAGAAATAGAGGGGAACAGAAAACATCGGATTGAGCGCGTGTCACAACCCAAGAATAAATTATAGCGTAATGTGTCATACTGTGTTCCAATAACGTTTTATACGAAAATGAACGAAACCGTTCAAGACTTTTGGTACGCTTTAAGATGCGTATAAAACGAAGACATTTCATTTCAGAGGTTTTCATAGCACAACGAGATGTTCCAATATGACCGCGGGGTTGTTAAAGACGATGAACGCGCCAGGAGTCTTTTAATAAACCCAACTTGTGAGAATATGATGAAACCTGTAAAACGTTTAAAGCTTGGCTTGGTTTCAGTGTCACATTACTTGATGATGGACTGGGTTCAAGTAAGCCACAGATGATTCGATGTGGAGAAAGTGTGGGCGCTATACTTAAGAGAAAGAAAGGCACGGCGTCTGTCTATTTGGGAAGAAAGGTTCAACGGTCGCATGGCAACGAAACCTGGGTTTGACGACATCTATGCAGACACAAAGAGGCAGAAAGGTCACACAAGCAAGCCACGCTTGAAATGCAGTTTTAGATGGTTTTTAACACCGAAACGTTTTCCGGAGTCGGTTTTATGCTTGATTGTCCCGTCATTTGTAGGATTGAGTTTATAGATACATGAGCTTACCACGATGATAATAAGCCCTTTCACATGTCGCGAAGCTAGTGAAGTATTGGTCAAGCTCAATGTGACAATACCCCCGTCGCCACCCTACACAAACTAGCTCCCATATTTTCTGAAGTAAATACTTGAACTATTTACCTCAGTAATTGTCGTAATAATTCTATTGGGATCTTGTGTAACAATTCGGAAATAGCAACAGACACAGATGTAGAATACGTTGAGTAGTCATTGATGAATATTTTAAAGTGGAAAATGATTAAAATAAATTGTTTATGGTGTTTTAGCCGATGATATATTTTCTATTCAATGTTTGGCTGAGGAAAATATTGTTGTGGTTGTAATGTTTCCACGTACAAACCACAAATACAGAATATAATGTACAGAGTAACCCTCGTTGACATTATCAGTAAGATAAGCCACTGATAAGCCACACTCCCCGGCTGGGAATTTGTAGATATCGAGTCGAGAACAATGGGGGATATAAAATGCAAGGGATGTAATCGTGCGAATTTAAATACACCTTGGTGGGATTTTTATGCAATGTACCTGTGTAGAAAAAAACAATGCCTGAAAACATTTTCAATTATTCCTTTATTGTTCACGAAAAGAATTCTTTAAAGCTGGTTACTTTTTATACAATAAATTACCTAATTCTCGCTTTGGCATTATTAATTTAAAAACACGCTTCTAAATGGCGAATGCGTTTATTCAATAAATATTATTCTCATTTACCTTCAACTTGAAAGAAATGAAAGGATATTCGCGATAATATATCATAATTATTGTAAGCTAGGTATAAAGCAGAAAAGTCAAATTCAAAAAAGATCTTATCTTACTAAAAAAGGGCCAGGTAAACTAAACCAAGAAATGAAAAGCTCGAAGTGAACTGCCTTTAGAAACTTTATAAGCAAACTGGACTTTAGGAAACATTGTGCTAAGGCCCACAGGTATATCTCCAGCTTTAATAATAATTGCGCCCAAACCCAACTCCCTCATCTGTGGTAGTAAAACTCTCAGTGATCCGAGAAACATTGCACATGCTCTTTTAAACACTTTGCCAATACCAGTCGCACGCCCTGTAGTAGAAGAATTGCAAAAAACCCTTAAAAACATCCAAAAAACCTATGTCTTGAAGAAAAGTACCACAGGCTCTTTGCACTCGACTACAAAATTGCTGAACTGGATTTGGCCTTTTTACAGACTAAAAATTAGAAAGCAGCAGGAATGGATGAAATCCTCCCAGAATTCTTAAAAAACCTTGGAACCAATGCAAAATTTGTCTTCCTTGCTGTCATCAATCTCACTTGGAGAATGCATGCTCTCCCCAATCAACAATGGAGAAAGGTAGAAATAATTCCTATCCTTAAAGCTGGAAAAAGGGCAAGTATAGCTGAGAGCTACTGACCAGTATCTCTCACCAGTGCTTGCAGCAACGTTGTTAGGAGAATGGTAAATAACCAACTTACACAGTATTTGGAGTCACGCAAAATAATTAATGATGCCCAAGCGAGCTTTAGAAAGGATAGAGGCGCTATGGACCTTGTTGTGAATTTCACTCAACATGTTAAAGATGGCTTCCATAGGAAGATGCCAATATTAGCAGTCCTGGTAGACTTTATGGCCGCTTATGATACAGTTTGGCGAACAATGCTCATCCACAAACTGATAGATTATGGGATATCTGGCAACCTCTTGAACTGGATTAAGTCCTTCCTGTCCCACATAGAAATCCGAGTCAAGCTTTCTAACAGTCCATCAGAATTTTGTATCCGAGGCAAGGCATACCCCAAGGGGCAGTAATTTCGTGTACATTGTTTAACTTTATGATAAATCATGTCATAGATACCATGCATGCCATACCTGGTATCCAGGCCCTGTTGTATGCTGACGATCTTCTCTTGCGGACCAACAGTAGTAACATCATTGCACTGCAGAAGTGTATGAACTATAATTTGCTGAGACTTGAAAAATGGGCAGAGCATAATACCATGACCGTAAACACATCGAAAACGACGTTCCAACTTTTCTCACTCTCCACCAAAATTCCAAAGGTGAGCTTAACATATAAGAACTATATGTCGTCTAGCAACGATATTTCAAGATACTTGGGAGTTGCATTGGATCGACGTATGTCATGGAAACCACACATTGCCCAGTGTGCTGAAAAGGCTATAAAAAGAACAAGATTACTCAAGAGACTAACAGCTACTACTTGGGGAGCTAACCAAGTGTTTTAAAGACTGCCTACAAGTCATATATAAGACCAATCTTAGAATATGGTACCGAGGTGACAGTCACGGCCAGTAAATGCATCACAAATTTACTAGATTTTGCTCAAAACAATGCCTTAAGAGTGATAAAAGGTGCTACCAAGTCCCCCACTATTGCTGCAATGAAGGCTCAAACTGAGATTGAACCACTACAAATACGCAGGATCTATGTTTTGGGAACGTTTTAAACGAACAAACAGATCTTGGGACGAGTACCATAAACCAACAGATAGACTAAAATCCCAGCGAACACCCTTTGTCTGTTACCAGGATCTTTATAAAAAGTACGGAGTCATTCCCAGAGAACCAGCTCCACTTACTGCTTTTCAGGACTGCTTCCAGGAGCTCCCTTAGGCAGAGCTCCTGCTCACAGATCACCACTTGCTGAAGCATGCATCTTCGGATCAGGAGCTTAGAAGTTCAGCCATCCGAACTATCAATGAAAAATAGCCTACACCAGAAAGGCTCCAAATTTACACAGATGGATCATCCATACCTGGATCAGGCGAAACAGGTTTTGCATACACTGCATATATTTTGAGGGATTTTCTGCTGTCGTGGCCAACTTAGCAACTACCACGGTGAGGTAGCTGCCATATATGCTGCAGCAATAGAACTTGAGAGCCTAACTGCTCCGGGTAAGGACGTTTTCCTTGTTGACTCTAAGACCGCCATCATGAATTTCTCTGGGAACTCACGAACCGACTGTAGTAGAACCATAGAAAGTAGAAGAAAACTAAATGCTCTCATAAATGCCAGGTGGGTAGCTAATTTCCAGAGGATCCCGAGCCATGGAAACATCACTGGCAATCAAAAGGCTGATCAAATAGCCAAGCAGGAAACAAGCCTACTCCAGTCCGAGCATCTGAGTTCACTATATTCGTCCAGGTCCCTAATAAAGACGTCCACCAAAAAATTGAATCATGGTCGATTGAGGGAGCTGTCAGCAGGGAAATGGTGGGAAAGTCTTGTGACGGGGAGACCAATTGACCAAAACTTGCTCAGATCTATTAGCGTTGCAGCTTTCAGATTGAAGACAGGTTTTGATTACCTTGCTGCTCACTTCCACCGCATTCATGTGCTACCGACCCCGGAGTGTCTACTGTGTGGTGGTGAACTTTAAATACCGAACACCTTAATGACTGCACAGCCTTGGACCGGGCCCAGGATTACAACAGTCCCAACTTCAGGGATGGCCTTCTCTACAGGTCAGCGCGTCGCCAAATGGCTCAACTGTCAAGGGTGGGCGTTGGCTAAGTAAGTAACGAATAAATTTATTCCAAACAAATCAAAACTAACAGCTTGGGTGATACAAACTAAATAGCTTTCTTTGTAAATTTATCGTTTACTCTCTTGATAACCAATTAAGTTTGTTAAAAATCCACAGATAAATAAGGACAAATGTATATTCCTTACTTCTTAAGATAGCATTATTTTTTATTTTAAACTCCTTCTATTAGCTTACACTCTCTTGATATATATCTTGTACAAAATTTCAATTGAGAATAAAAAAACGTTTTATTTTTTCAATGAAGTTCAAACACATTTGTTTCCTATATTGGATGACAATTGATGTTATTACAGATTTTTCAAATATTTATTCAATAATTAAATTATAAAAATTTGGGGACCTAATTCGGATTCGAACTGTGTATCTTTATGTTCCACGTCTAGTGCACGTTGGCCCTCCGCCAACTTTCCAATACCTGGAAATATATATCTCAAAGAACTATATGGTTTATTTTACGTATCTATTTGTCGACAAAACCTCCATTGGTAAACTGTTGCCATGGTTACCACACAATGCCATAAATAGTACTCTAGGGTAACTAAAATAACATTTTCCTGTAATTAAATTAATTTTCATATATTATTTTTCTGTGGTTTAGGACGTTATAATAGAATTCATCACACTCTCTCTCAACTTCCTCGATACATATGCTTTAGAAGTGAATAAATACAAAGGTTCCCAGCAGCAGAAGATTTCTGCGTATTGTACTTGGCAATGTACACTTGGTACACGAAAACCATGCTTTCTTTTATATAACCTATAATATGATCAAATAAGCACAATATCCTTCCCTTACAATAATACAAAACGTCGTTGTAACTTGTAATTTAATGTAGAAGTCAACGGAGATAAAATATTCAAAAGTAAAATCACTTTATATTTAACTAAATATTTGATTAAGTTCTCATTTAATAGACTTCTTTATCCTAATCCATTACACAAGGGTTACTAAAACGGTGGTTATGGAGTGAATAGGCATTGAAATCTCTGAGCATAACTACGTCACAAAAAGCTGCGGGATAACATGTAGGCCTCTAATTACTAGCCCTAAAGTGACCCATGTTATTCTGTGGTGGGAAACACACATGTAAACCTTAGCCATTCCTTATTTCCTTTATTCCCACCCTAATGCAATATATTAACCTCAACTTGATTTAATCCTAAGCAGACATTAATAGTTTAAATTGGGGGTGGGGGTCGACTAAAAACATAAATAAACAAGCTAAATCTTTATTAATAAATTGTAAACCCTTGAAACTATTTCCCAGTAATATAGACACTAAGTTTGGTGATGTTTCGCCTAACATTCTAATAAAACTCTAACTTGATTCTTTCGCTATGTAGCCTGTTCAAAGTTTCCGCGAGTATTTGCTAAATTTATATAAATACATTGTCTGGCATCATTTCCTCAGTTGGAAAACCCTTCACAACTTTATAGCTGTACAACTTATATAATGGAATAGTTTTAAGGAAAACTTGCAACGCTAAAGTACTTGCAGTTGCAGTTAGCGCAAACGCGACACATTTCCCTTTACTGAACCATTTGGCAACATTGTCGCGTTCTGCAGTAACTACTTCGACACGCCGTCTAAGCTGTTTTACATTTATTTTATAGCTCCAAAAAGTTACGTTCGAGAAACAGAATAACAAACGTTTTGTGAAAAATAAATAAATGTTACATATACACTCGTTTAGCTCTTACGTTTTCAACCCAATAACTTATGACACTTTCTAGTATCATCCCGAAAAGATATCAGATTTAATTAAAGTACATTTATGTTATTGCGAACTTAAATTCAGTTGAATGCATAGAAAACTATATACAGAGTGTTAATCCAATTCACGCATAACCACGTCCTGATACTTTTTAAATGAACTTGATGATGTTTCAAAACGTAGCCATATGTTCATTTAAAGAG
>JBAIZL010000004.1:39456162-39468662 GCA_036971475.1 Prosapia bicincta | reverse complement strand
TCTACATGCTCACATTGTAAAAACCTTGAACGTTACCATTCAATTTTGGTTCCATACCGTATAATTTAACTGCAAATATATTTGATAAGTGTAAATTCGAGATCTACATTTCAGTTCTTTGTGGGAAATATGCAACCAATGGTACTGAACGAAGTTCTCCCATTTTCTATTCGCAATAATATTATCTCTCCTCGGTGCCATCTAGAGTGTACTACGTTGGAAGGAAAGAACGTGTTTACCAATTGTATTACTTCTGAAATCAATACATGTAAATATTTATTTAATGTTCCATCATTTATATTAATATCAGCTGTTTTCATTGGAATAATTAGCATTACATTACTGTCGTAACATTTCGTACGTAACAACCTTGACATTTTACTAAATGCTGATTTAAGTTAGTTCCAAACAAGCTCTGGGAATAACAATAACAGCTGATCCCTACAACGTGAAGTAATTGGAATCGATCCGAAGTTTGTATTGTTGCACCGACTCCATTCTACCGGGAGTTGCAATCTAATTGGTCTCTTATTTAAGGCTCATCTCATTTACTTGCGCTGCTAACTTTATCATTAGGTTCGTCACAGTGGTCATTTTGTAGTGAATCTGCAATGAATTTAATTCTATTTATGTTTAAAACAGATGAAACATAAACATGTAGCCATTTATTGTATAATCGTTGTTATATATCTATATCAAAATATAGATTTAAAGGGTCGGTTAGGACTGGTTGACATAAGTTTGCTGACGGCAAACAAACGATGCATGAAGGAAGCAAATAGTTTTCAGTGAGGTAGTTGTAATACGTATCAGCTTATATCGTGATAAGCCAAATGTATTATGCATTATTTCATTTTTATGAATTTTGCATGGTAGAGTTACTGTCTAATTCATTCTTTTTTTACCTAAACAAGAAAATATGATCAAAATGCCCAGTTAGAACTGCTTTATTTATACAAAATGATCAAAATAGTGCAACGAGCAAAGCCCGATCATTTATGATACACGGCTTAACACCT
Organism: Prosapia bicincta; assembly: GCA_036971475.1. Lineage (NCBI taxonomy): Eukaryota > Metazoa > Arthropoda > Insecta > Hemiptera > Cercopidae > Prosapia > Prosapia bicincta. The sequence goes on along the minus strand of JBAIZL010000004.1, from coordinate 39,467,643 downwards.
GAAAGCTCTTTCACGCATTAACGGACACAACAGTATGTAGTCTTCTAATGCTAGAACCTTCTGGGAATAGTGGGTAGAAATTACTGAAAGCGGCAAGGTGATATAAAATGTTGAATAAGTGTGAAGAAGAGGAGTGTTTACAATGTAATAAAGAGAGTACACATGTTTAGTGACGGCCAGTGACAGTTTAGTGTTTCAAGTGTAAATAGAGCATTATCGAACTCATTAAGTATTAAAACAAGTAATTAAAACTATGTTTGGACTCTTTATAAACGTTAAACGTGAAGATAATATTAGCTATAAAAGTTTATGAATTTATAAATAGTCATTTAGTCTAAAATAGTCTGTGTTAACCACAGTAAGATCGTAACGACAGCATTCCTAGCTTAAGGTAAATCGTTGCTGAATTTATTGTTACCTCTAGCACACTTGATATTATCTTATAAACAACATTATTGTACCTGACGTCCCTTACATAGTTAGTAAAATAGCAATATCTAATTAACAATATTACTGTATTGTATACAGGAACCATACATTTATAGAAGTTCTTGTTTTTGAGGTCGGTTTGTATTTTTTCAAATTTTAACCACTATTTGTAGATGCGACTTTTAATATTCATTTCTTTTTCTTTACAAAGTATTTTTAACCTTCCAGAGGGCACATGCAGAGTTTTTCTCTACACTTATCATTATTTGTTAAGAGAGCGTCTTTTCAGTTGTCAGAAGTTTATTTCCAGCTCGTTACTCCACAACCTGCGTTCTAGGAAACGCCCTAACCTATTTTTGTTATTTTTTTCCTCGTAGCGTTAGTGTGACTTACGGTCAGATTGCGTAGGTTTCGTCCGCAAGCGCTCTTTCGTGTAACTAATTTGTGCTGAGTTCCTCCTGCGCGACTATTTACATTACAAAAGCCTTTTTGGAGTATATCATTACTGTTTTTGTTGTTATTGTTTTGGTGTTGTATGTCTTTTTAGTATTTAAATTTCCCATTTTACTGTTGTTCTGTTGTTTTGCTGTCGAAGAGGATAGAGCTCGTAAAATTCTGTGTGCTGTCGATAAAAAAGAAATTCAATAAACACTGCCTACCGGAAATTTTGTTAGACAGCTTTTTGATAATTTTAATGGAAACGAGTCTCTGCCAGATGATGAACCTGACAAGTGAGGATATAATAGGCGAATCTGAAAATGACGAAATATACCAATTTGTTGAAAATCTGTCACATTTAGACGTTATAGAAAAATGTACGCTAAAAATCTGACAAGAACTATTACAGTGCAGTTTGACTATGGGGAAAAAGCTCTTTGTATTAGAAACTGAAAAATGCTGAAATTTACTGAACCAGTAAGACAAGGGAGGACAGCAAAAGAAAAAAAAAACATAATTCTCATGACAATTAGTCATGTTCACGCTATACTAGTGGTGACAAGTTAGCTCAGAAATTATTAATTGTGAGTTGTTTTTTCAACAACGACTACGTTTCTGCTAGTTTTATTTTACTGTAGAATCTATTGTGTTTTAAAGACAATATTTTGTTTGGCTTATATATTTAAAGTAAACCATTTCTTTCTATCACTAAATATTATAATTAATTTCATATTTATATATGTAGTATCACGATTAAATATTTTTATGTTTAGACGTTTGATGACTTTATTACAGAAAAATAACCCGCAATCGCCTCTACCGTAATGAAAACAATGGTCTATTATACATCGCTTACACGTTTTAACAATTCAAAATATTTTTAGAAAATCAAGCTTAGAAATTAAAAATTGTACAATAATGATTTCTGAAATTGTTTACAATGTATTTATATAGTATTTAATTATAAAGTCACCCAAAATATATAAACGAAAACCGTTTAAATTTAAACGTTTTTTTGTGCGAAATAAACCTCCGCAAGCGCCCTCTCCCGTTTGAAAATCTATGCGCACCTCGAAGTTTAAATAAAATCTGTGAAAAACGTTATGGAATCGTTATGAAATTTAAATAAATATCTTTTTAAATTGAATATTAAAATATCAATGAAATTAACAAACATTTAAATTGCAGAAACAGAGTAAATATGAGATAATTCATTTATTTGTTCTGACAGTTTTATAAATAACTAAACATTACAGCGTTTACCCAATCCGGGAACACTATTAGGACTATAGGTCAAAATATATAAGCTGGCACTTGGCTCTTAGGTAGATATTGTGTATTGGTCGTCCAAAAAACATCAGGAACTGTCTTCATCCTTCGTGGGGGCCATAAATCGCGGTCTACTCCTAACAGCCCTTGAATATACGAAAAAAGCGCCCAAGCGCGAAATAAGTGTCCAACACAGAGTGTGCGAAATCGACCTTACCACCTCTACCTAAGCCCAAGGTCATTGCACCATCGATTCCCATTCCCTTTGACGGCATGGCAACCGGCCGCTGTAGGTGTCACTGTAGCCACTATTGCTGTATTTGTGTGAAGATTCAGTGTGCTAATTCAGTGCTATATTTGTTTGTGCTATCAGTTTGCTTTATATAATGGAATTTACTGCATTTAACAATGGCGAAGTCTTAGCTATGAGGAAACATCAATGAGGCGCTCCAGATGAGGCACGTTTAGTGGTAAAGAAAAGCTTTCAATCGGTGAAGAAGCGACCCCGGGAAGAAGACACGGCTGTCTCAAAAATCTACAATCAGGAGTTAGGCGAGCTTTACAACAGAATCTACGAATTCGTAACAGAGATTCCAGCTCCACTTGTACAAAGAGAGTTCTGCGACAGCAAAGGAGTAAAGCACAAGTAAATCAGTCAGAACCAGAGAAGCGTAATAACCTAATGTTTAACGACGAGAGTCTGACGATGAAAGATGGCAGCTGGTTTTCTATTACCGGATGACAAATCAGGCGACAGAATTATAATTTTCAGTAGGAAGAGACGGATTGGTATAATTTAAGACTTTTTCATGGATGGAACTTTCAAAAGCTCTACTAAACATTTTTCACATATTTACTCTATCCACGCTGATTTCGGTAACTCGATAGAGGAAACAAGCATATATCCAGTAGCTTTTGCTCTATTACCAAAATATAAAAAAAACATATTTCTGGCTTTTTCAACTAATACTTCAAGTTATACACAACTGTACGCCAAGACAAGTAAATGTACTTGTAAATGTACAGGTAAATCTACAAATGTAGATTTTGAGACTGTGAAAATATCGGCTCTGAAAGAATCCCCCTCCCCCCCAGTAGAAGTAATAGGTTGTTACTTCCACATCAAAAAATGTTTGTGGCGGAAAGTTCAAGATCAAGGAAAACGAAGTAGTTTACACACTCCTAATAATGTGTGCAGCTCTTGGTTTTTTCAAATTCCTCCCAGTTTATTCCCGAAACGGAATAAATGAATATGTCCTACTTTTTTTTTATTAATTTCTGCGATTAGTTCACACAGTTATGAACGCTAATAAAATACTTTTATTCATCCACTGTAGTTTAAATACATTTTTTAACCTTGAGGTGGATGACGCTTGATAGTCATAGACTTTTTTTTAAATCTTATTATTTAAATTTATTTAAATAATTTATTTCGTCACTTAAGATTGTGATACTGTTATACGTATTATACATATTTATATTAATTGTGAATATTAAATACAAAGCAACTATATTAAAATTCCCTGCTGACCTAAGAAAAATTAAATTCTAATATTTTATTTTTTTACAATCAAACCCGATTTTTTAAAACATATTCATCCCGTTGGTCCTCTCGTTTTCTTCATCAGACTTTTCTAGTATTTTAATGAGTTATCACCAGAGTCACAAAAACCAAGACTAAACGAGCATGTCCAATATTTTTTAACTGACATGTTTTTCAAAGAAACAAATCATGTATTTCAAAATGAAATGTGCAGATTACAGTTTATCAGAGTTACTTATCGCTTTTAGGATCATATTTCCTCACCGTTAGTTTGTTAAGTCACCCTTTACATTACCAGAATTCAGGTTAAATTGGGTTTCGTCATAATGCAAACTTTATGTACAGTTATTGTTTACAGAGAACTAGGATACTCTCGAACCAAACTTTGTTAAATTGTGCATCAGCGAAATAGAATACGCAATCTTAACATTTACACTAATAATTTACCATTGCCCCTAGAATCTAATGGGACCATATTTTAACACTAATAACATCCACAAAAGTCAGATAATAAAACTATATCAGAATGCTCTAAACTATTTTACTAATTTATGGATATGCTGTACTTTCTGTAAGAATTTGAAATCCTTGTCCTTCACAACTCGTACAGCAACGTTTACTATTTTGATAATGCACAAAAATGGTTACGAAAAATTAACCCAGCAGAAACAAATTTTGCAAGCTTTATCTCCATATAGAGTTCTGTACCCACGGTACATTTCCTTTTACACACTAAATCCCATTGTAATTACAAGTAAAAGATAGAACAAAGACGTGCGTTACCCTTTAATGTTAGAGATGGGCAATGGAATATATTTTATATTTATAGAGTATAGAGGGAAGTTGTTCCATACAAATGAAAGCAACGATTTAGCCTTGTATGCTTTCTATTTGGTTTCATACGCAAAATACACTTCCTTTATTGTTGGTTTGAGTAATTTTAAATCTAATATTTAAATTTTTATTTTAAAATTTATATTAGGCTCTTGTATTGAGGGGTCATTTGAAATTCCACCAAGTTTAGTTTTTTGTAGTATTGGTAAATAAAAAGCATTTTTCAAATATCAAAATTAAAAATATTGAGTCGCTCGTGTCAAATGTGATTTTACAATCAAACGGTTTAGTTTAGTTTTAACATTGACGATCGTTCAGCAAGATTAGGCTGATGAGCCCGGTCGACATCTTATCGAATGGAATTATAGGTTTGAAACTCAGCAGTATCTAACAAGCAAATTTATTTACTTAGGTTAAATGTTATATAATTTATTACGATTGACTAATGAAGAAATTTGTAAAAAACAATAACGGGTGTATAACAAAACCTGTTATTTTTATAAACAACTCTCACTCTCTCTCTCTCTCACACACACACATATATATACATATATATATATATATATATATATATATATATATATATATATAAATGTTCCTTATTACATGACAGTCCAAGTATTATATTTTCTTCACGTTCACTCATATAAACGATGCAACATCTCACGGACCTTACCTTCCCACCGCTGCTTTTCCCTCCGACTAGCCTTTTCCCTTACTCTTCACCTATTTTCCTTTCATCACACCTGGTCTGTAAGAGAGCAATGGTTTATCCCTTGAATACGAACATTGGTTCGAGACCTGTATCTCAAGCAACAAACCTCTCAGGAGAACCAACTCCTGATTTTTTTATGAAAACCAATTAGCCTCCCATAAGCCTCTTTAAGCTAATTTCGGGGTAGTGGAATCTTTGAGAGACATTTGTGACTTAAAGACTATACATGGATACCTAGTGAACTTATTTTATTTTAAATGAAAACACAGCTATTTGGAAACTATATTTTTTTATTATCTGTTTAGATTTAGAATTACTTATTATTATTTGATATATTTTAATTAACAGGATTTAGCTTTTTTAATTTTACCTAACCTTACTTTTGAAATTACCATGATTATCTGGTTTCATTGTATTAGTACAAAATATGTCCCCTTTATTATGTTTACAATTTTATTATTATTTATATTAACACACACACACACACACACACACACACACACACACACACATACACACACACACATACACACACACACACACACACACACACACACTCACACACACACACACACACACACACATATATATATATATATATATATATATATATATAGATACACATATTATATCCTTTTCTAACATTATTATCAAAATCCAAAATTGCTTAATATGTCAGTAGTTAATTGGCCCACTTGGGCAAAAAAGTGGTGGGGGAAGTAGGCCTATGACGTTGTTACGTAAGCTAGCTAATTTGCATCTATCCTAACCGACCCCTATGTGTGGGGGTGTTCTCAGCTACGTTCAGGAGCTTCCCCGGGGGTAGCTCCGAGGGTGGAATCTGGGTGGAGGTAGTTTTTGAAAAAATTTTGGAAAAATGTGTCTTGACTGATAGGTTGAGTTTAGAGTGTATTATCGCTATGGTTGGAGGTGGGTTCACCAAGGGGTAGTTTTAAATAATATATGAAATTGCCAAAAATCGATCGGTTGGATCAAATGAGTAAACAACTGTATGCGGTACGTTTATAGTATGTGTTGGATAGATGCGGGGGTGGGTTCACCTGGGGGTAGTTTTCAGATTACCAAAAAAATTATCGGTCCATGGAGTCGTGCTCGAGGTAAAGCCACCTAGGAGCCAGGCCTTAGTTAAAGCTACCTTGGAGCACGGTCTCAGGTAAAGCCATCCCGAGGCCAGCCCTTAAGTAAAGCCACCATGGTGTCAGACCTTAGGTAAAAGTCACCCCACAGTCGTGCTCGAGGTAAAGCCACCTAGAAGCCAGGCCTCAGGTAATGCCAATCCGAAACCATACCCTAGGTAAAGTAACCCTGGAACCTGGCCTTAGGTAAAGCTACCATGAACCCTGGAGTCGTGCTCGAGGTAAAACCACCTAGGAGCCAGGCCTCAGGTAAAGCCAACCCGAGGCCATGTCTTTGATAAAGTAACCCTGGAACGTGGCCTTAGGTAAAGCTACCATGGAGTCAGGGCCTAGGTAAAGCATCTTTGGAGTCAGCCTTTATTAAAGCTACCCAAGACGCGGGCCTTAGGTTCAGGATGGTTGCTATATATATTTCAGCCTCTCGACTAAGACAAATACCTCCACCAAGTCTTAGGTAAAACTACCTTGGAGTCAGACCATTGGTAAAGTCACCCTGGAGTCGTGCTTGAGGTAAAGCCACCTAGGAGCACGGTCTCAGGTAAAACTAACATGGAGCAGGGCCTCAGGTAAAACCATCCTGGTTTCAGACCTTAGGTAAAGTCACCCTGCATTAGTGCTCGAGGTAAAGTCACCTAGGAGCCATGCCTTAGGTAAAGTTACCTTGGAGCATGGACTTAGGTAGGGCCAACCCGAAGAATGCCCTTAGGTAAAGTAACCCTGGAAACTGGCCTTAGGTAAAGCTACCATGGAGCCAGGCTTCAGGTAAAGCCTCTTTGGAGTCAGCCTTTAAGTAAAGCTGCCCAAGAGTCGGGCCTTAGGTTCAGGATGGTTGCTATATCAATTACAGCCTCTCGACCAAGACAAATACCTCCAACAACTCTTATGTGAATCTATCTTGGAGTCAGACCATAGGTAAAGTCACTCTGGAGTCGTGCTTGAGGCAAAGCCAACTAGGAGCCAGACCTTAGGTAAAGCTACCTTGTAGTCGGGTCTTAGGTAAAGTCATACCGGAGTTCAGTCTGAGGTAAAGCCACCCAGGAGCTAGGCCTTAGGTATAGCCTCCATGGAGTATGAACTTAGGTAAAGCCATCCCTAAGCCAGCCCATTAGTTGGAGCCCCCTTGGAGAAAGGTCCTGAGGTAAATTCACACTAGAACAAGGCTTTAAGTGGGGGGTAGTTTTTAATAATATATGAAAGCATCAAAAAATGATAGGTTAGATCAAATGACCAAGATGTCAACTAAACAACAGTGAAACACTGTCTTGCGCTAAGTTTAACCGACCAATTTACACTCATTTCAATCCACCAACAAATACGGTAAATTCAAATATACAACAAGCTGTGCGGGGAATCGAACTATCACATTGCAGGGGCTCGGTAGGCTTACGAAACACAACGCAAACGATCGCTGTAAGGTGTGTAGGCATATATACTATGTTAAGCCAACATGCATGAGGCCTATATAGTATGTTAAACAAATATACATGTAAGCCCACATACATACTATGCCAAGCCGATATACATGATTCCCTACAAGGGCCTACTATGTCGGTAAACCACTGGCCAAAGCCTTTATGATCTGAGCCTGACACACATTTACAACTCTTCTATCATATAAAGCCTCAGGCAAGCAGCCGTATAGTTCATATGGGAAGTACTATATGGTATAGGTACCAATGCATAACCTATCACACCCACATAGGTGACGGTCAATAAATATTACAATATAAATTTAAAAAAATTCACGCAACCTATATACATACAGTGTTAAGCCAACATTCATGTTAACCTATATATGCTTATATACTATGTTAAGCCAGCATGCAATATACTCTAAATACCCCCATATACTGTGTTAAACATATATGCTGGTTAACATATATACATCCTGTATTAAGCCAATATCCCACATAGGCCTATATAATATGTTAAGCCTACATACGTATTAGAATACATAATGTGTTAAACAAATATGTGTGTAAGCCTGCATACATATTATGCTAAGCCGACAAGGGCCTTATTATAACACATTATATCCAACGCATAGCTTAGCTAATGGATATTACGCAGTATCCGACTACTACAATTTAACATATAGTATCCGATGCATTGCCAGGCTAATCATTAACACATAATATCAGATGAGTAGCTTACCTACAAAATATCACATAATACCCGATACATAGCTTGGCTAATCATTAATACATAGTATCCGATGCATAGCTTGACGATGGGTTAACATATAGTATCCGATAAGTACCCTGACTATGGCCTAACACATAATATCCAGTGCATAGCCTCGCTAATGGTTAGCACATAGTATCCGATGCAGAGCCTGACTATAGGTTATCACTTATTATCCGTTGCGTAGCCTGACTAATGGTTAACACATCCAGTGCATAGGCTGGCTAATGTTCATTATATAGTATCCGAAGCATAGCTAGGCTAATGGTTAACTAATAGTTAGCTTTACTACGGGTTAACACATAATATCCGATGTGTAGCTTGACTACACGTTAACACAAAATATCCAGTGCATAGCCTCGCTAATGGTTAGCACATAGTATCCGATGCAGAGCTTGACGTTGGGTTATCACATATTATCCGATGTGTAGCTTGACTAGTGGTTAACACATAATATCCAATGCATAGCTTGACCAATGGTTAATACATATTATCCAATGCATAGCTTGACTATGGGTTAACACATCGTATCCGATGAGTAGGTTGATTACAAACTAACACATAGTATCCATTGCATAGCTAGGCTAATGGTTAACACATAGTATCCGATGCAGGGCTTGACTATAGGTTATCACATATTATCCGACGTGTAGCTTGACTAGTGGTTAACACATCCATTGCATAGGCTGGCTAATGACCAACATATATTATCTGATGCATAGCTATGCTAGTGGTTAACTAATAGTTAGCTTGACTAGTGGTTAACACATAATATCCGATGCATAGCTTGAGTATGTTTTAACAAATAGTATCCAATGCATAGCTTGACTATGGGTTATCACATAGTATCCGATGAGAAGGTGAATACAAACTAACACATAGTAACCATTGCGTAGCTAGGCTAATGGTTAACACATAGTAGCCGTTGTGTAGCTTTACTACAAGTTAACACAAAATATCCCATACATAGCTTGAGTATGGTTTAACAAACAGTATCCAAAGCATAGCTTGACTATGGGTTATCACAAAGTATCCGACGGGTAGGTTTATTACAAACTAACACATAATATTCATTGCATAGTTTGGCTATTGGTTATCAAATAGTATCTGATAAATACCTAGGCTAATGGTTAACACATAGTATCCGAGGCATAGATTGACTAATGGTTAACACATGGTATTCAAAGCATAACTTGACTAGGGTTAACAAATAATATCCAATACATATCTTGAGTATGGTTTAACAAATAGTATCCAATGCATAGCTTGACTATGGGTTATCACAAAGTATTCGTTGAGTAGGTTGAATACAAACTAACACATAGTATCCATTGCATAGTTTGGCTAATGGTTATCACATAGTATCTGATAAATAGATAGGCTAATGGTTAACACATAGTAGCCGATGCATAGCCTGACTAGGGCTAAGACATAGTATCCGAGGCATAGATTAAGTAATGGTTAACACATGGTATCCAAAGCATAACTTGACTAGGGGTTAACAACTAATATCCGATGGATAGCTTGACTACAAGGTAACACATAATATCCGATGCGTAGCTTAGCTAATGTTTAACACATAGTACCTGTTGCATAGCTATTCTAATGCGTAACACATAGTAGCCGATGCATAGCTTGACTAGGGCTGTCACATAGATTGACTATGGGTTATCACATAGTATCCGATGAGAGGCTTGAACACAAGTTAATATATAATATCCAATGCGTAGCTTGGGTAATGTTCAACATATAGTTAGCCTATATTCTGTGTTAACCCAATATGTATGCTAAGCCGACATACATGATTCCCTAGCTGCGTACATGCATGGGGCTTCCAAAAGTTGATATACAATCGCTGTAAATACTATGCCACTCAACAAACATATTAATCATCAGCTACTAGACACATAACTACGTCAATGCAAGAGTAACCTTAAGTGTAACCCACACCTTGACAACAGATACCTAGCCCAACAACAGATACCTAGCCTGACAACAGATAAATAGCATGACGACGGATACATAGCCTGACAACAGATACCTAAGCTGACAACAATTACCTAACCTGAAAACAAACACATAGCCTGACATCAGAGCTAGATCAAATGACCAACGTTTCAACTAAACAACATTGAAAAAAACTGTCTCTTGCCCCGTTTAAACCACCAACTTACACGAAGTTCAAACGAACAACATTCACACCTGGTTCAAAAGGGTTATGGTTAGTGAAGGCACTGGCAAAAGCCTTAGGCCTTAGACATAATTATAGCTACCAACGCATACCATTATATCTGTGTAGAAACTGTTATCCACCGGGCAAAGCCTATATGATCTGAGCTTTACACATATTGTCCAGGTATGTTGTATCAATTACACCCTCTCGACCCGTGGACTAAGACAATAGTTACGTAAACACCTCAATCAATTCTTAGGTAAAGCTACCTTGGAGTCAGACCTTAGGTATTAAAATTCAATTGAACCTGGAAGGAAAGCAAAGAAAACTCAATTATAATAAAATGGATGAGGATATTAAAAAACAAATAACAATTATGAAGAATCTTGAGATATAAGGGCTTGTCTCAGTACTCTCTCCTACCTACAAAAGCTTGATTAAGAAGACAGTCTTGAACAAATCAAAAGAAATTACAACAATTTAAAACACATAAATATAATAAAAAATGACGAGGCTTTCTTAAGGCTGATTAAGGAAGATGGCGGTCATGACAAACAAACAAAACTAGCAAAATATAGAAAAAAAATTGGATATGCATAAACATAAAAAAATAACGAAGCTTTCCCACAATTATAGGAATGTATTACTATCATTTAGCCGGTCCAAAGCTTGGATAACGTTTGATGGTAATGAGACCCAGATATTTGAATACCTGCAAACACCCGTAAGGGGAACGGAG
>JBAIZL010000004.1:39373662-39453662 GCA_036971475.1 Prosapia bicincta | reverse complement strand
GCGTCGGCAAACGGTGTGTACAGTGTGTACTTTTACTTGTGGGTCCGCTTTTGTGAGGAACTGGAGGTTACACACACTTCTTGTTCGTGGTACGTTTGGGGGCTTTTTCGTATGACACACTACTTGTGGAGAGTGTCTTGTGACGACTTCAGACACATAGCCGGCGCCAATATATGTACACTAATTAGTTGTTTTGAAACTCCAAATCGTGTAGTGCCAAGAGTCTATTTAATTTATACTTTATAAAATCACAAAAACCAGACTAATTATTTTAATATATCTCTAAATTTTTCTGAATTTATTTAATTATTTATGCTTAATATCTTCTATTTAGTTACATTTTTAAGGTTAAAGATGATTGTCTTAGCTACTTACAAACATTTTTACCACGTAGTTTATCATTATTAAAATATGTTTGAATTTTTCGTAATTAGAGTTTACAATTTTAATGTTTATTTGTAATCATTGCATGCAGGTTATGCTTATATCTCTCAGATAAAATTTTGTTTTTACATTACTTTGCATATATATTTTTGCATTAAGACTAACTGAAATGTTATGAGAGGTGATATAACTTGGTTCTTCTCTTCCCATTATTGGAAATAATTAACATCTGTTTAGAATTAAAACTTCATAAACTTGAAAAAATATTTTATTCTATGAAACATGATTCATCTATTTACGAATAATGTTTGTGGTTTTATTCAATTTTAATCCCAAATGTGTGTTTTTTTTAATTTAAAACGTGAATAACAATATTCATGTACCTTTATATATTAGGTCTGAATATTACGGCCACAAATTCCGAAACGTGACACACATTTTGGGCACTAAACAAAATTAAAGGACAAATAAATGTAGCCGGGCTTCGTGTATCTATTGAAGGAGTGGTCATTATTCTGATCTAAAAAAGTTATAAATAAACGTTAACAGCGCTGGCCCAAACACAAAAATAAATTGATGAATTTGTTTGTTTTTTTAAAATTAAGAGTGAGATATTACAAGTTGTAAATTAGAGTTTGTACTAGCAAAACTCACTGATGATGACTTTGCCATTGAGGAAATAAATGACTAATTTGTGAGTCTAGTGTATGTATTTTATCTGTTTTTATTTGCTAATGTTTAAAGTAAACTAGACTTTAGGCTTGCAAGATAATTATTCATTGTACACGGGTTACACAATTTCGTTCCTTTTGATATTTAAAAAAGAGTTTTGGCTTTTTAACAAGTCGTAATTGATAGGAAGAATAGAATTTCAATAGAAATAATAATGCGTAAATACATATTCTACAGGTAACTGTAAGAATAAATTTACGGTTTGTAAAAATGATAACTGGAAATTTTAGATATAATTATAAGTAATAAAGATTTTGTAATTCCCAGTTAAAAATAGCATTAGAGAGTAACCGGAATTAAATAGCTGTAGTGATATCATAAATTAAAAAAAAAATGTAAATAATTCCAAAATATAATTGTTTAATTTTAGTTAAAAGTAAACATTTGTGAATGCTAGAAACTTTTATCACATTTTCTGGATGGTAAATATCTTATAACGATTTCAACATAATCGTAAACTTATAAATTGTACAAAATGTATGCTACTTTTCGACTGCTAAGTATAAATCTAACAGTATCTGGAAATCTGCCGGGCAAATACCTTCAAAATTTACGTTTGAATCTCATTTTTCCCTATATATTGCTTGTAACCCTGACCGATGAAAGAATGTCCGAGGGTCGACAGTTTATGTTATCATATCAGATAGACATGTGTAAATAAACGTTAGCCGTAGTAGTTCCAAGATAAAGGGCGGACGAGACACAGCAGTTTCTGCATATCATGTCTTATCGCTTACATATAAATGTACATCTGCAAAACTATCTATTAACGGTGATCACCGGTAACAGAAGTGTTTTTGTAAGTGATAGCGGCTAGAAATTGTTGTTAATCACCGATCCAATCGCGAGTACAAGTTCTCAGTGTTTAGTTTTGGATCCAACCGTTTTTTACAATCGCTTACATTTGTGACTTGAAAGCAAATAACTCAGGGCAGTAGGGTTTGCCCTTCAAAACCTCAAAAATCTTGAAAGTATTGAGCCTCAAATAATATCGTATTAGCAGCTTTGTCCGAAGTAAAATAATGTACTTTTCTTCTCACTATAAATAAAGAGAAGTAGTCATTTATTTATCCTGTGACATTAATAGATATGTAAACTTATCCCTATTTATTTATTTTATGCTTTAATAAATCAAGACGTTTGTACGGTTTGAGATGACAAAGGAACACATTTCCCTAAACTGTCTTCCTCATTTATGGAAAAATATGTTCCACTATAGAAATTATTTATATATCAGTACATGTTAATGTGTACAAAATATTACAATGCTCAGCAACTCCACCCATTCTTATAAAATTTAGGTAATTTCTTCTGAGAAAGAGAGGTCAAAACGAGAAAAAATTATAGATAAGAAAATTAGATGCAATAAGATAATGATCACAACCGACGACCGTACAGAGGCACTGTTTAGTGAGTCAGGTTAATCTTATTCATACCGCAGCTTAATCTACTTAAGATAATTTAAAAATCATTTTTGAAGATTAGATTAGCAATTCCAAATTCTTTAAAATAAAAAACTATTGCTATTGGCATTTTCAATAAGTAGAATTTTAACTGTTTCCCCATATTCATTGTTTATATAAGTATAAAAGCGTTTCAGGTAGATAATCGGGGGAACAATAATACAAAAACTATCCCTAAGTTACGCACTCTAAATATGAAAAGGCTTTTACTTGGTCCACTTAAACATATATTATGATCGAGCCTAACCTAATCCCCTTTTCTTGTTCACGTACAGTTATTCTACGCTTATTTTATATATATGTACAAACAATTCCAAACTATCTTCCCTAATAAAAATTTAATAATAGTATTTCTATAACTACAATAGCCAAATATAACTAAACATTTTTGGTTTCGTTTTCGAAATCTCGAAATTTCGCTCTAAATCTCATTACACACTAGTTTAGTAAAACATATCGACTAATTACGATGACGATGCCGTTTTCATCAGTGATAGGCTACTACTAAGAAATTTCATCAAGCCACGTCAATATAAATTGTGTATAGGCTTCATATCGTATAACTATAAAACAAACAAATTAATGTATTTAAAACTCAAACAATAAAGACATTATAACCTACAGAACGCCAAACTCCTTACTCAGGAGTTATCTATTTTACATTAGTATTTTTTGTATCATCAATATACAGGAAATACTATTCCGCACGTGTAGGCCTAACTCTGTGGTAAATTTATCAAGGGAAAGAATCCATTAAGTTCCAAATACATCGTCGACATACAGGGTCCAAACCAGAAGAAGAAATTTCTTTGTCTCTTTAGCATTGCTCTTAAACCTGCTCAAAACGAAAAAGGCCAAGAAATCCGCCTGTGAGAAATTCGGAATTTACAGAGTGAGATGTGCAATGGAATATATATTGGCCAAACAAGTATGTATGAGTATTAAGGCAAGAAGCAGGGAGCAGCACTTTAAAAACTACTAACTTGAATACTCAACGATGACCAAGCATTGCCTAGACAATCAGAGTTTCTTTAAGTCTGACCATTCTAGAATAAACAGGTGATTAGGTACAACACTCATGATGCTTGGTAGACTTGGATAATAAACTAGTTTCGAGATGTCTCAGTCATCAATGAGTCTGGTTGCTACCGCTAATTTAAATGTTTTAAGTAATGTTTAAATTTTAATAATTATATAATAATCCCTTACTTGATTTTCTGTTTTTATTCATAATTTTGTAATAAACTTATTTTATAAACGAATACTTTATAGCGATAATTTGTTAAAATATGTTTTAAAACTGTTTTAGAATTATTAATAGTAAATATATTGGTAATACGAGAAATATTAATGTAAAATAGATACCACTCCTTAGTAAGGAGTTTAGTGTTCTGTAGTTTAGGATGTCTTTATTTGTTTGAGTTTTAAATATTTCATCTTGTTTATTTTATATTTGCACGATACAAAGCCTATCGTTAATATATAATGATGTAGTTTGATGAAGGCCATTTACTGAGGAGGCGACATCGTCATCGAAACTAGTCTGTATATTTTAACAAACTAGTGTGTAGTGAACTGTTATAATGCATATCGATGTATCTTAGACGTGAATCTGTGAAATAAATTAGACAGGAGTTGAAAGGACAAATAGGCTAAGGTAAACGCAGTGTTTAAAATGCCTTTGCTACCATACCTTTGGAAAAAAATCAATCATCCAGTGCCTCCTGATGTATGTATAGTGTCGTGGAGCTGAACAAAAATGGTTTTAAAGGGATTCGGTAATCGATATAGTATATTTATATATTTACACATTATATTAAGCCCCATCTGCTTTTACGGATACAATTTTTGCCATTTTTCCATATCCTTTAAATTAGGTACATCCATTATATTTTCATTGTAGTCGTAAGAATTTATTTAATTCCTACAGCATATCTTTTCCACAACGATTACAAGTAAAAAACCTTAACTTTCATCGTGTTAATACAAGGATGTTACTTTCTACAAGGCCGGGCGAAGAACCTGGGAATTTCTAAAAACGGATTTAAGTCGATTTCAAACATCTTCTCTTACTATTGTATTAAATCTTTCTCCTGGTTTTCATTTATTATTAATTATTTTCCATTTTGTTGAAATAGCTACAAATAAGAATGAGGAAGTGATTGAAGAAGCAGTTAAATAAACTTGCCATAAAAAAGCTCCTTGTTATACTGGGTATACAGATTACTGATAATAACTAGCAATGTCTATCTTATTGTTAGTGCAAAAAAAAACAAAAGGTTTTGACTGTTTTCAATTTTTTTACCTGTGTATTTGCTTTATTAACTGATTTTTCATCAATTAACACAATCTTTTGTAGTTAGTATGAAGTAATTTTACATTGAACGTAAGGTACAATAATGTTTATGATACCATGTCAAGCGAATTGTTATAAATACAGTAAACTTAAGTCCAAGCAACTTCAAGATGAAGGGGTCAACCTGATCCCCGCATTTTGGGCCTCAATTGGTCAATCTTGATATAAATGTGTCTACAATATAATCTACGGGCGATGATCACCATATTAGAAGTATTCTTAATGCGTTTGACGCAGATCTAGCTACCTGCATTCATGCATTTTCATCTCTTTCTTTCGATTCGTAGGTTAAACGTGAACCACTAAGGGCAGCAGTGTGTATTGAATAGCCCTCCAAAAGATTTGTAAAGGTTGTATTTATATTAAAATAATACCAACAGTTTTGTCCAATATATTGTGCTTTTCTCTCAAGTGAAGGAAAATAGTCAAATTTTCTTCCTATGACTTTTAACTATGACCGTTTTCTCCCAAAGTTATAACATTATTTGTTTCTATCATCGATCGACTTCAGCCTCTGATTACCTATGTTTGTTTACTTATCTCTTTAGTGCAAACATAGAAATTAACACATAGTACACATACGTTGGTCATATTAAATGCCAAATTGTATGCAATGCTGCGATATTGTGACTATATACTATTGGTTTCTATTGCATATTCCAACATATCAACCCCATAGAACATTATTATTGCAAGTTAGGATTGTGGAAACCTTTCCATACTCTCATTCTATTCTTAAAATACGAGACGTATTGTGGTATTAAAATACAACCTAAGATTTACTATAGCGTTTTAGTTGTGGTATTTATTCTTTATATACATGACTGAAGTACATAAGCACTGCTTCTCATCGTTAGGTATATTTTAAATGCAGTAAACCAATTCGTTGGATTGGATATAGAAGTGTTGAACACATATTTGTTAATACACATGGTCATACTTCTCTTCAATATAAAAACGCTAACTCACCAATTATAGATCATGGTTTAACGTCGAAAGGTCATACCACAATCAATACAAATGTAGAATAAAATAATGCTTTCTAAAGTAGATTTTAGTTTAGGCCATCTTATTATGGGTTAAATATTTTAAGTTTATGTATAAAAAGACAGAACTCTAATAAAAATTTGACAACAGTATCTCCGCGCCGCCGGGAACCGCGACATAATGTTACATGAGCTGAACTATCTATGTAATCCATTGAATGTAATTCCCTAGTTAAAGCTATATTTATAGTTGATTGTTTATTTTCCATATTGTTTCAACTCGTTTTAAAGAAGTGATTATTTAAAAAATTTGCTTTAAGAAACACAAATGTATAAATACCCCTTTATAACACGAATGGTTTAGTAAACCGTAATGGTTTAAGCCTAATAAGTTAATTTCAAGAATATACGTAAAATTCTGAATCAGCATTAAGTAACTTTATCATATTTTCCAATTAAATCCCTAGCACTAGACAGCAGTAATGAATCTCCCATGGCCCGCAACGTCTAAAACCACAAATGCCTACAGTAGTTTTCAAATATGAAAGGACGAATGGTGGCGACTAAGTAGTAGTATAATAGCCATCAAATACAAGGCTTGAAAGTGGTACATGGAGATTTTGTCAAGTCTTGAAATGAGCTGCTACACTCTTACTTATTGCATAAATAGAATTATAGAAATGGTTTACAGATAACAAATAGAAACATGTTATTATATAACCGAAGACTACTGTAGAAATATTTCACAGTAAAACGGAAAAGAGAAAAATACTGTTTATAATTTGAGCATAACTATTTGATAAACTAGTGTGTAGTGAGATTTAGAGTGAACTGTTAAAATCTCTACCGATGTATCGTGGACGTTATTCTGTCAAATAAATTAGACAGAAGATCAAAGGACAAGTAGGCTAAGGTAAACGCAGTATTTAAAACTCCTTTGTTTCCATATCTTTCAAGTTAATATCAAGGATACAGTGCCCCCTGATGTATGTATAGTGCAGTGGAGCTGAACTGCAGGGCTCTAAACGGGTTCGATAATCGATATAGTATATCTATTATATTTAACCACCATATTAAGCCCCAACTGTTTTTAAGGATACAATTTTTGCCGTTTTTTTAATTATTCACTTAAACAATAGTTTATGAGTATCCGAAATTTAAATTTAGTAAATTTGTTAAACCTTACTGAGACAGAACGTTTTCGATCGCTATGTGCCGATCTTCGTCATTGTCGTCTCATAAGTGATATCCTCTTGTTAATTCATTATATTTTGATTGTAGTCGTTGCAAGAATTTATTTAATTCCTCCACCATATCTTTTCCACAAGGATTACAGGGAAAACACCTTAACTTTCATTGTGATAATACAATGATGTTACTCTCTACAAAGACGGTTGAAGAATCTGGAGATTTTTCAAAACTGATTTAAGTTTATGTTAAACATCTTCCCTAATTATTATATTAAATCTTTCTCCTGCTTTTAATTTTTTAATAATAATTTTCCGTTCGTTTAAATAGCAACAAATAAAAATGAGGAAGTGACTAAAAAAGCTGTTGAAAAAACTCGCCATAAAAATTTCATTGTTAACTGTGTATACAGGTTACTGGTAAAAACTAGCGATTGCAGTCTTATTGTTAGTGCATAAAGAGATACAAAAGGTTTTATAGGTTATTCAATTTTTTTTATTTGTGTATTTGTTGTAACTCATCTTCCATCAATTAACAATAGCTAATATCAGAGTAATTTTACATCGAACCTAAGGGACACTATTGTTTATGATACCATATGAAGCTAATTGTTATACCTCTCCAAGATGAAAGGCTAAACCCGATCACCGCATTTTGTGAGCGCCATAGCTCATAGTCTTCATATATATTATCTACAATATAATCTACGGGCGATGATCACTATCCTAGAAGAATTCTCACTACGTATGACTCTGATCTGGCTTCCTTCAAGCATTTTTATCTCTTTCTTTCTTTTAGATTCGTAGGTTAAACATGAGTCATTAAGGGCAGTGGGAATTGAATAACACTCCTAAAGATTTGTAAAGATTGTATTTATAATAAAATGACACCAACAGTTTTGCCCGATATAATGTGCTTTTCTCTCAGCTAAAGGAAAATAGTTTTTCTTCCTATGTTGAATTATTTATGTAAAGATGAAAGCATTATTTGTTTTTATCCTCGACTTCAGTCTCTGGTTACTTATGTTTTTGATAATTTATCTCTTTAGGGCAAACATAGAAATTAACACTTAGTACACATACGTTGGTCAAAGAATGGGTAACAAGTATGCAGTGCTACGATATTGTAACAATATACTATTGGTTTCTGTTGCATACTCCAACATATTAACCACACAGACCAACAGTATTGCAAGTTAGGATTGTGGAAACCTTTCCATTCTCTCATTCTCTTCTTAAAAAAAACAAGATGTATTGTGCTATTGAAATACAACGAAAGATTTACTTCTACGTTGTTCGTTGTGGTAGTCTGTATTATTTATTCTTTATATACATGACTGAAGTACATAAACACTGATTCTTATCGTTAGGTATATTTCACAAGCAATAAACCAATTCGTTGGATTGGATATAGAAGTGTTGAACACATATTTGTAAATACACATGGTCATACGTCTGTTCAATACAATGTCGGGAACTCACCAATTATGGATTATGGTTTAACGTCACAAAGTTATACCACAATCAATACAAATGTAAAATAAAATAATGCTATATAAAATAGATTTTAAGTTTATGCATGAAAAGACAGAACTCTACTAACAATTCGCCAACACTATATCCGCCCTGCCGGGTACCGTGACATAATGTTACATGAGCTGAACTATCTATGTAATCCATTGAATGTAATTCCATAGTAAAAGCTATATTTATAGTTGATTGTTTATTTTCCATATTGTTTCAATTCGTTTTAAACAAGTGATTATTTTACAACTTTGATTTAGGAAACATAAACTTATAAATATCCCATTACAACGTGAATGGTTCAGTAAACAGTAATGATTTAGGCATAATAAATTAATTTTAAGAATATACGTAAAATTCTGAATCAGCATTAAGTAACTCTATCATTTTTTCCAATTAAATCCCTAGCACTAATGAATGACAGCAGTAATGAATCGCCGATGGGAACGCAAAGTCTAAAGCCACAAATGCCTACAGTAGTTTACAAATATGAAAGGATTAATTGTGGCGAATAAGTAGTAGTATAATAGCCATCAAATCGTAAGACTTGAAAATGGTACATGGAGATTTTGTCAAAGTCTTGAAATGAGCTGCTAAACTCTTACTTCTTGTTTAAATAGAATTCTACAAATAGTTTTCAGAGAACAAATGAAATCATGTTATTACTGTATATAACTGAAGGCTACTGTAGAAATATTTCACAGTAAACGGATCAGAGAAAAGTACAGTTTATCTGTGCATCCTTCTCAGAAAAAACTAAGCCTTGTCATATTGTGAGTTTTATGAAAACAAATAAAATATCGAGGTCAATTTAAATAGAGTAATAATTTTTCTTTAAAGGTTTTCCTATAAATAAATTATATATGCAGTATTATTTTAATATTAATGAGGGAAGATATCTAAAATATAAAACAATACATAATATAATACTGGATCTGTCTTTAGGTTCTCAAAATCCGTTTGGCGAATCATCCATTTTGCGTTCAGGATTAGGTCAAAAGAGTAAAAATTGGGTTTAAAAAATTTATAATGATTTTGGAACACATAAAAGTAAGATTCTGCTAAGTTTATGTTACGACGATAGTTACGTCTAGTTTCCAGATGCTATGAGTTTACTAATACTACGGTATGTCCAGAGTCATCCCCAGCATATGAAAAAAGTTAGCCAAGTTAGTTTTATCACAACTATTTCCATTATTACCCTAAAATGACCACTCACGTTTTTAAACGCGCAACTTGAAGACCTATGTTACACTGGTTATAACGATGTTTTAGTTGCTTAATCGAATAGTGAAACTGTTACAGGAAGGAGGCTCTAAACTTTTAAATACATGCAATCGGCAATTTCATACATTTTTAACATTGTGTTAAAATTGTATACGTTTTGTAAATCTTAAATCTTACACATTACCTTTAGTTGTTCGAATTTCAAACACAAAAAGGAAGATTTAGAAAAAATTACTCTGATATTTCATTTAGTTGTAAGCAACTGGTGTTATAATTAATTATTAATTTCACGTATCAAAATGACTACATAGCTATAAAGTTATTTTTTAAAATTGTTTAGGCCAGGCTATTCAGTCACACTTGTCTAACTTGTTTTGGAGTATCCGTTGATATATTGCCATGTTTGTAGGAATGAGTTTGTGTTTTCTTTTACACACAAACATACATTCAATCTATATATTTTGGGAGGAAAAATAAAATTTGCAATATTCTATAAATCTTGGATTTTTATATAGTTATATTTAAAGTTTGTATAGATAGATAGAACTTGATTTTATTTTTGCTTTTATTTGTCAGTAATAAGACACCTACATTTTTGGCAATGATACAAGATATATATATATAAACCGCCAATTCATACATATACAATAATATGGTACCGTAGACTAAGATTTTAGATTTTTCTTCTACAAAATAATGTATATTATATTATGTTCTACGTGGAGGCTTTAACCAGATAAAAATAGTTGTTTTCATTTCATTAAAAATAATTTTGATAGAATTTCATACGTCCTTGTATTTATAAGTCAAGAAAAAATATTTTCAATTTTATATATATTTTACTTCTCTTGAAAAATTATTATTTTTTATAAAAGAGTTTAAATGTAAAATTTTGTAATATATATAAAACAAAATTTCAGTCATAATTAAACTTGACAGAATGAAGAAAACTTGATTTTATTTTTAAAAATGCATTAATTTTTTTTTTAATATTGCAGAATTTAATAGTGTCTGAAACCAAAAACATTCAATGTAATGGTCTACCGTTTAAATTGATAACATCTTGATGACACAAGGTGCTTTGGCTTCATGTGTAGGTGTTGCAGATCAGACTAATCTAGCCCAGTCTTTTGATTGCACATGTAGCCGTTATCTCAACTTCTTATGATCATAGACGTAAACATCGATGGGACAGGCACTTACGGAAGTGATGACTCAGGTCGATAATAGTCAGGCAGAGAGCCCCCAACATACCATGCACAAGTACCTGTGCACACTGTAACTGCGTCCTCGGAAGGAATGTATTAAGCATAAATGTAAATTTCAAGTTACATAAAAGAACAAGTTGTGCGTTTACTAATAACAATTTTTAAAACCTACATACAAAATTTCACGTTGATTACTTTACTAGATCTAAGAGTACCCACAAGAGGCGTGTACTGTTTGCGTCCGGCCAAGTGTCCACAAACACGTATAGGTGTGTGTGTGTGTGTGTGTATGTGTGTGTGTGTGTGTGTGTGTGTGTGTGTGTGTGTGTGTGTGTGTGTGTGTGTGTGTGTGTGTGTGTGTGTGTGTGTGTGTGTGTGTGTGTGTGTGTGTGTGAGAGAGGGAGAGAGAGAGCGTGCGTGTATGTATAAAGATTCATTAGTTAATGAAATACAGTTTTTGTCATCCACTGAAGTTTAAAGAGAAGTTTTATGTCCTCTAGTTGATATAATTTAATACAGATGATTCAAATATTTATTCATAAATTAAATTTAAAAAGTTGATGTCTTCAGATCCGATTTGAACTGACGGATTACATTTTTTAAATCCAGCTGATTTTAGATTAAGTGCTAGAACAGTTGTTTGAACATGTAGGTAATGCTACTGTTATTATATAATTTGTAATTATTAACCAAGTAAGTAAAATAAAAGTTGTCCTTGTTGACTTAAGAACGACTCGTTTTTAAATATTTTTTTTTTATTTTACAATGTATTGTTCTAATATATTTTCTAATATATTCTCAAATGTTAAAATAATTTTCTTATATGCTGTTCTGGCTTTACTACACTATTTACATTTAATGGGGGGAGGAACTTTACAGTTTTCTAAAATGTTGCTAATTGCACTGAACAAATAGTTCTATAGTGACAATACAATAATAACGGTTCTTAAGGGCGATAAAGAATTTAGTTTTTAATGATAATATTTAGGTCGTATTGCTAAACATATACAGGCCAATTAATAGATTCGTACATTTCCCTGTTAAAAAAGAGCATTGTTGTCGTTGTAATATGTGTTTTAGGTATTTTTTTTTTAACTAAAGACAATTTCTTTATTAAAAAAATAATTCCCAATTCTTGGCCAAAAGACAAAAATCCTGTCTAAACGATTTATGAAAGTTATTAGATTTCTTTATGTATTATTGTGTTTGATGTAATAATTATCATGTGGTACTTTTCCTAAAGGCGATTATTTTAATATTTCAGCTGATCTAATTATGGGCAATATTCAAGTTATTGTTTCTTCATCTTTTGTTATTAAATACTTTTTATTACAAACACAAATAAACCTTATTTTTAGAACTGTGGGATCAAGGAAAATTTTCATTAGTTTTTAGGGACAACTCAACCAATGCCTATTTTGATTTAAAACTATACATTGTTTGCTTATAAAAAAAAGTATTAAAAAGTTGAACGAAATGCAAAACAAATCTAGTTAATTATTTGCCTTTAGCAAATAATGCGGCTTTGATTACTGAAGCGTGAGATTATTGTTTAGGCTCACAATATAAAGATTTTCTTTATACAAAATATTGGAAGGTGTATTTTGGTTTCGAGGTTAACCTGAGGCTATCTAGCCTTTTTGATGACGTGCGAATTGTTAGAAGTTGCATTTCGAAATAGCGTTTAGAATTTAAAGTCAGAGTTTTAATTATTTTAATATGTAGACATTATTTGTGAAATTATTTAAATTATTATCACATTCAGACATCGTCATGGATAAAACATACAACAATTCTGACAATATTTTGCAATAAAAACTTAGTGGAAAGATTGCATTTCTTTTATTATAAATGTAATTCTGTGTTTCTTAATAAAATTTTCATAAATGCTTTAGAAGAGGTGTTAAAACGATTATACAAATAATTATAAACCTACAAATGTTTATTATAAAGCTTGAATAAATTTGTTCGTTTTAAATTTGTTCTAAATTATTTACCTTTACGATATTTGCTTTTAAACCGCTACGACAATTTTGTACCCCTCCCCCCTGTGTCTGGCATTGTGATATTGCGTTTATTCGCTTCAATAAACGGCGACACAGCCCCAAATACAAGGGTGGGTAGAGGGTGTGTGTAAATGTTCAATCCGGGAACTTTCACTTCCTTATTGCACTGATCCTAATGAACTAACACAATTATTGGCATCATTGTTTCCACTAATAAAAGATGTATTTATTATTAATAAAAGTTTTTATGATTTTAGGACCTAATATATTTTTGAATGTTAAAGATATATTGCCTGTTTCACATTGAAACAAACCTTTATTATTTTATATAAAATAAACTTGGCCAATAAATACTAAAAAACCACTCGCCACAAATGTTTTTCTTTAAACCTGATGTACATATCTGTTATCAAGTAACCATCCTCAGAGGCAAACAAAAACGTTGTATTAGGTTTCCTTGATTACCATGTATCTGAGAGTGGGTACGTGGTCCAAGATGTACATCAGGATAGATTCAAAATATTTGTGGTTATTTATTTCTTAGTATTATTCGTATTTAACAAAGTTACTTTATTTTCCCACCATATACTTAAAGATAGATTTCAAAGGTTTAAAGTCAAAAGTCGGATATCTTAGCGCAATAGAACGGTCAAACACCCTCTAAGATTCCATTGACTCTAAATCCACTGCAAAGACTTTAGCCACTGTGTGACCTAACCTTCCAGAAACGAAAAAGTATATTTCTAGCATTGTTTGAATGTAGCCTTTATATCAGCTAGCGACCTCCTAAGTATCCTCATGAAATACAAAACATGGTTATATTATAAGGATAATTCAACAGTTCCTCACAGAAAATAAGGATTTCAAAACATTTCAGAATGAGGACAACCATGCCCATAATACAAAATTCGTTATGTAGAATACAATTTTAGTAAATGTTAGGTGATGAAGGTTGTATAATTTTAATTTATTTCTTAGAAAGTATGTAACATAAATCTAAAAGGATTATATGTTTTAAGAGCGTTTATTTGTTTTGATGTGTGTCTCGCACTTGTAAATTATATTGAATTGATAATAATATCACTTTCTTGTGTTGTATCTTGATATATTTTTGTAATTTTGTAGTTTAAGTGGTTTTATAAATGATTTCGTTTTGTCATTTCAAAAAAGCTTTTGTATTTAACACGATCTAAACTCTTCTTCACCAAAAATTACTAGCTACTTTGTCACAAATGTAGTTTATTAATTTACAAGTCATTGCTGCTTATCTACCAAATAACGTAAATTATATTTCGGAAATAGATTTCTAAATATAATAAAACCGTATTATTTTTTCTGTAACAGAATATCAATGTATATATATATATATCCACGTTTGATTCATATACAAGCTCAATAATTATTAAGTCATGTACAAGCCCTGCTAGAAGATAGGAAACACTTGCGGATAGGAATATTCCTTTGTCTCATGGTCTGACAAATTAAGGATAAGGAACAATACAGTTGGGTATTATTATTTTTTTTATATTTCTATTTGCAATAAATATTATAGCTTTCAAATCTAACGTAAAAAAACTTATTTACTCTACTAAATTTTGAAACATCATGTTTAACTATGGGTGTTTTTTTTTATACATTTAGGCTAATCTAAAGCAAACTTAAAGCCCGTCCTTCACACTGTGTGCTATTTAGAAACTTTTTGCTCTTTCAGAATATAGATTTTTTAGTTAGTAATTTGTTTTTATTTATTGTTGTTTTCAATAATTGATTATATGAGACTCAATTATTGATTCCATAAAATTTATACTTACATAATAAGTACTTACTATAACTTAAATGTAAATTGTATAGTACTATATATATATATATATATATATATATATATATATATATATATATATATATATGGAAAACATATATTACACATACACACAGACACACACACACAAACAAACAAACACAATCAAACACATTCACTCACACACACACACGCGCACGCACACACACACACACAAACACATTCACAGACACACACACCGAACCACACACACAAAACTAACGAACAAATAAACAGACACACACAGTCACATGTGTTCATAATTTTCTAATGTAACTTGACTTATACAATTTAAAAATGTACATTTTAATTTCAAGTATATGGGAATTACATTTTTAAGTATCTCGTAGTATGAGCTCTATTATTTAAGAAAAGCCTATTTCATAACCATTTCTTTCCAACTTTTTATAAACACAAATAAATCATGAAATCTTATTGTTTGACTGTTATATTATATTTTAACATTGAGAGAAATTTTTTTTATTTTAAATTCGAAATAGCTAAGATTGAATGAAGTAAAGAATAAATACTGGTAAACGGATCACACGTATATCATATATACTGGCAGGAAAAAGACTTTAGGACAAACTAATATTCAAATATTAGAATATTTAGAATATAAATTAATAAATATTCTTGTATTTGAATAACCTATGTTATTTCAAAATATAAATAAACACACATATATATATATATATATATATATATATATATATATAATAAATTAAAAATATTTCAAAAAGAAAAATACTTTTAATGAATATATTTATTCAAAGCTTTTCACCAACAAAATAGTACCAGCATCTTCAGGAAAATAATTATCTAATAAAATAGTTTTACAAAATTCCTATAAAAAATATATACATATATTTATTCATTTATTTACCATCATAGTTGCCTATATTTGTTGCCATGAGCAAACTGTAATAAAGGAACTCAAAACATAAACTAATATGGTCGTGTCAAATTGTGGAATATTAATTATAAGTTTACACTTCGGTTTCGGCTGCTTTCGAAATGCTTCAATACAAGTAACTTAATTTAGACCAGAGCATTAATTGAGGTTAGAAATACTGGATCGTTTTGTGAGTGAAAGTAACGCTTAATCTAGAGGCAACAAAACCGGAAACCAGTATCTAATTTTCATTTTGAATGAAACGAAGGCTATGTGAAATTACAAAACATCACTAAAACAATTTAATTAGTTCTACAAAAACACATCTACTAAATTTTCTCAAGATACATTGGAAATATCGTATTCTGGACTAAGGAAAATGTTTTGGTGATATATTTGTTATATAAATGTTTCTAATGTATATTATTATTAAACATTATAACATCTATATTAATTTTTTATCGAAGCAAATTTATACACCAACACACACACACACACACACACACACACACACACACACACACTCACTCACTCACACAAACAAATATAATCTACATACTGAATGCTCGATATATATTAATATAATAAATATGGTGATATGTTTCCTTGTAATATATTTATTAGTTTAAAAATATTGCAAAAACAGATATTTGTATAAAAAGTATTCTTGTATTTAAAATATTTTTAATTTATTATATATATATATATATATATATATATATATATATATATATATATATATATATATATATATATATATATATATGTGTGTGTGTGTGTGTGTGTGTTGTGTGTGTGTACATACACACACACACACACACAAACACACACACAAACACACACACACACACACACACACATATATATATATATATATATATATATATATATATATATATATATATATATATATACTAGTCAAAAAACTGATAAAAATCAATATCAGTACAACTAATTGTTGAACCTATTTCAAAATATTTGTCTTTAATGGCAATATATATAAAAATATAGGCTTAGGTTTATGAAGGGAGTGACTTGAAATTTTATATTTGTACTTTATTAAAAATTCATTTTCTGCCTTCCTACTATTTAACATTCATGTTGATGAAAAGATCAAAAGAAATTGCAGTACCAAAACTGTTGTTGTAACATATATAAAGCTTATAAAGCCAATATTTTCACGGTTTTTTCCAGATAGCAACATAAACTGTCTAAAGGCAACCGTATTTCTTACTAGTAAGTACGATTGCAGAATCAATGACGGGAAATCTATGTCAGCAATATTGAAATCCCTCCTCTTTGCATGTGAACACGCTTCAGGTTAAATAGAATGTGTCATGCTGTGCTGATTTTATTAAATTCTGTTTATATGGTCTTATGTTTTGTTATTATGTATAGTTATACGGGGAGAAGAACGTAAATTCACGTGTGTATTCAGTTTTATTAGTATCCAGTTTTTGCTCTATTCAGCTTTATATCTAGTTGTATTTGAATTCATTTGTAGTTGGAATGAATTGTAGTTGTATTCTGATGTAGTTATATTCAGTTTTTTTTATATCTAGTTGTATTTGTATTCAGCTGTAGTTGTAATGACTTGTATTTGTATTCAGTTTTATTTGTATAGAGTTGTATTTGTATTCAAACGTAGTTGTATTCAGATGTAGTTATATTCAATTTTTTTTATATCTAGTTGTATTTGTATTCAGCTGTAGTTGTAATGACTTGTATGTGTATTCATTTTTATTTGTATAGAGTTGTATTTGTATTCAACCGTAGTTGTAATGAGTTGGAGTTGGATTCATATGTAGATTTATTCAGTTTTCTTTGTGTCTAGTTGTATTTGTATTCAGCTTTATTTGTAATGACCTGCAATTGTATTCAGATGTAGTTATATTCAGTTTTTTTATATCTAGTTGTATTTGTATTCAGCTGTAGTTGTAATGACTTGTATTTGTATTCAGTTTTATTTGTATAGAGTTGTATTTGTATTCAACTGTAGGTGTAATGAGTTGTAGTTGTATTCAGATGTAGTTATATTCAATTTTTTTTATATCTAGTTGTATTTGTATTCAGCTGTAGTTGTAATGACTTGTATTTGTATTCAGTTTTATTTGTATAGAGTTGTATTTGTATTCAACTGTAGTTGTAATGAGTTGTAGTTGAATTCATATGTACATTTTTTCAGTTTTCTTTGTATCCAGTTGTATTTGTATTCAGCTGCATTTGTAATGACCTGCAATTGTATTCAGATGTAGTTATATTCATTTTTTTATATCTAGTTGTATTTGTATTCAGCTGTAGTTGTAATGACTTGTATTTGTATTCAGTTTTATTTGTATAGAGTTGTATTTGTATTCAACTGTAGTTGTAATGAGTTGTAGTTGGATTCATATGTAGTTAAATATTCAGTTTTTTTTATATCTAGTTGTATTTGTATTCAGCTGTAGTTGTAATGACTTGTATTTGTATTTGGCTGTAGTTGTATTCAGTTTTATTTATATCTCAAATTACTACTAATTTATATATTTATACATTTATTTATTGTAAATATGCGAGAAAGAATGAGAAAGAGAGAGAGAGAGAGAGAGAGAGAGAGAGAGGGAGAGACCTAGCCTTATTCTACAAAATGCGAAAAGTTTGATTAACTTTAAAAATTTAAAATGGTAGATTTTGTGACAAATAATATCACTCAAAGTGAAACCCTTCAAATTGATTTTAAATACCCAGGCTTTACTTTAGCATGTATTTACAAACTTTAAAGCCACATTTATCTTTCATTACTGCTAATTATTTCTGGAAAGGAAATTAACCAATAAATTTTAAAAAAATCCCTTCAAACTTTGCTTTTCTTTAGGAGATTCCTTCAATTCACTAATTTAAAAATAATAGTTTCATATTTATTGAGTTTTAAAATTTTTAATAATTTTATTTACATTAATTTCCTCTTTCTATTATTTCTAAAATGTTTTATTATCAACGTCTAAACAATCAATCCAAACTTTGATTATTATACCTTAAAGTTCGTGTATTTTATTCTATTTATGCTCTCCGCAGTTTTTTATCATTTTTCTAAATTAAATATAATTATATATATATATATATATATATATATATATATATATAATATTAAAATATATTGAACTTAGTATTTTTGTAATAATTAACTACTTTTCTTTGCAAAGTCTATTCAGACCGAAATAGTTTTACTCACAACTGCTTAACTCTAATTTGTTGGTTTTAAATTGGTCTTAGAAAGTCTTTACTAGTTTGCTTCTTTATGACTATTTTCGGCATTAGGGTTCTTGTCAAGGGATCAGTGGTATTTCGACCTATGTCAGAGGTATCTCTTGGGCAAAATAGAGATAAAGTTTGTAGCTTTAATTTTAATCAGTTCAGAGTATGCTTGCTTCCTTCTACTGGAGTATTTGTTGGATAAACACTGATTCATTTGTTAGTGCATTTTATCAGCTAGGAAATTACAGCTGCAAAATTCTCACCTGTGCTTACTTTTTCAATGGCTTCATTGACCAGACCTTAGCGCATTCCATCACCATTTCAATTAGATTGTTAATTTTGTGCTCCTGATCAATAGTCGAATGTATTTAAATCCATATTTATTAATTTGAATTAGTTTTCCATTATCAATATTTGTTTGGACCCTGTTATCACTGGATTCTCGTAAAGTTTAGATAACATTGAAAGATATGATATTAGTATATATGGATTACATTAGTTGTATCTATTTTAAATAGTTGACAAATTACTTTTGAATACTTTAAGAAAATTTACAGTGGTTACACTTTTGGTATTGTGTACACATTATTTACTGGATAAACTAATTTTTTGCATTTATGTCTGTTAAATTTGGTCTTTGCAATTTATGTTTATTGATTACCACTTTATTCATAAATTGTCCGTTGTATGATTCACGATAATGTAATTATGAACTAGTACACTACTTTTAAAGGGAAAACGTATATAGCGACGCTTACATCAACTCATTACTTGGATACAGACATACAATTTCTACACAATATAATTTCCGTCAAGAAAATGCGTCACCACAAAGTTTATTAAGAATAACATATGATTTCATGCAACAATTGATTTTGTGATGTAGGTTTTGTAAAATAGCTGTTTTATACGTAGGTCAGCTGTTTTTTATTTTAATGAATGTTAAAAAGGAATACGTTATTATTAAATGATCTTTATCAGTTATTAAATAAGTTAAGTATTTAAATTTTGGTAAATTACAATATAAGTAACTCAATAAGTTATACATAGGATATATATATATATATATATATATATATATATATATATATAACTAATATGAATAATAAGATAATATAAGGTATGAATTTTACTCCAATTATTGAAATAAAAATCATTTTACTGATACTTTTTGAGAAATGACTTCAAATGAATTTGTTAAACAAATTTGTATTCAGTTATCTTCTAATGAATGTTTTTTTACCTACCTTATTTAATTTATACATATATTTTTTGTTATATACCTTGATAAATAATTATAATTAATGAATTGTTATCTTTATAAACGTATTTTAGTATATATCTTTAAGGTTTGAAATAAATTCGTTTACATAATTCAGCTTCAAGAATCCATTCAGCTTAATCCATTAAGTAGATGAATTAGAGGTAAAACAAGTAATATAAAAAAAATTCAAGTCAACAACAAAAATGTTATTTTATTTTCTTTTTATTTTATAATCACAAGAAATATATATATGTATACTCAAACGGCGGAATTAGAATAAAAAGTGTTAAAACTAAAAAGCGAATTTCCTTGCAATTTTCCTTTTTCTTTCCCTCGTAAGGTGTAGGGCTATTATTTTTGTTTGTTACAATTTATACACTTTATTATTTTCTTTGCTTGCATTGTGTTGTAGTTTCTTTTCGATTTCCTTGGACTTTGTCCATTTGTGAATTAAGGTTCGACAACGTTAGACCAAATTGTTTATTTATTTCTTTAAATTCATAGCACGAATTTAAGGCTGTACAATGGAGGTTTCGACAACAATCAGAAGGGAGCAATAGACAAATTCATATAGATCTTTGAGAAATAAACTGCTAGCTATGGAAAAGTTGGCTCAGTGCCAAAAGCACTAGCTAGACTTTAAACATGAAACTCAGTTCGAATCCGGCGTAGAATCTCAATTTTTTAAAAATTAATAATTAAACAAATATTTTAATAAAACTGTCTTAACATCAATTATCCTTTACTACAAATTGAAAATAATTATTTGAACGCAATTGGATGGATAAATGTTTTTTTATTAACGTTTGATAATTTGTACTGCAAGATATAATTATATATATATATACAGTATATATATGCGCGTGTGTGTGTGTGTATGAATGTAAGAAGAGTGTGAGCTAATAGAAGGAAATAAAAAAACAGATTCGTAACGTAACAGCCAATCTCTCTACACTGTCCTGTAACAACCTGCTGGAAACCTTTACAAGTTGCACCAAGTAAGTACAATAAAGTTATAATTGCAAGGCGCGTATTGAGAAGCGGTAGTTGTCAGTTTGTAAAGGTTACTTCAAATTGCTGCTCTGAATAACAATCAGTGCCAAGTCTAACTATTCCAGCAAACCTAATTATAAGGTTTCTCTGTCACAATGGAACAGCATTATCTTAGGGACTGTAACACGTTTGTCTGTCTATACAGGATTGCTATGACGATGGAGTTCGGAATTTGGCAACTGAATTATTGTTAGGATTATCAATATTACAAGAGAAACAATTGAATAACTAAACATCTTATCAATAATATAATATTAATAATATAATTAATAATTATAATTAATATTGTTGTTAATATTAATATAATCATTATTTTGTTTTATTATCATTTTTAAATAATATATACCCATCCTAGTTATTTTATTAACGTTTGCAACACTAAAGTATTTTTATTAACATGATTACTTGTAATGTACAAATTTTACAAAGTAATTCATCCTATTTTCCAATGGAATTTCCAGGTGTTTGGAACGTTTTTCATATTTTAGGTCATGATAAATGTTAAGTGTTTGGAATTTAATAGATTTTTTAATATCAATTAAAATTAAAAAGCTGAAATACTTATACATTTATATGGGTTATATAAGGCAAGACATACTGATACTTTCGGACATCAGAGGTAGGTTAGATAACATATTCTATCTACAAGAAGATCTGAAGTATATCACGATAAAAGCACATACAAGCAAAAATATTAGGACACAATTAACAGTTGGTTTGCAAGGGCAAATAGGTCGTCATAATATTTAGCCAAGCTCCCCACGATTCTTATAGGACCTATGTGTTTAACCTTTTTTTAATTAATTATTCAAGTATGTTTTTCCATGTAGAGCAATGAATAGAATGTTTTCTCTCTCCCCCCTCCTCCCCCCTCTCCTCCCCCCTCTCCTCCCCCTCTCCTCCCCCTCTCCCTCCTCTCTATCTCTTTCAAATTCTCCGTCTCTCTCTCTCTCCCTCTCTCTCTCCCCCTCCTACCCCCTCCTCTCTATCTCTTTCAAATTCTCTCTCTGTGTTTCGTAAATTTCAAGTCATTATTTAAATTCTTCAATATATCTCAATATTCTGAAATTAATTTTATCATTTCTTATTTCTCTTCTGCGCTTAGGCGTTCTGTTCTAATTAAATATATTTCTAATTTATTTCTTATCTTTTTAAACATTTAGGATATTTTCTTGGTCTATATTGATTTGGTGAGTTTTGAAAATATTTAATGGTTCTACATTGGTGAGCTCTACTGCTAAATGATTGTGTTTAATTGTGCTAATAAATATACCTCCTAAATTTTAATTTTTAAATTGCTCTGAGGAATTTTTAATCCGTCTCGATGCCAGTAAACACACAAATATAACTCATTCTCTTTTAATAATGTTATGTATTTTTAACTTTGTTATCTGTTGGATTCGAGCTTTAGTCGCATAGCATACGTGATTATATATATATTTGTATATAGTTATACATAAATATAAATATAAAAATAAATAAATAAAAAATATATATATTTATTGAAAGAGAGAGAGAGAGAAAGAGAAATAAGAGAGACATGATTAGGTTTTGTTGTATTTTGAATAGGTTATAAGAGTCTATGAGTTATTTTTTGTATAATGAGTCTTAACTACAATGACAACTTTTATAACTAATGAAGCAATAAAAGTAAATACATTTAAAAGCGTGGGATGAAGCAGGTGCGAAAACTGTTTATATTTAGTGAGCTTAATTGAAGAGAATGCCAAAGGCGCTGCGCATTCTGGCTCGGAAGCGACGAGCAATGTTCTACAGCCCTATGATGTCGGTTTATTTTTACAAAACACGTGTGGAGTAAACTGAAGTGATATGTTTTTAGCAGTGTAGTTGGAACGAATGGTTGCGTAAAATTATCCTATTAGTAAATGACTAATATTAGTGTGGCTAATAGTCAGAGAACTGGTTTTCTCCACTTTGAACAATTATATAGCACCTGCTTGAACATCAAAAAAGTCCTCTCTTTTTTGTACTTGAAGATATCGAATAAAAGCTTTTGGCTAACTAAAAATGTTCTATCCTCTATAAAGTCCAAGAAATAATGCTTCTACTTTCAATCGCTTATACTTATTCATACCCTGATTAATTTAGAAGTATATAAGAAAACTAATTTTAAATTTCGTAAAAATACAGAATAAATAAACGATTAATGTAGGGATCGTATGGTACTACGAGTAAGGGCCTAAGAATAATTATATCAGGAGTATCCTAATGTTTCATAGACATAATCATTATGAATAAATGTCAGGAATGATTCGTTAATGAGCCAAGGCTAGCGTAAGTTTCGAAA
Organism: Prosapia bicincta; assembly: GCA_036971475.1. Taxonomy (NCBI): domain Eukaryota; kingdom Metazoa; phylum Arthropoda; class Insecta; order Hemiptera; family Cercopidae; genus Prosapia; species Prosapia bicincta. The sequence goes on along the minus strand of JBAIZL010000004.1, from coordinate 39,429,998 downwards.
CGGATATCTAGTCCTCCCTTGAAATAATAATCTTTTAAAGGTATTAGTTTTCAGGTGTTTACGGTTTTATAAGGTTTTCTACCAATTTAATTGAAAAAAATAAGTACTGAAGCTGTATCGAAATAGTTTTGGGAATATTAAAAGTAAGACAAAAAACTTGTAGTATATGTTCAATTTTTTGAACTTTGTAAAATGTATAATAAAACCATATCGGGTTTTAATAGCTTGTAGAAAATTTAATTGTTGGCAAATTGACATAAATAGAAATAATATTTGCAAAAGAGAAAAATAACTTTCAAAATATAAATTTCATTAGAACTAATCAAACAGGAACTTGGCTAAAGAAACAGAAACCAAACTTTATCATTAGGTTCGTCACAGTTTTCATTTTGTAGTGAATCTACAATGAATTTATCGCTATTTATGTTTAAAACAAAAGAAACATAAACATGTAGTCATTTATTAGATTTCTATAGCTATATATCTATATCTATAATATTGCTACAAAGGGTCCGCTTAGATTGTTAAACATAATTTTGCTAATCGTAACCAAACGATTCATCAAGGAAGCACATGGCTTTCAGTGTGGCAGTTTTAATACGCTTCAACTTATATAGGGTTTAGTAAAATGCGTACAACCGTACAAAGTTATACATGATCTACCGTTAAATTCTTTCTTTTTACTTAACTAAGTAAAACTATCTACGTTACCCGGTTATAACAGGTTTATTTATAGAAAATTGACCAAAATAGTTTTAAAGGGAAAAGTCTGATGATTTATGGTACACGACTGATAAGTACAAGATCTTTCACGCATGATCAGACACAACAGTAAGTAGTCTCGTAATGCTAGAATCTTCTGGGAGTAGTGGATGAAAAATACTGGAAGCGGAAATTGACACTTGAGTTGACACAACAGCTAAATTGATCTAGAATTTTCTAGTAGGAGAATAAAAGCCGATATAAAATGTTGAATAAATGTGAAGAAAATGAGTGTTTACAATGTAATGAGAAGAGTAAACATGTTTAGTGACGGTAGTGACAGTTTAGTGTGTTTCAAGTGTAAATAGACCATTATCGAACTCATTAAGTATTAAAACAAGTAATTAAAACTGTGTTTGGACTCTTTATAAAAGTTAAACGTGACGATAATAGTAGCTATAAAAGTTTATGAATCTATAAATAGTTGTTTAGTTAAAATAATCTGGGTTAAATCACAGAAAGATCGTACCGTCAGTATTCCTAGCTTAAGGTAAATCGTTGCTGAATATATTCTTACCTCTAGCACACTTGTTATTATTGTATAAACAACATTATCCTACTTGACGCTATGACGCTATGTAGGTAGTTAGTAAAATAGCAATGTGTATTTGATAATAGTGCTTGTTTACAAAGATACCATAAGTTTATACAGATTAATGTTTTTGAGGTGATTTTGCAATTACCTCCGTAACTAGCAACCTTGACATTTTACTGAATGGTTATTAGAGTTAGTTCCAAACAAGCTCTGAGAATAACAATAACAGCTGATCTCTACAACGTTAAGTAATTGGAATCGATCCGAAGTTTGTATTGTTTCACCGACTCCATTCTACCAGGAGTTGCAATCTACTTGGACTCCTATTGAGTATGGTTCTCATCTCATTTACTTGCGCTGGTTACTTTACCATTAGGTATGCCACAGTTGTCATTTTGTAATGAATCTACAATGAATTTAATTCTATTTAAGTTTAGAAGAGATGAAACATAAATATGTAGTTATTTGTTATATTTTTGTTGTTATAACTCTACGAGTTGACATAACTCCATATCAAGATATAGCATCAACGGGTTTGGCTAGGACTGGTTGAGATAAGAGTGTTGAAGGCAACCAAATGATTCAAGATGGAAGCAAATAACTTTCAGTGTGGTAGTGGTAATAGGTGTCAGCTTATATCGTGTTAAGCCAAATGTGTCACGAATATTTTCATATTTATGTCTTTTGCATGGTGAAGTTACCATTAAATTCTTTTTTTTACCTGAATAAGAAAATATGATCAAATGCCCAAATAGAACAGCTTTATTTATAAAAAGTGACTAAAATAGTGCAACGAGCAAAGCCCGGTGATTTATTGTATAGGGATTAAACACCTATCAGTTCTTGCACGCATGAACGAACACAACAGTATATAGTCTCCAAACTCTAGAATCATTTGGGAGTAGTGGGTAGAAATCACTGGAAGCTGCAAGCCGATATAAACTGTTGGATGAGCGTGAAGAAGTGGAGTGTTTACAATTTTATGAAGAGAGTAAACGCTTTAAAGGACAGACAGTGACAGTTTCAAGTGCGCCTCAAGTGTAAATAAACTTTTAGTGAACTCATTACTTTTAATAAAACAAGCAATTAACACTGTTTTGATGCTTTTGTAAACGTTAAACGTGTAGATAATAGTAGCTATAAAAGTGTATGAATTTATAAATAGTCATTTAGTTTGAAATTGCTCTACATTTACTGTATTAGATCGTATTCCTAGCTTAAGGTAAATCGTTGCTGAATTTATTGTTACACTTACACATCTAGTACACTTATTATTACTTTATAAGCAACAATATCATACATGACGTTATGTAGGTAGCTAGTACAATAGCAATCTCTAATTATCAAAAATATTATTATTTATAAAGGAACCATAACTTTATACAGGTTCATGTTGTTGAGGTAGGTTTGTATTTTCCCAATTTTAACGACTGTTAATAGTATGCGACTTTTAATATTCATTTCCTAATATTTAAAAAACATTTTTAAGTACCATCTGTGAAAAACGTCATGCAATCCTTATCAAAACAATATTGATTATCTTTTTAGATTGAATATTAAAATACCAATGAAATTAACAAACATTGACTTTGCAAAAACACAGTAGATCTGAGATAATTGATTTATTTATTCTGACAGTTTTATAAATAGTTAAACATTACAGCGTTTACCAAATCGGAAACACAATTAGGAGTATAGGTCAAATCTAATAAGCTGGCACTTGGCTCTTAGGTAGAAATTGTGTATTCGTCTTCCAGAACACATCAGGGACTGTCGTCATTCCTCGTTGGTGCCATAAATCGCTGTCTACTCCACCCAACCCTTAGAAAATTCTTTTAACACTCTTCCGTCAACGCCTGATTTGCATTTTTGGTATTTATTTTATACATTAAGAACTATTAGTATGTAACAACATAATTGAGTCAACCCTATGAGTAAGCGGAAGTCCAAAAGTCAATGTTTTTTTTAAAATTGGCCTGTGAGCACCTCCACACTCCTCTGGACCTCGGCCTCCGAACAATGCACGTAGCCCATAAGTGCCAGCTTATAAAGTTTTACTTATAAATTGTAGTAAACTTTTAATTTTATTTTATAAACTTTTAATTATTTAACTTTTTATTTTACAAACTTCCATTTTATAAGAGTAATTGATAATTAGCAAACTTGTTTCCGTTTGTAAAGAGTTAAATTACTGTTTATGTTTTGACATTTTAACGTTAAGATAAAATTGTGTGTGTTTTAAGTAGTACGTGTACAAAAAAACCTAATAAATAATCTTAGAGATGAAATAATAAACATTTTAACTGATTTTCTACAAAAAATGTTGGACTGCATCATTTTCAAATTACTAAAGTATTATACAGCGTTGTTGCTAAAGTAAAACACGTTTTCCCATTGGGTAATACAATTTTGTGTTATGGAGGAGGCAATGCTATAAGACGACAGTTTTGTGGACGGAAGCCGCATTTGTAAGCTTGCCGTGAATATTCAATTTTTCCGCTACATTAGGCACAATATTTCTGGCAAAACTCTGACTTTAGTGTCGCGTTGCATCGGCTAAAGATAGACACTTTGTCAAATTCAATTTATCATAAATGTGTTGTGTTTACCTTTTTTATTATTATAACGATTCATTAATATCTTTGAGGATAAACTAGCAACTATAGGTTTCCTAATTCCATTTCATTAATGTAAATTAAATGTTATGGAATCAAATAAATTACTGCTATTAAAATAATTATTAATTTAATTTTCAATACAAAATAGCTTTGGTTTTTTGTCTTTCTTATGTTAAACAAAAACGTGTACAATACATGACTCTAAATTTTAACAAATAGCTATTCTACAACAATATGACGTATATTTCATGTCTTTTATAAAGGGGTTTTTGTTGGCAGATATACAGTTTACAATAAATAATAACATCATAGAAATTTAATTCTCAAAGAAATTGAAGGATTTGTCTTCTATCAGAAGGTTTTCGGACGCTCTCAATGTGAACCTTTCAAGACTAAGACACGATTAAAGCGTGAAGAATACAATATAAATATATATATATGTATATATATAAATATATATATATATATATATATATATATATATATTGTAACCTACATTGTTTAAAATAATTTACCTTTAGGTTATATTTCTTTATTTATCCTACTTTTCTATAGTCACACTTTAAGGTTTCTAAATAATTAACAATCATATACATTTAACATCACTCACTTATTCATCTGATATCCAGTTGTTACAAATTATACCAAATTATATTATATTACGATGCAGTGACAAAGATTGCTAAACTAATACTACAATTACTAAAAATGTCTACTGTTGAGGGTCTAGGGTTTTTTTTATACAATAAAGTTTAATAATTACAGTGTTGAATTTCTTTTTCCCTCTGGTGTGATTATGGTATCTTCTATAAATTAGGAAGTGGTGAAAAAAAACAGTTTCAATTTTAAAAATAAAATAAATCAAATTGGTTCTGAGTTTACTAATTTAGAAATCTCTGTAGACTAAATCTGATGTAAGAAAGATTGTAATTATTGTTGCGTTCATGGCTGAACTTTTACACATAAATAACATACTTTCCTTATTTCTTTACTATCTGTCTAATTCACATCCCAATTTTAAACTTCTACACATATATAACTAACAATTCTCGTAACTCTTCTCAACAAATTTACCCCTTTTAAAACATCGCTTATAACTTTGTCCCCTCCCCAAATACGTTTGCACTCTTCTGAACCCCCTTAATATCCCGCCTTACGTATTTCAGTTATTTCGGTGATTCCAATGCCTTTTACAAATAATTTTACATGGTACAGTGTTATATCCCAGGGCAATTAGGTCACTTGAAATACTTAAATCTTAAATACTTGAACCCTTCTTTCGATAGGTTTCCCACACTGGTTTATAACTACCCTCGGAAAAAAACAATGGTTATGCCTTCTTTGAATCATACAATTCAAAGCTTTTCCTTGGCAACATCATCAGGAATTGTAATCATCATTATTGTAACCAACAATACCTGATGATGTTGGGTTATTCCTGATGAAGTTGTTAATGTTTGTCAACGAAAAGCCTTCAATTGACTCAATAAATTATCCTTGTATTTTTATCTTCTCTTATTTTTTCATTAATTTACAAGAATGCAGATATATATATATATATATATATATATATATATATATATATGTATATATATATATATATATATATATATATATATATATGTATATATATATATATATATATATATATATATATATATACATATTTGGGTGTGTGTGTATGTGTTTATACACACACACACACACACACACACACACACATATATATATATATATATATATGTATGTATAAACACACACCCACACACATCACACACACACACACACACACACACACATACACATACACAAACAAACACACACCCACCCACACACACAACACACACACACACATATATATATATATATATATATATATATGTGTGTGTGTGTGTGTGTGTGGGTGTGTGTGTACTTATTTATTTATATAAGACATACGTCTATGTACGTAAAACGTGTGTGTCTATATATATATTTATATATATATACGAGGGGCCCATATGAATGGTACAAAATCATTTGAACTTCGACTAATAAATTCGTTTCATATTTATAACCTGCTGAATAAATAAAATAATATTCTGTATGTTATACTGTGAACTGGTAAGTAAAGACGTTAGCTAAGAAATATCTTGTAACTTCTCAGAGCACTAACAGTCATTATCCATGAAGTAAATCAGCAAAATTAAAATATTAAAACAGAACAAAACAAACTATTCATGAACGATATATTTCAAAGTAAAGCTGTTTTCGCATTTAGCCCTACGCTCTACATTAAGAAAAATTTATTAGATTTGATATTCATTTCTATATAACAAATTTTGTTTATTAAAATCGTAAATATCTTTATTAAATACGTTTATTTAGAAATGTATTCATTAAATTGATTTCACTATAAGAGTTAGTATCTCAAACTTATAACTATAAAGATTATGCCAAATAATAAATGACTCAAACAATATTTAACAACAATAACGCTCGGTTAACTATATGCATATTTTCGTTACGTATCTACTGTTTTCTACGGTAATGAAAATCCAAACCCGATTTATCAAGTTTGGTTTTCAAGTGATTACTTTTTTTTTAGCGTACCTGACCAGCAAAATTGAATGAGGGACATCTTTGAATTGGCATCAATCTAAAATAGTCACGTTTTAAAGCATTTGCTAAATTAAGTGTTAATATGATTCCCTCAAACAGCTGATTTTATGTAGTAATTCATGTTGTAGAACAGCTGATTTGAGACTGAAGTTATGTTACTATATTTACCATATATTAGGTCTAGATGTTATTATTTAATATTTTATAATAATTAATAAATATAAGAACTCATAGTTCAATCAATTTCATAATTCAAAATAATAATGGGCTCCAATAACTTTCCTCCAATTTTTGAAATGAAACATACTTAGGTGCCTCTGTTATGTTTAAAAACTTATTTCAAATAAACTCGTTTATTAAAATATGTATACCTGTTATTTTTAAATCTAATAAAGCTTTTCTAATAACAATTTTCTCTTAATATTATCTATATTACATTAAAACCTGTATCAACTACGTATTTAGTGTTCACATCTGTCAGCCAACTCTACTAACTGTATATGTTACCGGAAATTGGTTTTCCTTAGAAATTAATGTTCCTGAATTAATTTTGAACAAAACAGAGACTTTTCTTAAACGGTTGAGGTTTATAACACAAACCAATGACAATACTACGCTAAAAGATATATCACATGCTTCCATCTTCAATTCGAACTACTCTTATTATATATTATTCATCTATAATAAAGCATAATAAATACATAACATTTCTATATAGTAGCACTTACTTTGAGAGTAAATAAGGACGGCCAAAGAATTCCTTTAAAATTTTCAGTTAATTCCATAAATACATATAACTTTATATATGCTAAATCTATTGTACCCAGCTATATGGTAAAATATAATGTTCTTATCTACATATAAAAACTAACGAGCTTCCCTTTTGAGCTGCCCACTTATGTTTGTCACAGATGACTGCATTTGTTATTAATTCATTCATAAAATGTAAAACAGTCATGACAAGCCTAATCCAAACAGTGAGCCAAAAAATTCAATTTGTTTGTTAAGGACACGAAACACAGCCCCAGGACTTTAAAAATTCTGAAATCTTTTGAAACTAAAAATGTTTTTGTAAAAACAAACAAATATCGCATGCATGGAAAATCAAAGTGAGGTTAACCGAGTGGAATGAGGAGTAAATTTAGCTTTACATTTCAATAACTTCTATTTCTTTATTTCTGAGTACTTTAACCTCACAAAGTATTTCTTACAGTGATAATTTCTTTCAAACTTCAAATATAATTTATAACTAATGAACGTAATAATGAAGAATATAAACAATTATTAAAATGTTATTAATAAATAGGTATTTAATATACGTAATAATAATTAAATTGTAATATAATAACCGTAATATTGAAATACAGTTAACACAAAGTGGAAAGTAGGGGCTACAATTTGACAACGTAATTCATTCAAAATTTTTAAATACAAATTTAGTAGATGTGGATTAAAAGTGTGTTAACTATTAAAGACAAGTATTATAGGGCAAGAACGTAGGGTAACTCCTACTGGGGTTGGCAAAGAAAATTGATTTTAGTTACTTTTTATTTTATAATTATAATTACATAAAGTTACATATGGCAGAATCAAAATATTAAGGGGCAAAAAAGAAGGCGAATTTCTTTGCAATATCTCTTAAAATATTTTCCATTTTTTTCTCTATTCAGTACATGGCTTAGGACTTTCATTTTTGTTTAGTACTGTTTAATCGCATTCTGAATACCAATAATTCCTCATAATGTTAGGTTATTCCTGATGATGTGTGGTACTGTTTGCCAACGAATAGCTTTGAATTGTACGATTCAATAAATTATTCTTGTATTTATATTTCTCTTACTTACACAAGAATACATATTATATTATATATATATATAGGGTGTTTCTATTTATATATACAGGGTGTTTCAGAAAGATTCTTCTATACAGCACAAACCTATTCCTCTCATCAAAATGATTGGATACGTTCATATAAACATGGGTCCGAAAATACTTTTTTGGAGAGTTATACAGGGTCAAAGATTTTACCTAAAATTCAGCTCCCTCAGTGAAATTAACTCACTCAATTAGTTGCCATCATCACTTGACGAGACGAATTAACTTAGGAATAATATATTCCGCATTAAATTAAAATTTTCATTTACCTTTGTGTTAGATAATTGTTTCTATAATTAAAATTTTCCACTTTTCATCATCTTGCTTTCGTCCAACTTGTTCAAGTACCAGCCCAATGAAAAACAAATAATAAAACAGATAAACACATAAAATTAAAAGTAAACTACTTGTAAGGCCTTTCAGAAAAAGTTGCTGTAATATCTTAAAAAAAAAAAAATTGGTTATGAATTTAAAATGACTTAAAAATCCACGTGAAATTAAAATTATCAGATGCCTATTGGTACTTGTTTTCATAAGTGTTCATAAGTGAATACTAAGGATGGCTTTTACAAAATATTGATTATAATGTCAAAAATGAATGATTTACAAGAAATAGTTATAAGTTATTTTGCGACAATTATAACTATATATATATATATATATATATATATATATATATATATATATATATATATATATATATATATATATATATATATATGCAACACTGTTTTCTTGTATACACTTATCACTTTCACTTATGTACTTAAACAAGAATCTTACTTCGTATTTATGCGAGGTAACTTTCAATGACTGGCCTTGTTATTATCTTCGGGCATACTGAACAGGGTTGTTATAGACTGCGAGCTGAGTGGATTTCCCGTTAACCTTGGTCTACAGTTATGTTCTATTTTTAGATTCACTGCACTGTAGGAGTTTTAAAGTTTGTTTTGGGGTTAATATTGTCTATTAGATTGAATAATTTATCGTTTTTTGATTTTATTTGTATTTGTTCGTTAATAATATTAATTTTATTTTTATAAATTTCTAGTTGTTCCCAGATTGTCATTTTGAGGCCTTTTTGAAACTTTTTTATTAGGTGTACGTTTTTTAATGTGGCGAATGTGTGTTTGTTTTTGATGGCGTGTGTGGCTAAGTTTGAGTTATAAATTTCAGGTTTGATGTATGCATTGAGGTGTGCTTGATATCTCTCTTTTAATTTCTTTTTTGTTTGGCCTATGTATATTTTATTAGAGTCTGTTCATTCGATTTTGTATATTCCGTTATTAAGTGTGGGGCATATTTTTTTTCTGGTTGGTTTATTTTGTTAATTATGTTTCCTGTGTTTTTATAGGCTATGTTAATATTATTATTTTTTAGTGTTTTAGTTATTCCTTTTATGTTGTATCCTATGTATGTGAATGTAGCCCATTTTGTTCTTTGTGGTTCGATTTTAAGTTGTTTTAATTTATTTAATATTTTAAATTCTAATATATCTATAGATTTTTTATTGTATCCATTTTTTTGGGTCATTTGATATATTATTTGTTTTCTTTGGTTTTTTCTCCATTATTTACAGGTAATTTTAGCATCCGGTATAAAATTGAGTTGTAAGCAGCCATTTTATGTTGTGGGGAATGGTTGGAGTGGTTTGGTATTGTATTAATGGTTTGTGTTTTTTTCCTATAAATAGAATATTATATGTTATTTGTATATATGGTTAATGTTAGGTCTAGATAGTTTATTTTATTGTTTATTTCTTCCTCCATGGTGAATTGTATGTTAGGGTGTAAATTATTGATTTCATTTAGGATGATGTTATTATTTATTGCTTTATTTTGTGAGATGTATAATCCATCGTCAACAAATCGTATCCAATGTTGTGGTGTGTTTTTATGGTTTGTGTGATTAATTCGTCAAGTTTTTGGAGGTAAATTTCTGATATTATACTTGAAAGTGGTGATCCCATTGCTAAGCCATCTATCTGTTTATATAACTTATTATTGAATATGAAATAGTTTTGGTTTAGTATGGTCTTTAGGCATTTTGTGATTTGGTTTGTGTATTTGGGGTAGGTTTTAAGGTCAGTTAATTTGTTTTTATTATTTGGATGGTTTCGTTATTCGGCATATTAGAGTACATGTTTGTGATTAAAAATGATAAAAAATTGGTGTTTTTGGTTATGTTTATTGTTTTTAGTATTTCCGTTAATTCAATTGAGTTTTTTATGGTGTATTTATTTTCCAATTTAAGTTCGTGTTTTAGGTTTTTGGCTACTATTTGTGATATTTTATAGGCAGGTGCATTTTTAAAATTTATTAACGGCCTTATGGGAATGTTGATTTTATGTATTTTGATGAGGGCGTTCATTTTGGGTGGTTTTGGGTGTCTATTGGGTATTGGTGAGGGATTTTTTGGTTGAATAAATTGTCATTGTTTTTTGCTAATTGTAAGATTTCGTTTTGGTATTTTCTAGTGGGGTCTTCGTATAATTCTATGCAATTGTTGGATTTTATGAATTCTTCTGTTTTTTTGTTGTATTCTGTTTTTGATATGATTACTGTAGCGTTTCTTTTCTCCGCTTTAGTTGCAATTATTTCGTTTTTGAATAGTTTTTGTTTCAATATATATATATATATATATATATATATATATATATATATGTGTGTGTGTGTGTGTGTGTGTGTGTGTGCGCGCGCGCGTGTGTGTGTGTGTATGTGTGTGTGTGTGTGTGTGTGTGTTTGTGTGTGTGTGTGTGTGTGTGTGTTGTGTGTGTGTGTGTGTGTGTGTGTGTGTGTGTGTGTGTGTGTGTGTGTGTGTGTATTACATAACATATAACGCAACGAGAACATGCATAAACGAATACATAACAAAAAAAACATAAACGAATGACCTACAAGAACATACACAAACGATTATTTGAACGATCAAGAACATAAACCGAATTCGCAACAATAACAAACATAAATACTTAAAGGAACAAGAATGAAAACGAATACGCAACAAGATCATACACAAATAGGAACATAAACGTATACGATCTAAAACATACATAAACGATTACATAAACGAACAAGAACATAAACGAATACACAACAAGAACAAACACAAATGATTACTTTAACGAACAAGAACATAAGCGAATACTAAGCAAGAACATACATAAACGAATACTGAACGAACAAGAACATAAAATAATTCGAAACAAGAAAATATTTACGAATACCTAAATGAATAAGAACATAAATGAATACGCAACAAGAACATACATAAATGAATACTGAAACGAACGAAGATATAAACGAATACGCAACAAGAACATACATAAGCGAGTACTTAACCGAACAAGAACATAAACGAATACGCAACAAGAACATATTTAAACAAATACACAAACGAAAAACAACAAAGGAGAAAACGCATAAAGAACATACATAAAGGTATATCTATACGAAGAAGAACATAAGCAAATACGCTACAAGAGCATATGCAAACGACTACCTAAACTAAAAGTGCATTTGCGAATTCGTAACAAAAACATACATTAACGAACAAGAACATAATTGAATACGTATCAAGAACATACTAAATGAATACATTAACGAACAAGAACATAAGTAAATACGCAACAAGTACATACCCAAACGATAACTTAAACGAACAAGAACATAAGAAACACGCAACAAGAACATACATAAACGAACAAGAACATAAACGAATACACAAAAAAACATACACAAACGAATACTTAAACGAACAAGATAGTAAGTGAATACGCAACAAGAACATACTAAACGAACAAGAACATAAACATATACGCAACAAGAAAATACTAAACGAATACTTATACGAACAAGAACATAGACGAATACACAAAAAACATACATAACCGAATACGTTTAAGAACAAAAAAATAAGAGAATATGCAAAAAGAACATACTAAGCGAATACTTAAACGAACAAGAACAAATACGAATAGGCAACAAGAACATGTATAAACGAATACCTAAAGTAGTCCATGCCCTTCAGCTTTTAATCTTGACTCCCATCCGTCATTCCTGATACGAGGGCTTGATGCCATGATCTGTGATACAAGTCTACCGGAGCCTTTCAACCTCCCTGTCAGGGCTGGACTGGTGAACGGGACAAACTCCAACCAAGCACTCCAACTCGACTGCTTTTCCAGACTTATCGAGACCAGTAGAGCCTTCCAAACGATCAGGTTTTCCATTCCTTCCTAAACAGACAGAGAGTTAATAGAATTCTACAGAACGACCAAAAAAATTTCATTTGGAATTGGATGTTTGCTTTTTTCAGACGAAAAACTACTGCAACTTTGCAATTACTCAGTTTTATGAAGCGGATAATGCATGCGCCCTGTAGGAAATTTATTTGAAACTGACCCCATTTCTATCAACCCTTGATTCTACTTTATTGAGTCGACCACTAAAATCTCGAACTATTCCCAGTGTGTCTCTGTACACATCCAAGGACGTCAAACATAAGCATCTGCAAACAGGGGCGGATTAAATGGGGGGCTTTGGGGCTCAAGCTCCTCCAAAAATATGGAAAAGTAAATATTTTGTAACTATAATATAACACTATAAATGTAAACTAAAATGTCAATTCCCATGTCTGTGTTCATCCCCGATTTAAATCTGCTTAATAATCAGTAAAATATATATTCACAAACCCATGTTATACACCATAATCATTAATAAATAGAGCCAACCACAATAAAATAAATAGTTTGTTTACATTGTAAATATATGGTAAATGGGGCTAAATAATTCGTGTGTATTATATAGCAGGCCTATAACTATTTCCCTCGGATAGAACAGCCTTTGAGTGTATACTTTATCCTATCTCCTAAATATTTCCCAGACGGGGTGGACCATTTCTCCCCTTACACCAGCCCTCCACCAAAATATTTTTCTAGATCTGATCCTGGTTGCAACTGGTTTAGTTGCAAAGCAGTTGATCCGTGTGCACGAGAACACAAATTATAACCAAGCTGCAACTATCTTGCAACTACCATGCAAAGGGCGATATTGCATTCACGAAAGTAAGCTAAGTAAGATGTTTACCTAACTAGCATTGGTTTTTTTAAAGCGTAGCATGAAAAATTGACAATAATGAAGTCAAATAATATACACTGAAATATCAAACTGTCAAGGAAAATCAACCCGTCCAGGGAAATTGGTCAGATATAGGGACTACCTAAAAGTTTAGCACCAATGTCTAATGAACTACAGGCTGACCTATAGAATCCGCTATCTGTCTGCTTTTACTTCCTCAATGTGTATTCAATACGACTTGAAATAATTTTAAGCATTTTTATATATTTTGTCAAATTGCAAATTATATGCAATTCTTCTATTCATTCACATTATGCTTAGATATATTTTCAATGTTTATAAAATAATTTTTGTTCATCCACTCAAGTTCAAACACATTTTTTTAAACTTGTAGTGAATGACGCTTGATGTTAATAAAGTTATTTAAAATATTAATTAATTAAAAAAATAAGTAGTTTATTTTTGTTTTGTATTGTAGAAAAACGTTTTACAAAGGGGCAAGGTATGCAATATAGTTACTCGCTATATAAGGCTGAAAATGTTTTGATGAAACAGCTGATTTTGTGTTACAAGATATATGGTAAACAGATTTTTTAAAACATAGATTATGTTACTTTATTTATATTATGGATTTTATTCAATAAAAAGTATCTAAAATATTTTTTTCTTTATTGAACTAAGTAGGAGTTGACTTAAATTTTCTTATGTATTATTAATTTTTTTTTGTTTTGCATAAATATTCATAGGTTATTGTAAAGTTAATTATAAATTCAATGCGCAGCTGGAATTGCATGAGTTGAAGATTTATTAACCAAAATGTTTGAAAATGCATTTTCCTTATTTAATTTCATTGGTTACTGTAACCCACAGTATTATTTAGACTTCGAAATCATTTGACGTCATATTAATTAAAATAAAAATTTTGTTCTCTACTCCTGGAATGTGATACATTCTGTTTTCACCACTATCTACTTTCACTTATAAAAATCCATTTTGCTACCTTTTTATAATATCAATATATTTATATCGAATTTAGTTTGGATTATTATAATATTACTAGATGGCACGTCAAACCTCGTACCGACTAAAAGTCAATGAATGGATTGTTAACATTTGCTAAACCTAATTTACTATTTTATTAACCAAAAGCCTGATACCAAACAATGAAATTCATTAATAATTTCAATTTCGGTTTGAACTCGTAATGTCATGTCGATCCAAAGATGGTTGGGTAGGTAACAAAAGTCTTGTAATTTCTTGCCACTTAGGATTACAGGTGAATGCTATAAACAGATCTGGATGGCCAAATGCGCTAACATAAGTCTTTGCATATTGGACCTATTCGTACATGTGCCGTTGGCTTCATGTGAAAGTAACCAGGCCAGTTATCCCAGCTCATTGCTATTCACATTACCATCATTAACAATTGCATCAGGTAAATGATTGTAGCCTATTATTCTGAACTCAATTGGTTTCATATAATCGAATATAGAGAGGTCGTTCTGTTTCAATTTTTGCGTATATATCGTCAATATATTAGTGTTCAGTGTTAATTAATTCAATAAAATGTCAAAGAAATGACGATTACACAGGTTATTCATAAATAAGGTACCTTAATTTTTAAAAATAAACCGCTCTATTTTTGTTCTTAATGTGTTACATCATTTTTAAGCTTAAAACTTACGCTTTATTTGCACATAATCACCGTTTCTGTCCAAACCCTTTTGAAAACGATGCTCCAAGTTTTCTATCCCCACGTTATAGAGTTCTGCCGCCAAACCTTTGAGGAACCGGGTAACCTTTTCCTTGACTATTCGGTACTGAAGCGTAAGCCACCAAAGTGCTCCTTTAATTTTTGGAGTAAATGATAATCAATTGGGGCTAGATCCGGACTGTAGGGATGTGGGGTACCACAGTCCAGTCAACATCTGTCAGCAGTTCTCAAGTTTGATGTGAGACTTGAGGACGAGCGTTGTCACGTATAAATCTGACTCCACTGGACAATCTTCCTCTCCGGCGGTTCTGGATCGCAATTCTCAGTTTTTCTAGTGTGTCGCAATATCGAATTCGCAACTAACGGTAACAGAAATGGGGAGCTCCAACTTCGAAGGCTGCTAGGCCGGCACAGAGCAATGTAGCGAGGTGGGAGTGGTGGGGATAGAGAGAGGGGGAGTAGAAAAGTAAGACAGTGTTACCACATTTCTCCTAACACGTCGCATTCTTTCTTAGCAGCATAGGGAACCTTATTTTATAAATTACCCTAGTAGATAGAATAATATGTTCAAAAACCGGTGGGAGATATATTTGTACAAATATGTCTTTGGGAAGTGCCGAACACCTTCCTAGGAATGTACCTAATTTATCAAAGTTTTCAAGGAAATTGGATCAGTGGTTTAGTATTGCTTAAGGCTCATGCATACATACAAGCATTCATATATATATATATATATATATATATATATATATATATATAGCTATGTGAACTTCACTAAATAAAATGCATACTAGGATAAATTCCTGCTTATGCAGCTTTTCCATTGTGCAGGTGGTGCGACTTTTTAAGTTCAGTGTGAATTTAACTTTTGTATCGAACAGACGTCTCCACTCCAGCTGAATGTACATCAGTTGGGTTTGTTTTTGCTAAATTATGTAACAGCTTTTCTAAATTACATGTTTATTAATTAACAGAAACGTTTATATATTTATATATATATATATATATATATATATATATATATATATATATATATATTGTATTTTTAAGATGAAATATTTCTTGATAAAATGTTTATGTATAATAAAACCACTTTTATACAAGAATAAAACCTTTTTTTTATTTTATTATAAAGTTTAGGCTTTTCGCCGATTAGCAATATCGGCATTATCAAAACTAACTTAGTACACTTCCAACTTATTCTGTTCCTACACTAAGACTACTCATATACAAATTGTACTACGTTAAAACAGATAATTTTATTGACTTACTGTGCCTGAACAAATAGATAATATTGATTTTTATTCAATTACTCTTTCATTTCCAGAATATCATTAAATATGCTAAAGATTGTGTTGTGCTTAGATTTTGTTTGTACTTGTTCATGAATGAGTCTGTCTGTAATTCTATGTGTGTATATTTCCATATTTTCTAAGATATTCATTGTTAATGCTTTCTCCAAGTGTTTAATTAGCGTCATATTCTCTATTTTTGGAAACTCATGATTATTTAATATATAATTTGTCGCAAGATTAGAGTTATAAATTTTCGGTTATTTGAATGCATTCAAATGCTCTTTGTATCGCTCTTTTATTTTCTTTTTACTTTGCCCTACATAATATTTTTGGCAATCATTACATTTTATACTACAAACTCCATTTATATTATAATATTTAGATTCAACATCTGTCTTTAAAAACCTATTTATTTTATTATTTGTATAATAAACCATCTTGATATTAGTATTTTTAAATAACTTAAAAATAGGTATAACTTCAAACCCCGTAAATAAGAATTTGGGCTAAATTATTTTTTTATTTTTATACGTTATATTATCAATTTCACTAATATTATTTCCCAATTTTTGAAGCACATTATTATTTAGTTTATTATTGTTTCCCTTCTATATCCATTATTCACTGCAATTTGATATATAATGTTTAATTCCCTAGTTCTATTGCTTTTATTTAATGAAACTTTATTCATTCTATATAATAGGTTATAAAAACATGCCATTTTTTGACTATACGGATGGTTTGAGTAATTTGGTATAACTTTATCGGTTTGTGTGGGTTTTCTATAAATTGAAAAATTTAATTTATTATTGTCTTTGAAAATAGTTATATCTAAAACATTTATTGCATGTTGCCTTTCTATTTCGTGTGTAAATTGTATTTTATTTATCTCATTAATTATTATATTTAAATTTAAACCATTATTTGTAGAAACATATAATCCATCATCCACATACCTAAACCAATGTCCTTTATTATCATATTTTTTTAATAATCTTAACTATTTCTTTATCAATATATTGTAAAAATATTTCTGATATGATGCATGACAAAGGAGAACCCATTACTAATCCATCTTCTATACATATAATATATCAAATTGCAGTGAATAATGGATATGGAAAGGAAACAATTAATAAACTAAATAATAATGTGCTTCAAAAATTGGGAAATAATATTAGTTAAATTGATAATACAACATATAAAAATAAAAAAATAATTTAGTCCAAATTCTTATTTACGGGGTTTGAAGTTATTCCTATTGTTAAGTTATTTAAAAATACTAATATCAAGATGGTTTATTATACAAATAATAAAATAAATAAGTTTTTAAAGACAGATGTTGAATCTAAATATTATAATATAAATGGAGTTTATAGTATAAAATGTAATGATTGCCAAAAATATTATGTAGAACAAACTAAAAAGAAAATAAAAGAGCAATACAAAGAGCATTTGAATGCTTTCAAAAAAAGAATATTTATAAGTCTAATCTTGCGACACATTGTATACTAAATAATCATGAGTTCCCAAAAATAGATAATATGACGCTAATTAAACACATGGAGAAAGGACTAAACATGAATATCTTAGAAAATATGGAAATATGCAAACATAGAATTCATGAACAAGTACAAACAAAATCTAAGCACAACACAATCTTTAGCATATTTAATGATATTCTGGAAATGAAAGAGTAATTGAATAAGAATCAATATTATCTATTTGTTCAGGCACAGTAAGTCAATAAAATTATCTGTTTGAACGTAGTACAATTTGTATATAGTAGTCTTAATGTAGGAACAGAATAAGTTAAGTTTACTAAGTTAGTTTTGATAATGCCGATACTGCTAATCGGCGAAAAGCTTAAACTTTATAATAAAATAAAAAAAAGGTTTTATTCTTGTATAAAAGTGGTTTTATTATATATATGTATATATATATATATATATATATTCTTGTGTATTAATAAAGAACTAAGTCAAAATACAAATACAAGAATTATAATTGAATTTTATATATATTTATAGAGTCTAATTAACATGTACTTCTTGATCATTGTTATGTTATATTCTGTATAAATAATACTGTTCAGCATACATTCTTATTTAACGATCTTATAATAAGGCCTTAGTATATACAAATAAGAGTTTACTATTGTTTATACTTACAACTTATAGTTATCCTACTTACTATTCTACAGTTTTAATAATATTGCATCTTAGGAAATAAACTGTTTTTAAAATCTTATAAAACAAATTAAGAACAGAAGAACCGTTGTAAAATTAAAATATTCTTTCTAAAGAAAGACGTAATTTTAATTTAGTGAAATGAAAAACTAATTTACTCCCCATTCGACTCAGTTAATCTCTCTTTGATTTTCCATGCGTGCGATATCTGTTTGTGTTTATAAAAACATTTTTATTTTCAGAAAAGATTTGAGGTTTTGAAAGTTATATGACGTCCTGAGGCTGGGTTTTGTATATTTCAGAAACTAATTCAGTTTGCCGGCTCTCTGTTTAAATCAGGTTGTCATGACATCTTTACATTTTATACATGAACTTACCTTGCACGCGTCGCTGCTACCGAAATCATAACTTTAAAATGGAAAATTATTAAATGAAAATTATTAATTAATTTTAAATTAAGAAAAGCAATTCAAATACCTAAATAGTTGTATTTTATTTACTGCAATACTTTCTATCTGTCTAATATTTATTATCATCTATCACACATAATTTTAAATAGGCCTACATATTATTTTACAAAAATATAATTAAATATATAATCAATCGTAATTGTATTTCAAATTTAGCAATTTTGTAATAATTTTATTTCATTTTTACGTTATGTTTATGTTTTAAAATTAATTACGTATCGCTATAGGCCTACATTTTAACATTGACTTATGGAAGGTTGTACACTGAAACATTCTAAGCCTCTGGGGCTAGCCATGTTAATGGATCTAGACTAAACTTCCCACGAACCATCCTGGGAATATGGTAAATCACTCTAAATTTCATTAACACCTGTTCTTTGGTTTAGGCGTTTATAAGATACATACATACACACATACATACATGCATCGGTTTTTGAACCATTGTAAGCCTTTGGGGGGGAAGCCATGTTAATGGATCTACACTAAACTTCACATGAACCATCCTGGGAATAGGGTAAATCAAACAATCTAAATTTCATTAACTTCTGTTCTTTGGTTTAGGCGTCTATAAGATACCTACATACATATATACATCGGTTTTTGAACCATTCTAAGCCTCACGGGTATAGCCCTGTGTTTGGACCTACATACACAAAAATTCCCACGACCCATCCTAGGGATATGTTAAACAATCCCTCCAAATTTCATTAACTTCTATTCAGCGGTTTAGGCAACCAAATGATACATACATACGTACATCGGTTTATGTGAATAAATATATGTAAATAAATAAATAAATGAATATATATTTAAAAAATGCAGTCATCTCTGACAAATCTAACTAAACGTCTTAGTGTATGTTGTAAAGGGGCTTGTTAAAAGATATAGTTGAAAACACAACAATAATGTGAGAAATAGAGTCTGTACATTTATATTTGTACTTTAACCCGATCCTGACAACTTTATTAAGAATAGAACAGGCACTACTCCTAATCGAACCAAGCGTAACGTTATATAAGCAAATATTTAATTTAAATGTTTCTCTAAAAATAATGTTAAGCAAATTAGCGGAGCTTATTTGAAATATTGATCTCAAACTAAAAACAAATTTCAAATTGTTATATTTATATAGACTTTTATGGCGTAAAAATGGAGGATCTTTTGAGATAAAAATCAAAGATGATAAAATATTAATTTAATTATGAATAAATTTACATTAGGTGGTCTTGTATCGATATGGAAATGTTGATTTACAGGATTTCTCGCTCAATATTTTTGTCAGAGATATCTGAGTTCCTAGTTGATAAAGGGGCCGAATCATTAACCTAGGGCCCTATTTACATCTCTCGAGTTGTAAACGTACGCTTGTACATATAACGCTTGTTGTATATGCTTGTCTAAACGTAATTTCAAAGTAAGTCCTGCTATAGGAGAGTGAAACACATTATGGGTTTATTATATAGTAAAAGGGTATCACGATTTTTAATTTATAAAGAAATATACAAATTAATGGAACTAATAGAATTTACTTTTAAAACGTTTTTAACGTGCTGTAAATACTTTATGCTAATATGTATTTAACAAATTTAATGATAACTTTTCTTACATAAATGTGGTATACGATATTGAAAAAATTCGGCAATATTTTTTGAAGTGGATGAAATGTTTAATGTAATAAAATACCATAAAATCTTTGTGGAGAATTTTGCATTTATTAAAGAATGTATGGAATGCGGACTTAGTGATTTAATTTACCTGCCTAAAATACTTTTAGACGGAGACTTTACGTGTTTCATGAATTCAAAACGTTTTATGCTACGGTTTAATATATGAATACTGTGTTCTGGGGAAAGAATTAAACCGCGAAACAAACATGCTGAGTCGATATTAAAAAGAACAAAAAGCAATTAAGATTAAAGAAGCAAAAGCATTGTAAACGCAATTATTTTTAATATACATGAGTGTGTGCGTGTGTGTGTGTGTGTGTGTGTGTGTGTGTGTGTGTGTGTGTGTGTTTGTATGTGTATGTGTGTGTGTAAGTGTATGTGTATGTGTATGTGTATATGTGTGCGTGTGTTTGTTTGTGTGTGAGTGTGTTGTGTGTGTGTGTGTGTGTGTATGTGTGTTTGAGTATATATATATATATATATATATATATATATATATATATATATATATATATATGCGTGTGTGTGTGTGTGTGCGCGCGCTCGCGCTCGCGTGTGTATGCACGCGTGTGTGAGTGTGTGTGGGTTTGTATGTTTGTGTGTGCGTGTGTGTGTGTGTCGTGTGTATAAGTGTATGCTTAATAGCTTTTAAATATCAGTTGAATTTTTTCAGTCTTTAACAATAGACCTGCCTACAAACACATAGCCTTTATAATAACAAAGAAGTTATCAATATTCAAGGAACAATCAATCCTATATAAATACAATAAATTTTGATTTATCTGACTATTTGAAACCGTGTGCTGTTGTACAGTGGGACCGATGATAGCTACAAAATAATTTGCTTTCAACAACAAATTAAAGCCATTTTAACAAACCGTACGCTAAGAACCCCCTAGTAACCCGAGATATGTTATTATACTCACTAAATTGTGGGCGTTAATATGGCTCCAGTAGTAAACGGGTTTTTATACAAACTTTGACGTTCAAGACAATGATTACAGAAAACATTCACTATATATATTTAGTTTTTTAATTCATAGCACAACGCTGTTTTTTAGTCAAAGTATAATAAATGATTTATTTTTATTTTTTTACCTTTTGATATTTGTTACCCCAAAGCTAAAACAATCAATTGGTGGATCTATTCCTTCGTAGTGTTCTTGCCTATTGTAATGCGATTACGTAAAACCTGAGTAGTTGCCTGCGATCAAATTTTGTAAAATATAATGCCTTACCTGTGCTTGAGTTACACTAATAAGGTCTGAACAAGACCTACCAAGCTTAATTTGCTTAACAGTATTCATTTATAACCTAAAGTTTGATTACACTAGGATTTCTTGGCGTCAAGTTATTTTGAGGTTATTTTTCTCGTGAGGTTTCTTTGTTCTGTTCACACCTTTGCAATTGGCATTATTGTAGTTTGTAATCAGGAACGTAACGACTGTATATACTCATTATTTGGATTTGTACCGTCAGGTTTTATCTTCACTATCTTTACTATATGCTTATATGTTCGTTGGGGATATTTGAAAACTTCTGTGTGGTTTCGACTTATGCAAAAAATAAAATTAATACAGGTTCATAATAACTTTTTTAAAGACGTGAATTTCTACTTAAATCAACAGATAATAATTTTAATTTAGTTTCTTTTTATTTTATAACTACAGTAAATATAAATGTGTATATACATATTTCAGAACAACCATATCAAGTAGCAAAAAAGCGAAACTCCTTGCAATTTTCCATTTTTCTTTCTATGTATGGTGTTGAGCTACTATTTTTGTTTGTTACTATTTGTATGCTCCCTTTTTCCTAGATGTTTGCATTGTGTTGTAGTTCCTTTACGCTTTTCTTTCGCATTGTCCGTTTGTGAAGCAAAGTTCGATACTGTCAATCCAGTTTTTTTGTTCATTTTATTCGTTCAGTTGATTTTTAATCCTACAGCACTATTTTTGATATTTTGAGGTAACCATGGCACAGTTTAAGGTTGTACAATGGAGTATTTGACGACAACCAGATGTGGGGATTAATTTCAGATATATTTTTGAGAAATTTATTTATTGGTATTGGAAAGTTAGCACAATGCAAAAGCACGTTAGAATTTGAACTTGAAGATTCACAGTTCGAATCCGGATACACCCCCAAATTTTTATAATTTAATTATTGCATAAATATTTGAAAACAACTGTAGCAGTATCAACTATTGTCTTCCACTGTAGGAAAAAAATGTATTTGAACTTTATGGGATTAATAAAAAGTAATTTATTAACGACTGAAAATTTGTACAAGATATATATCAGGAGAGTGAGGGCAAATAGAAGTTGTTTAGTTAAAACAATAAAGAGTCAATGAGGTTAAACATTTTTACTATGAGTTGTATGGACTCTTCCATTTACTAGTGGTTTCTTGTTAACTTATATGACACGTTTTTTAATGCATCCATCAGAAGTGTTTTTATCATTGCACGTACTTTAACTTCGCACATCTTAATTTCAGACTTTATTACGTAATTTATATTAGTTACTACGTTTTATGTCTTATTCTACGTATTACTCTGGTCAAGTCTTTAAAATCATGCTTAGTTTTTTGCAAATGTTAACATACTTTGAATTAACAGCTAATATTGTATAAATGTTACTCTTAAAACACAAATGTACTTTAGCATACACAAAAAACTGTTTATTTCAGTTTAATCGAAAATACATACACAGTTGGCAAACGACAGCCTTATATGATATTACATTTGCAAAATATAGTGGAATACTCGTAGCTTTTGCTCCCGGAAGAACTAACATCAGCTAACAAACTGGATTCGCTGGAGGTAAGGGGTGAATGCACTGACGGTATCGTGAAGCCCCCGTCTAAAAACCATTCAAAACAAAACAGCAAATCCTAAGTAAACATACAGATACAGTCAACATGAGAATCGAAATTAAACCACCCCATAAATTTGTTTTGTTAAGTTACCTTTAGTATACCTACGTATAGCTTGGTGTCTTACATCAGTCACGCTTTAGGGAGGATTCAGCCGATGACATTCAGTTAGAATAAAATACAAAAGTTTGTTGGACGAATAACGTAAGAGGTTGTCATAACATTTTATTTGTTATTAACATTGATGGATTAATTATTAAAACATCGTGTGTAAATGTATGTAAAAGAAATAATTGAAAAGTGTCCAAGAAATAAAAATAAAAAATGAAAGAGTAAAATCAACAACAACAACCAAAAAAAAAACACAGAAAAGTTAAATAGATATATAAGAACAATAGAAGTTATAATAAATGAAGCAGGATTTTAAAATATATATAGAATAACATAGAATATATATGAGGTAATATAATATACATAATTAAAACATCATTTTAAGATTAAATTTAATTCGTTGTGATGATAGAAGACTATTGATAGGTACATTAAAAAAACATATCTCATAATGTTTGCAAAAAGGTTGTATTATAACCACTTATACAGTATATTCTATAAATAGTTATAATTCTATTTATTATTTTAAATATTTATCTTGTACGTAAGCAAAACCGGAATGAAACTTTCAGATTTTCCAATCGATAATACAAAGTTAAAGTAAAAGTAAAGATTAAACCTGGCGATTCAATGCCAACGATCAAAGTATGAAGTAATTACGTTCTGTCACAGATCATGATTCCAAGCTACAAGAGTGACAGCTGCAAAGATACAGTTAAACGTGCAGGCAGTTTGGGAAACTATAAATCAAACAGCAAGCTCTATCTTTAGCGATTTAAACCCTACTGCGAACAAGAGTAGTCTTACTGGTACCTTCATGACAGTAACGATTAAAAATGACCTGCGAGCACCTCCATCCTCTCCTCGCCCTCGGCTTCTTGAGAAAGGTTAACTTCATTTGCTGCCTGTCTTTCTGCTTAAAGATAAAACCAAGAGAGTTAAGAGTGTTTTATTTTGTATTTGGTCCCATAAATCCGAGACTAGTGATCAATAACCAATGATTGAATTAATACTCTAACACCCTTTCAAGTTTCTTGAAAGGTTTTTCCAACATCAAGGCAGAGCAGACATCGGATATACCATGAATTCTTCCTTTAGGTGGGACATTGAAGTGGTAGGGAGTTTTCGTTTATGGACCTATAATGTCTTGGATCTAATAATATTGTTTTTTCCATTTGACTCACTTTACCTCTTTTGGTACACGAATGTGTTAAGTCAAAAATGTCTTAACTAGAAATAAGGGCAAACCCCAGCACTTAGGTTTTAGCACTGATCAAGGAAATCAATTGATTTAAGAAATCTTTCGATAGTATATCTGGATTTGTTTTGAGGAGAGGTACCTTCAATAGACAGTCACTACTATTAGGTTTCACATATTAACCTTTTGTAAGGATCAAGAAACTTTGAGTCACTATGAGTAACAATTGTATTTCACCAAACGTCTATGGGAGGCTTAAGCATTCACCGTGTAGGAATGGGTTGTTTAAAATTAAAAAAAACAGATGAAATGTTAAAAAGCTTTGCGCTTCAAGAAAACTAAGCCCGGTCTGTGTGTAGCTCAGGCTCAGATTTAATATGTCACGAGATTCATCTTTGATGATTCTTGGAGAGTGTTTTGTTCGTCCTATTAATATGATTTATTTCTTGAGCATTATGACATTCCTTGAGATCTAGCATTATGACTTATTTCCTGAGGCATAGCATTACTACTTATTTCCTGAGACCTAGTAATTTGACTTATTTCTTTAGACGTAGCATTATTACTTATTTCCTGAGACCTAGCATTATGACTTATTTCTTGAGACCTAGCATTATGACTTAAAACCGGAGACCTAGCTCCTCCTCTCGAAGAGCAGCACCAAGGCTAGGCGCTGCTTTAATTGATGTTTTAAGGTTATAATTTACTTACAATTCTGAAGTATTTTTGAAATTGTGTAATTGTATAGTTAAAGATTGCTAAGCTAAGGTTTTATTCTTTGTAAATTTTATTCATATTTTAATGTTAATCTAAAAAATAAAAAGTTTTTTTCTTTTATAAATTATCAGTAACACAATATCATACAAATAAAGGAATATATTTATTATTTCAAACAAATGTTCAAAGTTGAGCAAGTAAAACAAATATATTTTGTTGAACAAGTAATTATACGAACTTTGACAATTGTCATTGAAAATGGCTGTCGGATAGATCTCAGAGCGTGTCTTACAAATTCAGGTAGTCTGAGCATTATTGTTTATAGATTATCTTTTAAACTTACACCTTCTCCTAAGACTTACCATTTTTACAGTCAAATACAAATGTGTTATGCACTTCATAAAATCCTAATAGCGTGGTAGGTGGTAAGTTGTAATCAATATAACCAGATGAAGCCTGATGCTAACCCTATGCACCCCGATGCTAACCGCATGAAGCCCGATGCTAACCCTATGCACTCCGATGCTAACCAGATGAAGCTCGATGCTAACCCGATTATAACCCGATGCTAATCCTGTGCATAACGATGCTAACCCGATGAAGTCCGATGCTAACCTGATGCTAACCCAGAGCTAGCTCGATGGAGCCCGATGCTAACCCAATACTTATAAGTGACTTTTGTATACAAATATTAAAAAAAATAATAGTTTCTCAGGTTTTAAAATGAAAATTGCAATTTATTCATTGCAAATTCATTACAAAATGACAACTGTGACGTACCTAATGATAAAGTAACCAGCGCAAGTAAATGCGATGAACCATAAATAGGAGACCAAGTAGATTGCAACTCCCGGTAGAATGGAGTTGGTGCAACAATACAAACTTCGGATCGATTCCAATTACTTCACGTTGTAGGGATCAGCTGTTATTGTTATTCCCAGAGCTTGTTTGGAACTAACTATAATAAGCATTCAGTAAAATGTCAAGGTGGCTCCGTACGGAATGCTACAACAACAATGTATTGCTAACTATTCTAAAGAGAATATCTGAGGTTAATAGAAATAATAGAAAATTAGATAAATAATTACAGGTATTCATTCGAGAGGTAATACTATTGGTAAAAGCTTTTTTCGTCCTAACTAGTAAACTCATGATGGCACCATGTATTCATTGTAAATAGATAATGGGAGACCATCGTTCAGTAACTTTATTTGCATATTTAACACACATAAACCAAATCTACCTTTCAAATTTGCCTCCAAAATAATGTATTTTAGTTTAAATATGCTTTATGAATACGGTGTACATTATAACCGAAACTGTAACTAAAACTTCCAAGGACCTTATATTGTGAGTATACAGACTAAAAACATCTCGGACGAGATATAATATAACCCTTAAGTCTGTTGCCTAAGTAGAGATATATGAAAATTACGATTAGGAGATGGAATCTCTAGTCATATTATTAAGGAGAGTAAAACATAGATTTCTTATTCTATCATTAAAGGAACAGTTGTTAGTAGCAGGAGACTTTGTAGAGAAGGCGTTTTTGTCTCTAAAAATTGTATGTGATATTTACATAAGGGCATAGGCCTAAAAATCGAGCATCTTTCGAAAATTTCAATTCACTGTACAAAATTAGACATCACAAATGTCATGAAAAAGATTTAAGCTGGATCTACAGACGTACTCTACAGACGTGTCAAACACTACGCATTTCTTCTGTTCGTTAAGGAGAGAGGTTTGTTTTATTATTTCATTCCATCTTCGTTTAAGCTACTAGTTTTTCGCTGAAAACACGTGAACATATATTAGTATGTTCCTCTTGCTTCGAGTAGCAAGTATTACTTTTCAGATTATTGAGGAAGGCAGTCTCGGGAGATGTCTTCAAGTGCCAGACCAGACCGTTACTCTGCGCTGAAATGGGGGCATATATCTCGAAACGGTCGTCATCAGTATTAATAAAATTAAGTACTAATATTGGTAAAAGTATAATACAGTAATATATATTCAAGTGTTTTCAGTGAAATTATAAAGTTATAGCATCCCGGGTGTTCAGGGCTGCATACACTTTAAGTAGATCTTCTTTCTACTTTTAAGAAATACTTCTTTCTCTTTTCTTCCTTTCCTGTCACCATTAGGTAAAGAGCAAAAAAACTCTCTTTCAAACAGGCAAAATAGTTTTTGTATAGTATTTTTCTATTGTTTTTGAATTTCCACATTCACTTAACTTGAATAAGAAATTTGTAAGAATCTTTCTGAAGAATTGACTGTATTATCTAGGTTACCTTATGAACACAGGAAACATAGTCTACTCACATAGTTTATTCCAGTGGTTACCAACGGGTGGTCCGAAGACCCGTAGGGTTCATTGGGCAATGTCTTAGGTGTCCGTGAGATGTCACTGAGGTTCAAAATTTATTTAACACGGTCGCTGCAGCTGTATTTCATAACTATGAGATTAATGAAAACTAAGTATAGGAATCTGCTTCATATGAAGTATGATTTCATTATAAAAGGGGCAAGTATGGATCCTAAAATTTCTGAAATCATGAACTCAAAGAACGGATTTCCACTCATCTCACTGAATTTACCAAGTTGTAAAATAAATTTATTACAATTGCAAAATATTATAATTATGAACTGATTAACACAATAACATTCTATTATAATTTAATCAATAGTTTTCCCCTATTTTACGCATTTAAAACAAACTTGTGATACTTTTTTACTTTATTGTCTCCTTGTTTCAAATAAAATATTAATATAAATAATTTTTAATAAATTTCACCAGGACCTAGAAACTACAGCATGTTGATAGTATTACTGTTTGCATTTTAAATATAAATAAAACACTTCTTGAATGTACTTGCAACAAACTTGTGGTAGAATCGAATTTACTTACATGAGTAGGACAAGTTCCTACGTTAACGTAAGTATGTAAGCTAACCATAAATTACTTACTAATAACTAATATAACTCTAAATATTTGGAGTGTAATCTACAATTAAAGTTTCATAATTTAAAGTTCCCTTGTGAATATAGCGACCAATGAAGGGGGGTCTTTGAAAATCATTTCTTAGGCTCCGCTGTTCTACAGTAATACTCAGAAATGGCATGTTTTATTAAGGTTTATTTATTGTTTACTCAAACAAAATGATTTTATTATTTTAACATTTATATATGATTTTGTTTACAGTAATGCATTTCATAAAACACATATTAAAACCTCTTTTCATAAATATCAAGCTTTGCATTGAAATATTACAAACCTGGTCAAGGTAATGCATGAACTGGTACAGGATTCAGTGTACACGCATTATGATATATTGAGCTGG
The DNA here is from genome assembly GCA_036971475.1 of Prosapia bicincta. Taxonomy (NCBI): domain Eukaryota; kingdom Metazoa; phylum Arthropoda; class Insecta; order Hemiptera; family Cercopidae; genus Prosapia; species Prosapia bicincta. The sequence goes on along the minus strand of JBAIZL010000004.1, from coordinate 39,400,953 downwards.
ATTTAAGTTAGGCAAATCGTTTGCATTCGTTTTAGGTAATAATAGAATCGTTATAAATAATTATAATTAAATTATTGTAAATTTTAAATAAATATAAACTAGTGAGTCCATTTAATTTTTTACATACTTTTCACTTTTTTTCAGGAAATAACTTTTTGAAACTATAATATAAATGAAAACACTTATATGGTGTGTCGAAGGAGTTACTGCAGAACGCAATGTTGCCAAATTGTTCTGTAAAGGGAAATTTGTCGTGTTTGCGCTAAGTGCAGCTACAAGTACTTTGACGTTGCAAGTTTTCCTTAAAACTATTCCATTATAAAAGTTATACGGCTATAAAGTTGTTAGTTCCACTAGGAGATGACAATGTATTTATATTCCGCCAGACAATGTATTTGTATAAATTTAGCAAAACACGTGGAAACTTTAAACAGACTATATTGCAAGAGAATCTAGTTAGATTTTTGTTAGAAAGATAGACGAAATGTCAACAAACTTGGTGAATATTTTACTTGACAATAGTTGCAATGTTTTTCAGTTTATAAACCAAGTATTGTTTTGTTTATTTGTGTTTTAAGTTGAAAGTCACAATTTATAACTGTTAACGTCCAATTGACTTTTAAATTATTAGTGCCTAATACATTGCATTAGGGTGAGAATAGTGGAAACGAGGAGTGGCTAAGGTTTATATGTGTGTTTCCCAATCACATTGTTACATAGGTCACTATAGGGGTAGAAATACGTGCCTATATGTTACAAACCGTGAATTTAGAAATCATATAATTGTGAATTACATAAAGGGCTAATAAAACGATATATGACGTAGTTGACATGCTCGGAGATTTCAATGCCTATTAACACATACCGCTTAGCCAGAAATTTAGTATTACTACAAGAAGCAATCCTTGTGTAACGGATTAGGTACACAAGCATATTAAGTCAGAATTTAGCCAAATATATAAGTAAATAAAACATGATGTTTTAAATTTTCTAGACTACATTGTCTACTACGAGCTACCATGACGTTTTGTATTATTGTAAGGGAAAGATATTGTGTAATCGGATCATATTATAGCTTGTATAGAGGAAACCATTGTTAGGGAATCCATGCTTAGAAAACATTAATACACTCAGCGAATAGTTCACTGGACAATAGCTGCAAGGTTGTCCAGTTTATTAACAAAGTTGTATTTTGTTTATCTGTATTTCGAGCCGAACGTCCAAATTTTAACTGTTAACGTCCAATCGGAATTTAAATTAGGTAATGGTTAATACCCTGGAATAGGGTGGGGATAGAGGAAATAAAAAATGGCCAGAGTTTATAGTCTGTTGTCCCAACACCGGACTACAATGTTCACTATAGGGGTAGTAATTCGTGCATAACTCCGTGTATAAAAAAGTCACAACATCTATTATTATAAAAGAGAGTGCGAAGGGTGTACACAATTAACGTAATCACACCTGGATAATATAACTTTTAAAACAAATAAATTTGTTGCGAGAGAATTCTCAGATGGTTCTATGTCTACCTATCCAACCTTAACCAATACACGTTTTATCTTCTTTTACCAATAAAATACTATAAATATATATATATATATATATATATGTGTGTGTGTGTGTGTGTGTGTGATACAGATAAAGAGAATGTATTATATTTTCATTAGGAAACAAATACATGAGTGTAAAAACAGTATTAGTTTTCATTAGGCAACAGAAAATGTTGCCTCCTTTGCCTACATTAAGTTTCAGCCTGTGTTTTTCACGTTCTACTATTGCAAAGTAAAGATACCCTATACATTAAAATAAACAACCCCTAAACTGAATAAGCTGTAGTTGCTTTCTCGATCAGCTGTGCTGTTTTTTTATTGTTGCCGCGTATTCGTGTTGACGTATTTCATTTGATGTTAGTTTTTGATGGCATGGTGCTAACTACTGTATAGAAAACGTTTGTTGTAGAACATTATTTTCCCTAATTTGGAATTGGTTGTATGGTTGAGCCAAGTTTGTTACACACTCCATTACGATTTCAGGAACAATTTCGCCTAACCCCCGCCCCCTAGTAACGCTGTGATTATTAGTGCTCTTGAAAAATGTCAAATACCAGGTAGTGTTTCGACATGGTGGAAGGGATTTCTGGTCTCCTAACTACTGTCTGTGCAAATGAAAACCAAGAAAGAGTGTTGGAAGTGAGTGTTGCAGTCACCGTAAAGAAGCTTCAATCAAACAGGTGAAAAGAATGTTCAAAAACATTGGTGGTTATCCCTACAAGATACAAACTGTACAACCTTCGAACTGTGTAAACAAAGCAGCCAGTTCAGTACTGCGCTTCGATGTTAGCAATGAGCTATGGAAAACTGAGTTTCTAAGTGTGTTTTCTCATCTGCGCTTTAGTGGTTTCATAAACAAACAGACAACGCGTTTTCTTGGGTTTGAACATCATGACAGGGTTGTACAGAGGCCACAGCACTGTAGGCGTGTAACCATTTAGTGCGCTGTGTCAAGGAGAGGCATAATTGGTTCACACTTGTTGAAGACAATAATGACATTTTTTTGTTTTATAAATATGGACTTATATATGGTCGTTCTTGGTAGCGCAACATTGCTTTCCTTCATAAAGTGTTTCCAAGTGTCTCTTCTCCCTTAAAACAAACTTTCCCTACCCACTCCTACGTCTTTACACCACCTGACACCCACGTCTGGGGAATGATTAGGGAAAAATATTTTCCTGATAACCTACCCAACACCATCGTGCAACTACAGGAAGAAATAACCATGTTTATAGCGAGCATGAAACAACCCGTCTTCACCAATATGATGCAAAACCTTCAAGAACGGCGTGAGCGTTGCCTCAAATTCAACGGAGGTCATATAGAACATGTTTATACCCGAGTCTAGCCTATATAGTTACTTCTTGACTTGTATGTGTAAATCTATGTAAATAAAATAAAATGAAATAGAATAAAATCTTACTTCTGCTTCAGTACTGTTTATTTTGGCGCATACGGTACTACGATATTAGACCGTACGGGCAACATGCTTTGGGTATACCATAGGCACACTGTCTTTTCTAGAGTGAAATAAAGATGTCTTCCCTCAATATGGAAACCTTGTTGTGTTAGGACACGTACATCCGATAAACGTAAGAGCATTTACACATTACAAAAAAACAACCATAAAACAGTAGGGGATTATAAAAAATAATTTTTACTTTAATAAATAAAGACGCTATGCACTTTTGTAACCCTGGTTGCTAGTCTACTCCTTTCTACACACCCATGGACTTCTATACAGGTCTCCTCGATACCACAATTGTCCATCATTTCTATCATATGAAGACCGTTATATTCACATTCTTAATATACTCAGCTTCATTTCTATTAGGAATATTTGTATATATCTGAGTACATTTAACTGCCTCTCCTAACCTTACAATATTTTCCCACTCCTTACGGGAGTACGATTTAAGATTTGAAAATAAAGTCATTCCGAAACGCTTCAAATATTGTTAGGCTAGGAAAGGGAGAAAAATGTACTCATAAATATCCGCTATGTTCTTTCATTATTCCTGACTAATGCCATTAGCACTGACTCATCATTCTTACAAGAGGGTGAAATAGAGAGACTCCTCTGTTTAGGAGTAGGGCAACCTTAGGAGCAACCATAGACAGGTGATGCCAAAGACCCTAGTTTATGTTCCAACACGGTCTTATAGTATTATCTTACTTGTACGTTTATTCATATTTTTTTTGAGTTTTTAATACAAAAATATTTATATTGATGTTACTATTATAAAAATATTTTTTTCTTGGACAGTACAAATTAAGTTTATTTATTATTTTATCTGTATCGATTAATAAACCATATGTACAACAATAGTTTCCAACAACTTTTAATTTATAGACTATACAAAATACACACGACGCTAGTAGCATCCTGTGTACTTCGTATGAGTTTTCTTATATGCCAATATAAATGGAAACTTAGGCGTGTATAAAAAAACAAAGCGATATGTGTTGGTGGAAACCATATTATATCATTAATGTTTAAAGAAAATTAAAATAACACTTACTCCATGAACTCTTGCTTATTTTTTTATGTCGTGTGTTTTCCGTTTCGTATAATAAAACATGAACGAAGTGTTATTGCATTATAAGTATACATTTATGTTAAATTAGGGTGAAAGCTCTCAAGGTATTTTTAAAGGATGCCTTTTGAAATGTAAATTAAAGCCAAGTGTTTTCCAGCCCATTAATACCTACACCCACAGGTTGAATGAGAGTTTATATTAAAGAGCAATCACTCCCGACCCAGTATTTAAATCTCGGCGTTTACACTCCCTAACCTTTTGTTTCCACTATTGTTCTCAGCTTGATTAGAACGAATTCAGCCTGGGAGATCGGGGGTTATCAGGGTTAGTATGTCACTAATGAAGTCAAGAAGGTTTGCGATACTTGTAATTTCTGTTTATGACGGTTTGTGTAAAAGTTCAAATTATAAATATATTTCAATTAGTGTACACACAAATACGATAAATGATTGGCTTTATTCATGTATATAAGTATGAATAAAGGCGTTTATATTTTCTTCAATCAAACCATGCTTTAAAGGAAAATATAAAATATCAAGGCACTCTAGATGCTTGATATCCAATTCATTGCCTTACCTGCCGCAACTGTGAATCAAAGCCCCACTTGCCATATTTACAATTCAATGCCCTACCTCCAATTCAATGCCTTACTTGCCGCAACTGTGATCAAAGCCCCACTTGCCACACCTACAATTCAACGCAATACCTCCAATTCAATGCCCTACTTGCCGCAACTGTGATCAAAGCCCCACTTGCCACACCTACAATTCAATGCCATACTAGCCATACCTTTAATTCAACGCCCTACTTGTAATACCTGCACTTCTACGATTCACTTTTTATAATGTTTTTCATTGATTTCTACTTGCATATCATATCTAAGTTTTATGTCTCTGTACTTATGTGGTGTATTAATCAATAGATTTGGTTTTAATGAAATGTAAGCGAGGAGGAGAACCCCTTCTGAATCTTTGCATTATGTTGCATTGGACTACTGCTTGGAAAATTGTAATGAGTTTAGAGTTTGCGAGGATAAATTTGTCGTTTTTAAAAAGATTTTACTCCTAATTAAATTTTTAATTAACATCTATCAAAGAAGTGTATGAAAAGTAAACAAAACTTTATTTTCCAGAAAAACGACTTAATTAACATAAAATGAATAAGGAAATTAATTAGGACAAACGGCTGCTACATTGTATTTTATGATACTCTTTTATAATTTCCGTGTTTAAATGTTAGAAGCATATTATAAGATTAACTTGTATTGTAGACATGATTTTACAATGACAATTCTCTTTCTCGTGCAAATAAGATTTATTTACAAGGAAACTAACAACAACGTTTAGTTCACAGCTTGTTATAAAAAATATCGTTAAATAATTTATAGCCTTGAAAACTATGACCGGATTTTTAACAACAACTTAAAGCAACTGTGGCGTAAATGTTTATATTAATTAAAACAACCTCTCACCACAAACTCAACAAATTTTATTTTAAACTTATGTACATTTCGACTACAAAGTAATCATCTTCAGAGGTATTTTTACAAATAACTCAGTTATTTGTAAAAATACCTCTGAAGATGATTACTTTGTAGTCGAAATGTACATAAGGTTAAAATAAAATTTGTTGAAATTGTGGTGACGGATTTTTAAATTTAAAATGGTATATTATGATTTAAAAAATGTGAGTTTTGATATTATTTGTAGTTAAACTATGTACAATTTCTATATACTATGGACAGTAAATATATATATATATATATATATATATATATATATATACATATATATATATACCGCCTGGTCGGTAAGTAATTATAAAAACTCATTGTGGAACACAACATTCAATCAATTTTTCTTTTCTGATGTAACAACTGTCGCTTCTAATAAAATTTGGCTCCATAGTTTTAGTGGTCTTTTGGTTATTCTTGAACTTCCGCTCTCTGAGAGGAATCATGAAATCCAGAAACAGCTAAAAGTCACAAAGACCAAATCTAGGTAGTACAGTTGGGTGGGATATAGATGCAAATGTTGCCAGCGTTCAAGTTATCTAGTAAAGAGCCTCGAGTTGAAGGCTGATAGTAGAGACAATTTTAGTTAGTATTTTTTTCTGGGTATTTCATAAAATGACGCAACCTCATGATCAACATAGATTTAGAATAATCTGGGTTGACCTTACATGTTTACGTAACTGCATGTTGGTACAAAAAAACATCGGAATCGAAGAATTTCATCACCATAACCTTAGTGCACTGGGAATTAGTTTTGCTTTTTTCGTGGGTTGAGATGGCGCTATTTTTCCATTGAGGACTTTGTGGTTTCAGCTCAAGATCATAGTGGTACGTCCAGGATTCATCTAAGATTAGCATTTGATTCATTTCTTTGGTTATTCTCCCACCAAATCAAGATTACAGTTTTTGGCTCACGGACGCAAAAGGTGAATTGCTCCGGAATGAATAAGCGCAACACCCGTTGGTCTTGTGCAGACCAGATCACCGAGAAATATAGCAAGCGTTGTTTATTGAAATCTCTCAACTTACGAAAACCTCTCTGATTGTCATTATTAGATCTTCGCCATCAACAACGGCAGCTGTATTCTACGGGACTTCGGAACGAGACTTTGGAGTTTGTCTTTCTATTCTCCGCTAATGCTCTATACCGCTTTTAGTAGGTCACCTTGTTCATAAAGTTTTCACAAAACCCTTTACAAATATTATTCATTGTACCCTTTATTATCTACAGAACCTCACACGCACAAACGTAAACAAGATATTGTCTCAGCTTGATTTCTCGATACACACATCAACTAAAGTTCTTCTGCTCATGGGAAGGTCAACGGTCAGGCTATACCCGACGACACTATTTAGTTTACATAAAAGAACCACACGAGTTCGGAAAAATATATTTATGTATATCATATGTGGACTTCGATAATATTTTTCAAATTTTAATGGTTTTCTCCCCAGTTTGTTATTTAATACTGCTCTGTAAACACTTGTATAATTTTTAATTGAATTTCTTTATTTATTCTAGAATTTCTCAAAATAAATTATATCTAATAAAAATACAATAAACTTATGACTAATACAACAGTTTCAAATAAACAACAGCATTTAATAAACTACAGTAACCTTAAAAAAGGCATAAAGGGTTCTACTTCTATATCTTTTTGTAGCATATTTGTACGAGGGTATATTTTTCTACTGCTTTTTGTAATGTATTTTAAGTTTGTCACCCCAAGTTTAAACAGCGTCATTATTTTTACACGAATAAATATTCTTCCCAACCCTGGATGAAGAGCTTCCCATACATGACAGGGTTCTACAAAAACGAGATTTAAAATGTCAAGACTTACTTGCCACTCCAGTTCCTTTTTTTGCACATCACATTCCTCCCTTACATCGGTGGGAACAGAGCTTTTATTTCCTCTAGTACGTTTTAAAAATGCCTAGTATTACTAACAAAATATAAAAAAGTAAATTATTTTTTTACAAAAACTTTTCGAAACTTGCAATAGCATATTTATAATATGTCTAAGATGTCCAAGAAATCATCATTTGTAATTAGGTTTGGAAATAGAAATGCTGGTCTATAAACATTACAAATTTGAAGGAAAGAATTGAAATTTGTAAATAATTTTTTAAAATTTTCGATTCATCATATATAAACAAAAGAGATCGTATATATCCTACACATATGAGATATTTTTGTCGCCTTTTATTATAATGTAATATTTCATCGCAACGCACAGAGGAAAGAAAAAACATACAAAACAAAACGGCTTATCTGGATAATTAGATCATTACTACCGACAAAGTTTAATTGTTAAGGGGTAACTGACTGTTGAAATAATCCAACTAAAGGAGAAAACAAGTCAAACATCATAAAATATACATAGAACTCCCGATTATCCGTAGATATGCACGGAAATCTTGAATTGCCCGTGAGATATCCAACAGTTTAACTATTTAAACAACACACATACAAAAACACACACACAAATAGACACACACACACACACACAGTCACACACACACTCACTCACACACACACACACACACACACACACACACACACACACACACACACACACACACACACACACACACAAACAATTATAAACATGTATATACCTATTTATATAATAATAGGGGCTTGTAGGAGCAAATGCCACTATTCATAGTGAAACAAATTTTAAACTTTATAATAATTTTATTTTTTAAATCAAATTAATCAAATATAATTCAAATTTTCGTAATAAAATTTCCTCATAAACTATATTTTTTGTAAATGCGTTTTAATTTTGATTTTTTTTTTTGTTCAATCGTATTATCAGTAAGTACCTTTAATCCATTTGGATATTTTACTCGACTTGGTGCAACATTAAGTTTATCATGTGTAAAAACAGGTTGTTCATCCCTTTAGTTTGTAACATCTTGTTTGTTAGATTGTAATTTTGTAACAAGACCCTCTGATGATGATGACATAATCATCGAAATGTACATAAGGGTTCAACCTTAAGTAACTAGTTTTATTTGCTATTTTTGTTTATTTTTCCAATATTTTCATATTTAAAGTTTGTCAAAATCCTATAAAATCGATAAAAGCCTATATCTTCCTTCCTCTCCTTCGTGTTAATACCTTTAATTTGAGCCGTCTCCCAGCTATGTACAACCTTCCAAGCTCCCACAACATTTCTATACAAAATTCGGCTTACGAAATTATATAAACAGTATATATAGATAGGTGCATATACTATGTAATACAATGTACATAGCTTTACATTTATCTAAGTGTTAGTATCATATATATTGTATGTATTTACAATGAGATTTTACGACATATGTCTCCATAAACTATGATTTATATAGAGTGAAAACGTCATTTTAAAACAAAATTCAATTTGAAGTTCCCGTATTCACTCACGGATCCCGTCCATTGGAGGGGTAAAAGTGTTTACACGTTAACTTGATATATCATTATTTAGACTTGACACGTAAAACGACATTTCAAACGTTGGATCAAAACGTAAACAGCGTTTTCCATTACGCAGGCATTGACTGGAGAGTTTTAACGATGACAAGCGGGTATTTACCTGTCAAAAATACTTGACAACTTCGATGGTCCTCACACAACTACAGTGTTTTCACATAAGCATTAGGAAACTTATTGCCAGAAAAAGTGGTCACAGAGTTGGCGCGTCTCTGGTAAACAAGCAACGAAACATCCTTTACCGTCATTGTAGGACTAGTTTTTAAAAATAATTGTAATCTTCCAACATCCGATAGTAAAACACCGGTAAATAATGTATATTAAAAATAAATAATATATAATAAAATATAATAAAATCACTAATGTTTAAAGAATTATTAAGCCATTAGAGCTGAGCTAGTGCGTAAATATTTAAACCGCTTATTCTAGTGCTTATTGCACTACACATTATTTTAGTAAAACAAACAGACTAGTTTATTAAAACAAGCTGACAAGTTTTTTTTATATACAGTTAAATTAAAACATGTGAGAACAGTACACACAAACAATACATATTATTATTTATTTATTTTTTTAATAATTGAAAGTAAAGTTTTTCTACAAATGTTCCCTAATTTATATTAAACTCTTTTCATTAATCAAATTGTATGTTTTTAAATGCAGACTCGCATAATTTGGATAATATCATAAATTCGGAAACTTTTAGTAATCTGACAGCCTTGTGGTTTAAGGCATGACAGTATTATTACGTTTTCTGTATTATTATTTACTCAGTCTGTACCGTAGCATATACAGCGGGGCGATCCCTATAACACCCCCAGAAGGGATTTAAACATTAGGCTTATTTCATGCTAGCTACAAATGACAAGACTACCCTTACGAGGATAATAGAGTCTATGGCTTATGTTCAAGTGACTTAAGGGTGTCTTAAGGTATCTTTCTAAAAAAGAAATATCCCTCTCCATTAACTTTCCATACAACGTGATATCACTACTCTGGTGGTAAATGGATGTACTAATTCTAGTAACTCATTGCATTTAAAACCTCACTATAAACGGTTTTTCTATTTATCTATGGAGCAGTACGAGCGTTCAGAATCTATTCCACCTATTTATTATTAACTCTAGCAAGGTTAAATGACGCCTTAGTGATAAGAAAGTTCGGTAAGGGATGCATTTTCAATGAGGTGCTCCCAAAGGTAAAATGTCTATAGCTTTTAGATACAGACCATTTACTTGGCGTCCATTTAATGGCGCCCTTAAGGGCTGTGCAGCGTTTAGGACATGTTTACGGCCCTTTAACGGAAGCAAATATTTGCTTCACTTCTATTAGACTAATTAGGAGTCAGCCTCAGTGAGTGTAAGGTTCCACTATTTATTTATCAAGTTTTATACACACGGACTGTTTTCTCATTGTATTCGATAAATTATCGCGTATAAATTTATCAATAAAGTTAAGTAAACAAAACCCAGAACATTCTTTCCTCTGTGTAAGCAAAATAAATAACATTTTACTAATAAAACTATATTTATGATAAGAACTAATAGAAACGCATGTATAGATGCTTGATATAAAATTGTCTATAGATTGATTCAGATTTATACTGTGTTAAGAGCATTTTTATACCTTTGTTTCATTTAAAAATGAATAATAAAACAAGACTATTATAAAAATTCTTATATAAAAAGAGAAAAAAAGCACCCGAACTTTATTTAAAATATAGAAATATTAGGGATTGTAAGATCTGGTGCTGAGTCATGGTTCACTTTCTTCTTCTTACACTCTACTTCTATTAGCTTTTTTAATATAGGGCTAAACAAACTTTAATTTTAGAAGAACTCTTTGTTTGAATAAAACCCGTCTCATTACATACAATTACTAAAGCTTTAGCTAAGAGTTAAAATAGAATTTCGGCAATGGCAAAATTATTTTTATTTTTTAAAGAAATGTTTTCAATCACAAATAATTACTTATCCTTCACAAACGAATAATACAAAATATTTTTTTCCAAATAATTATATATTGAAATACAATAATAATATTTTGAATACTTAATACAAATACATATATATGTAGATTTTGTGGTAAGGACGTTCTGTGTAGAAAGGAGGTTAAAAGACTAAATTATAACGGTTTAGAAATAATATATATTGAAGAAACCAAACTCACGAGATTAATTATTTAAGAAAATAATTTCTTTATTATTAAGAATATTATTATTTAAGAAATACTTGTTTAAATACTTAAAGCATATTTTAGTCATCATTAAATACATACCAATTGCAATTTAATATAAACGTTGTCAATACAGAATAAGTGCTGAAACATTGTCATCGCCAAACAAACCGGGGGTAGTTTTATGATAACAGTTCCCACTATGCATCCTTTTGTTTACATCTCTTTGCGATCGATTGTGACGTAAGCAATCAGTCCCAACATTGTGCAGTTACCAATACATGACAAGTAAATACCTTAAATAGAGGTAGAATCCTTTCTTGTCAGAATCATTTCGTTCCTAATTATAAAACTAAATCCTTAATTAGTAAAAATAGTTATGAAAACTAGTATAAAATAAAGTTTGAACCTAATATCAATAGGTAATTTTTCTATTATATCAATAAAATCTTTAATGAAATTTGCGGAAGTTAAATTATTGATTATCAATTAAAAATATTGCAAAAGAAATGAAAATAATTTCTGTAATTTAAATCTCTATCACTGTAATATGCTGCTAAAAAATAGTTTTTTAAGATTTGTTAAAAAAATTAACAACGTTACATCAAAAAATATTTTGTTAACTCTGAACGTTAATTATAAAATACAAATAAAGTTTCAATTTATGATTAAGTAAGTCAAAGTTAAATATGAACAACTTATACAGCAATATAAACAAAAATTTATTGTAAAATCCTACTCAGTTAAACAAGGAGAAATTTTATTTTTGTTTTTTATTATTTTGTATATATATATATATATATATATATATATATATATATATATAATAAATAAAATTATTATTTTGTTGAAGATGCTGGTACAGTTTTATCGGCGAAAAGCTTTGAATAATACATTATATTTATTAAAATTATTCTTGTTTTTGAAACATTTTTATTTTTTAACTATATTACAAGAAAACATACAACCTTATTTAATATATATATATATATATATATATATATATATATATATATCGCAATATGTATTTGTTGGGTAAATCCTTTCCTATTTCCTCATTTTTCCTCAAATACAACATTGTGAGTGAGGGACATTTTAGTCCTCCCCGGCCGGATAAACCTGTCTGTGGGTGTTTTTAAATGTGTTCAAGTTTTGAGATGTGTTTATAATCTGTTGAAATACTTCTTCGAAATATATTAGAATATTTAAAATTCATGTTTGTTTTGTTTTCTTAAGTTATATAACGCTACATTAAGTTATAAAACTGTACATTATACAGCTTAATACAGTCCACTGTAGGTTAGTTAATAATCTAATCTTTGTAATTTTTGTTTAGGCGAAAGCCGCATTCTTTTATAGCAAAGCTTGGGCCTATTCGCTTTAAATGTTCAAGTCTACTTAGTGAATTATTTAAAGAAAACTTTAATATTGTCTATGCTGTAAATTGTATATAATTATGAATAAACTAGAAAATCATTTAAAATTACTAATAGCTAGGAGAGAAAAGCTATATCGCCGTATCCAAATTCTGTATGATCTTTCTAAAGAAATCTCAGATCTAACTAAGTTAGAACAATTTAAATCTAGATGTAATAATATAGGCGACTCATAAACACAATTTGAAGCCGTTCAAGAGGAAATAATAGCATCGTCATTACAAATTGATCTCGAAAAACAATACGAAACCGTTCAAACAGCCGAAGCCTTTGACGAGTTTTATTTTAAAATACAAGTAGTCTATAATAGAATTAGTTCTGTGGAACAATCCTCTGTTGACAGTAGGAGTAAGGATAAAACTTCTAGTAGGCCTCGTTTACCAGAAATTGCCTTGCCAAAGTTTGACGGATCTTACAATGAACGGACACCATTTTACGATAATTTTCGCGTTCTCATACATGAAAATACGTCACTCAGTGACATTGGAAAGTTTCACTATTTACTCTCTGCACTTTCTGGTTCTGCGTTGAGCATTGCTCGCAGCCTTCCTATATCAGAGAAGATCTATTGCATTGTTTGGAAATCCTTAGTAAACAAATACCAAAACAAGCGTGTGCTAGGAATATCCTTATTAAACACACTCTTTAGTTGTACTCCACAGCATAATGAGTCAGCTTTGACTTTAAATTATTTTTTAAGAAAGTTTTATGAACCGGTTATTGCACTTAAGGAATTCGCAGCAGGGATCGGTCAAGATCGGTGACACTCGCATTCCAAAATGGCCACCCCAGAAACAAACAATCTAGAGGGAGAAGAAAGAAAAATCTGCCAGGATTTAGGAGTGACCCTGCGATTAAGGTCAGGTTAATTTCTCTCGTTGGCATTTAATTAAATTAAAAATTCTATATTGAACAATTTTTGGGGAGAGTTGACATTTAAAAATAATTCAATTTCATTTGTAGTTAAAGAATTTCAAACAATGGCTTTGTTTAATTCGTGAACTAAAGGGGGTAGTGGTTAGTGGGGGGAAACTCCCACCATAAAATGGAGGAGTCCTCCAAACTAGTTTATAAATATGAAATAGAATTAAATTGATAGTAAATTGGAAATTTTTTTTAAATAGAGAAAGTTATAAATTGTTTTGGAAGGAAATTAATTAAGTAAATGTTAGAAATTAAAGGTTTTTTTAATATAAAAAATTAGCGATAAATGAATAAACAGGTGTTGAGAAATTTTTTATGAGTTTATGTGCAAAAGAAGTTAAATAAGACAGATGATTTAACAGAAAAGGTTTCTTTCTTTTTTTTATTTTAGACCAACGTTAAATATGTAAAATTATTTAATGATAATCAAGTAAAAATATTAAATGAGAGAGGGTTAAAATAAATGAATGCGAATTAACTAAAATTAATTAATAATAAGCAATTAAAATTAATTAATGAGAAAGGGTTAAAATTAATTAATGGGAAAATTAAAATTAATTAATGAAAAATTAATTCACATTTTTAAATCAGATTTAATTAAAATGTAAAGGGGTTAAAGGGTTTACAAAATTATTTGGAGTTAAAGTAAAAGGGTTGTGAAATAGAAAAAAGGGGACAAAACTAAAATGTGAAACAATTTCTTTGATTTAAAGTAGACAATAAAAATAAAAAGTAAATATTCAGCAAAGAATATGTGGGTCTAGTAAATAAATTGTTACGCTAAGAATTTCAAGTTAAGGTGTAATATGTTTGTTTAATTAGTTATAGAAGTAAGTAGTTATAAGAAATTGTTGGCTCGTATAACTTGTTTTTCTTTAATATTAATTGTTTTAAATGGGATAAGATTGATTATATCAGAAAATTAACTTCTCTTTTTCAAAAAGTTTAATGGTGTTTTAAATGGGATAAGATTGTTTAGTACATAACTTATGTTTTTCAGAAAGTTTAATGTTTTTTTTATGGGATAAAATTGTGTATTGATATAACTTATGTTATTCAAAGGATAAGTTTTTAAATTGAAAGAGTTAAAGTTATTTGTTGATAGTTAGGTTTTAAAAGTTCCATTGTCTAATTTTATTTACAAGAGTTTAAATTCAAATGTTCAAGATTTGCAAAATCACATAAAAGGATTGTTTATTTCAAAGGGTTTGAAAAAGGTATTGTCAAAGATGAAGACAGTTTTTTTTAAATGAAACAAATTTGATTTTGAATATTGAAGGGTTAAATGAACATGATTAAATTAAACTTTTCAGTTAATATAACTAAAAATTGTTTTTCTTATGACTTTTGGTGTTATGACATTGAAATGTGTATATTTTACAATAGAAAAGGGGAGATAAAGTAATACGAAACAGAAATGAATTGTTAATATTTTAAAGAGCTAGTTAAAATAAGAAAATTGCAAAATGTGTTGTAATTTTAAAATTAAGGGTAAAATAAAAATGTAATTTTTATTAACTTGCCAACAAAACAATAGTGTTTTTATTTAAAACAGATTTCTTACACACTCCTAAAACCAAAGGGTCATTTCGCCAAAAAGATGCCTTCAAAGAACTTATTCCCCCGGGAAATACGTACCCAAAGGGTTAAATTTCAGTAACTTAGGTGTTTTATAATAAAGTCTAGTGACCTGTTCACTGGCAGATTTTGGCGGATCATTGCACAGTATCCTAGTTTGGCTAGGATAGGCCCTGTTAGAATTCTGAGCTTGCTGTGGGATAACGGAGGGTGGCCCGTGCGCGCTCCGCTGCAGTGTCTGTGTGTGTGTGTGTGTGTGTGTGTGTGTGTGTGTGTGTAATATTTTACTGGGGAGGATGAGGGCGCTCAGACCTGTTTCAGCGATAACAAGAAATAGAGGGGAACAGAAAACATCGGATTGAGCGCTTGTCACAACCCAAGAATAAATTATAGCGTAATTTGTCATACTGTGTTCCAATAACGTTTTATACGAAAATGAACGAAACCGTTCAAGACTTTTGGTACGCTTTAAGAAGCGTATAAAACGAAGACATTTCCTTTCAGAGGTTTTCATAGCACAACGAGATGATCCAATATGACCGCGGGGTCGTTAAAGACGATGAACGCGCCAGGAGGCTTTTAATAAACCCAACTTGTGAGAATATGATGAAAGTTGTAAAACGTTTAAAGCTTGGCTTGGTTTCAGTGTCACATTACTTGATGATGGACTGGGTTCAAGTAAGCCACAGATGATTCGATGTGGAGAAAGTGTGGGCGCTATACTTAAGAGAAAGAAAGGCACGGCGTCTGTCTATTTGGGAAGAAAGGTTCAACGGTCGCATGGCAACGAAACCTGGGTTTGACGACATCTATGCAGACACAAAGAGGCAGAAAGGTCACACAAGCAAGCCACGCTTGAAATGCAGTTTCAGATGGTTTTTAAC
Organism: Prosapia bicincta; assembly: GCA_036971475.1. Taxonomy (NCBI): domain Eukaryota; kingdom Metazoa; phylum Arthropoda; class Insecta; order Hemiptera; family Cercopidae; genus Prosapia; species Prosapia bicincta. The sequence goes on along the minus strand of JBAIZL010000004.1, from coordinate 39,384,872 downwards.
ACCGAAACGTTTTCCGGAGTCGGTTTTATGCTTGATTGTCCCGTCATTTGTAGGATTGAGTTTATAGATACATGAGCTTACCACGATGATAATAAGCCCTTTCACATGTCGCGAAGCTAGTGAAGTATTGTTCAAGCTCAATGTGACAATACCCCCGTCGCCACCCTACACAAACTAGCTCCCAAATTTTCTGAAGTAAATACTTGAACTATTTACCTCAGTAATTGTTGTAATAATTCTATTGGGATCTTGTGTAACAATTCGGAAATAGCAACAGACACGGATGTAGAATACGTTGAGTAGTCATAGATGAATATTTTAAAGTGAAAAATGATTAAAATAAATTGTTTATGGTGTTTTAGCCGATGATATATGTTCTATTCAATGTTTCGCTGAGGAAAATATTGTTGTGGTTGTAATGTTTCCACGTACAAACCACAAATACAGAATATAATGTACAGAGTAACCCTCGTTGACATTATCAGTAAGACATAACCACTGATAAGCCACCCTCCCCGGCTGGGAATTTGTAGATATCGAGTCGAGAACAATGGGGGATATAAAATGCAAGGGATGTAGTCGTCCGAATTTAAATACACCTTGGCGGGATTTTTATGCAATGTACCTGTGTAGAAAAAGGCAATGCCTGAAAACATTTTCAATTATTCCTTTATTGTTCACGAAAAGAATTCTTTAAAGCTGGTTACTTTTTATACAATAAATTACCTAACTCTCGCTTTGGCATTATTAATTTAAAAACACGCGTCTAAAAGGCGAATGCGTTTATTCAATAAATATTATTCTCATTCACCTTCAACTTGAAAGAAATGAAAGGATATTCGCTATTATATATCATAATTGTTGTATACTTACATAACTTTTTATTATTAAGTAGTAAAACTCTTGCGAAATTCACAGTGTGTTAGGAATTAATTATTATAATACTTTGAGGTCAAGTCAGGCAATATAAACCTTTTTGGAATGCGACTCTGACATACCTTAAGAAAAACCGTGATAAAGCTAGGTATAAAGCAGAAAAGTCAAATTCAAAAAAGATCTTATCTTACTAAAAAAGGGCCAGGTAAACTAAACCAAGAAATGAAAGGCTCGAAGTGAACTGCCTTTAGAAACTTTATAAGCAAACTGGACTTTAGGAAACATTGTGCTAAGGCCCACAGGTATATCTCCCGCTTTAATAATAATTGCGCCCAAAACCAACTCCCACATCTATGGTAGTAAAACTCTCAGTGATGCGAGAAACATTGCACATGCTCTTTTAAACACTTTGCCAATACCAGTCGCACGCCCTGTAGTAGAAGAATTGCAAAAAACCCTTAAAAACATCCAAAAAAACCTATGTCTTGAAGAAGAGTACCACAGGCTTTTTGCACTCGACTACAAAATTGCTGAACTGGATTTGGCCTTTTTACAGACAAAAAATTAGAAAGCAGCAGGAATGGATGAAATCCTCCCAGAATTCTTAAAAAACCTTGGAACCAATGCAAAATTTGTCTTCCTTGCTGTCATCAATCTCACTTGGAGAATGAATGCTCTCCCCAATCAACAATGGAGAAAGGTAGAAATAATTCCTGAAAGGTAGCTGAAAGCTACAGATCGGTATCTCTCACCAGTGCTTGCAGCAAAGTTGCTGGGAGAATGGTAAATATCCAACTTACACAGTATTTGGAGTCCGCAAAATAATTAATGATAGAGGCACTATGGACCATGTTGTGAATTTCACTCAACATTTTAAAGATGGCTTCCATAGGAAGATGTCAATATTAGCAGTCCTGGTAGACTTTAAGGCCGCTTATGATACAGTTCGGCGAACAATGCTCATCCACAAACTGATAGATTATGGGATATCTGGCAACCTCTTGAACTGGATTAAGTCCTTTCTGTCCCACATAGAAATCCGAGTCAAACTTTCTAACAGTCCATCAAAATTTTGTATCCGAGGCAAGGCATACCCCAAGGGGCAGTAATTTCATGTACATTGTTCAACCTTATGATAAATGACGTCATAGACACCATGCATGCCATACCTGGTATCCAGGCCTTGTTGTATGCTGACGTTCTTCTCTTGTAAGCCAGCAGCAGTAACATCATTGCTCTGCAGAAGTGTATGAACGATGCTTTGCTGAGACTTGAAAAATGGGCAGAGCATAATGCAATGACCGTAAACACATCGAAAACGACGTTTCAACTTTTCTCATTCTCCACCAAAATTCCAAAGGTGAGCTTAACATATAAGAACTCAATGTTGTCTAGCAGCGATATTTCAAGATACTTGGGAGTTGCACTGGATCGACGTATGTCATGGAAACCACACATTGCCCAGTGTGCTGAAAAGGCTATAAAAAGAACAAGATTACTCAAGAGACAAACAGCTACTACTTGGGGAGCTAACCAAGTGTTTTAAAGACTGCCTACAAGTCATATATAAGACCAATCTTAGAATATGGTACCGAGGTGACAGTCATGGCCAGTAAATGCATCACAAATTTACTAGATTTTGCTCAAAACAATGCCTTAAGAGTGATAACGGGTGTTGCAAAGTCCCCCACTATTGCTGCAATGAAGGCTCAAACTGAGATTGAACCACTACAAATACGCAGGCCCTATGTTTTGGGAACGATTTAAACGAACAAACAGATCTTGGGACGAGTACCATAAACCAACAGATAGACTAAAATCCCAGCGAATACCCTTTGTCTGTTACCAGGATCTTTATAAAAACTATGGAGTCCCTCCCAGAGAACCAGCTCCACTTACTGCTTTTCAGGACTGCTTCCAGGAACTCCCTTAGGCAGAGCTCCTCCTGACAGATGACCACTTGCTGAAGCATGCATCTTCGGATCAGGAGCTTAGAAGTTCAGCCATCCGAACTATCAATGAAATTAGCCTACACCAGAATGGCTCCAAATTTACACAGATGGATCATCCATTCCTGGATCAGGCGAAACAGGTGTTGCATACTACTGCATATATTTTGAGGAATTTTCTGCTGTCGTGGCCCACCTTACCAACTATGACGGTGAGGTAGCTGCCATATATGCTGCGGCAATAGACTGCTCCGGGTAAGGCCATTTTCCTTGTTGACTCTAAGACCGCCATCTTGAATCTCTCTGGGAACTCACGAACCGACTGTAGTAGAACCATAGAATGTAGAAGAAAACTAAATGCTCTCATAAATGACAGATGGTAGCTAATTTCCAGAGGATCCCGAGTCATGTAAACATCACTGGCAATCAAAAGGCTGATCAAATAAACAAAGCAGTCCAAGCTTCTGAGTTCACTATATTCGTCCAGGTCCCTAATAAAGACGTCCACCAAAAAAATGAATCATGGTCGTTTGAGGGAGCTGTCAGCAGGGAAATGGTGGGAAAGTCTTGTGACGGGGAGACCAATTGACCAAAACTTGCTCTGATCTGTTAGCGTTGCAGCTTTCAGATTGAAGACAGGTCTTGATTACCTTGCTGCGCACTTCCACCGCATTCATGTGCTACCGACCCCAGATCGTCTACTGTGTGGTGGTGAACTTTAAATACTGAACACCTTAATGATTGCACAGCCTTGGACCGGGCCCAGGATTACAACAGTCCCAACTTCAGGGATGCCCTTCTCTACTGGTCTGCGCGTCGCCAAATGGCTCAACTGTCAAGGGTGGGCGTTGGCTAAGTAAGTAACGAATAAATTTATTCCAAACAAATCAAAACTAACAGCTTGGTTAATACAAACTAACTAACTTTCTTTGTAAATTTATCGTTTACTCTCTTGATAACCAATTAAGTTTGTTAAAAATCCACAGATAAATAAGGACAAATGTATATTCCTTACTTCTTAAGATAGCATTATTTTTTATTTTAAACTCCTTCTATTAGCTTACACTCTCTTGATATATATCTTGTACAAATTTTCAATTGAGAATAAAAAAACGTTTTATTTTTTCAAAGAAGTTCAAACACATTTGTTTCCTATATTGGATGACAATTGATGTTATTACGGTTTTTTTCAAATATTTATTCAATAATTAAATTATAAAAATTTGGGGACCTAATTCGGATTCGAACTGTGTATCTTTATGTTCCACGTCTAGTGCACGTTGGCCCCCCCCCCGCCAACTTTCCAATACCTGGAAATATATATCTCAAAGAACTATATGGTTTATTTTACGTATCTGTTTGTCGACAAAACCTCCATTGGTAAACTGTTGCCATGGTTACCACACAATGTCATAAATAGTACTCTAGGGTAACTAAAATAACATTTTCCTGTAATTAAATTAATTTTCATATACTATTTTTCTGTGGTTTAGGACGTTATAATAGAATTCATCACACTCTCTCTCAACTTCCTCGATACATATGCTTTAGAAGTGAATAAATACAAAGGTTCCCAGCAGCAGAAGATTTCTGCGTATTGTACTTGGCAATGTACACTTGGTACACGACAACCATGCTTTCTTTTATATAACCTATAATATGATCAAATAAGCACCATATCCTTCCCTTACAATAATACAAAACGTCGTTCTATCTTGTAATTTAATGTAGAAGTCAACGGAGATAAAATATTCAAAAGTAAAATCACTTTATATTTAACTAAATATTTGATTAAGTTCTCATTTAATAGACTTCTTTATCCTAATCCATTACACAAGGGTTACTAAAACGGTGGTTAAGGAGTGAATAGGCATTGAAATCTCTGAGCATAACTGCGTCATAAAAAGCTGCGGGGTAACATGTAAGCCCCTAATTACTACCCCTAAAGTGACCCATGTTATTCTGTGGTAGGAAACACACATGTAAACCTTAGCCATTCCTTATTTCCTCTATTCCCACCCTAATGCAATATATTAACCTCAACTTGATTTAATCCTAACCAGACATTAATAGTTTAAATTGGGGGTGGGGGTCGACTCAAAACATAAATAAACAAGCCAAACCTTTGTTAATAAATTGTAAACCCTTGAAACTATTTCCCAGTAATATAGTCACTAAGTTTGTTGATGATTCGCCTAACATTCTAATAAAACTCTAACTTGATTCTTTCGCAATGTAGCCTGTTTAAAGTTTCCGCGAGTATTTGCTAAATTTATATAAATACATTGTCTGGCATCATTTCCTCAGTTGGAAAACCCTTCACAACTTTATAGCTGTACAACTTATATAATGGAATAGTCTTAAGGAAAACTTGCAACACCAAAGTACTTGCAGTTGCAGTTAGCGCAAACGCGACACATTTCCCATTACTGAACCATTTGGCAACATTGTCGCGTTCTGCAGTAACTACTTCGACACGCCGTCTAAGCTGTTTTACATTTATTTTATAGCTCCAAAAAGTTACGTATGAGAAACAGAATAACAAACGTTTTGTGAACAATAAATAAATGTTACATATACACTCGTTTAGCTCTTACGTTTTCAACCCAATAACTTATGACACTTTCTAGTATCATCCCGAAAAGATATCAGATTTAATTAAAGTACATTTATGTTATTGCGAACTTAAATTCAGTTGAATGCATAGAAAACTATATACAGAGTGTTATTCCAATTCACGCATAACCACGTCCTGATACTTTTTAAATGAACTTGATGATGTTTCAAAACGTAGCCATATGTTAATTTAAAGAGGTGGTTGTTTTTTTACTAACACTATCACCACTAAGGGAAACTTTTAGAAATATTTATAAAGTGTATTTGCGAAAAAATATTACAAGATTTAATTGTATCAAAACCTCTCTCTCTCTCCTCCTCCCACCCTCTCTTTCTCTCTCTCCCTCCCCCTCTCTCCTCTCTCTCCCTTCCTCTAATTGTCTCTTTCTTTCTCCTTCTCTCTATCTCTATCCTTCCTTCATTTTCACTCCCTCCCTTTCTTCCCTCTATATAGTTATGTGCAGTTTGAAGGCCTCTAAAAACAATCAAGAGACGTATAGAAGAACCTATAGTATCATTATTTTTGTCATTTATTTTACGTAACCCATTTAGTTTTAATTTTTCTACTTAACTTTTAATATTTACCAATAAATCGAAAATAAAGTTGATATTTTTATGTTTTGAATGGATAGCCTAGCACCAATCATTTATAATTAAAAAAAATCGTTGTCTCATCGAGTTCAAAATTTATGTAAAAATTCAACTTAATTTAAAACAATATTTATGACTTTTAAAATTACATAAGATAAAGAAATTTGTTCATAAATGAAAATAAGAACCGTAACACACATATGACTGATTTAACAACTGTGCAGTAGTGAATAAAACGTACCAGCAATGAAAGGCCTATTACTACTAAGTAGGTCTAGTTGTTGAATTAAAATCTTTGGGGTTTTATTTCAAATTTCAATGCTTCAAAAGGAGTATTTAAATTCATTATTTCTTCAAGCATCGAATAAACTCAATTTGCAATTGTTGGGCAGTTGTCGTTATTAATATGTGTGTTAAGCCGATTATTTGTATTTATTGCACAAATACACCTGACCTAATATAATATTCATTGTGTCTCATCTATTGACTAGAATATTTGATTCGAGTCTTTCGTTATATTTTACGTGTAGTTCCATTTTTAAAGGATTATTCTACCTAAATCTCAACAAATTACATTATCTACTAATGTCAACGGTGAACTACTTTTATTTACTTTCGCATCCTCTCTATTTTCGTCCTGTTCTTTTCGTACCCTCCTTTTTTTACATTCTCACTCTCTGAGGTTTTTTCTATCTCTGTCCCGCCGCTCTATCACTGTATTTCTCTCCACCGTATTCTCCTTTTGCTGTCACATGGCTCTGTAGGTTGCTCTTTCTCTATTGTCTCTTTCCTTTCTGTCTCTTAAGTTATTTCTTCAAATATCATCTAAAGATGGTATTAAATACCATGTGCGTGTGTGTGTGTATGTGTGTGTGTGTGTGTGTGTGTTTGTGTGTGTGTGTGTGTGTGTGTGTGTGTGTGTGTGTGTGTGTGTGTGTGTGTGTGTGTATGTGTGTGTGTGTGTGTGTGTGTGTGTGTGTGTGTGTGTGTGTGATAGCAGGACCCCTCAAAGCTGGTGAGGGTAAGCTCGCTAAACGGAAGTGAGGTGGCTCTGACATTTAAATAACTGTGAAATTACTGACATTTACACCACGGAGGTTACATAATTTTTCAAAGCTACCACGAGTGTCTGGAATCCCGGTGGTATGGAGCTATTCTCTAACGGGATAATAGTGATGTCACCATTATACGGGTAATGCCATCTATGGGGGAGGTACGTATACTATCTTAACAAGAGAAACATACAGAGGAGCAGTGCAAGTTTGTAGTACAAGTAATTTTATATTTATAAACACTTTTTGCCAATACTTGAAAAAATAAATATTTTCACCAATTATAATTATATCAAAACCATTCTTTAATTTTTATCATAATGCCTATATTAAAAACAACTACTCCTATTGGAAAAGTATCAGAGAGAAAAGTTAGGTTAGGATAGGTTAGTTCAGGTTTGGTTAGGTTAGGATCCCCGAGGCTGAGAGGTCTATTTCCAGCATTCATCCCTATTCACGAGATGACATAATTGACTTCCTTGTTTGTGACATGGTTAGTGAAATAGGCGGGACATTTCTTTATCGCCTTACTTACATTCACGTTCCTCGGTAATAATCATGTACGCAGTTATCAATTATATAGACAGGAGTATATTTTTTACTAAGTTTGGTGCGACTGATACATTTTTGTTAAATGATTAGATATTCGTCATTAAAAAAATTCAGTTATATTTTTTTAATCGTGAAAACTATATCTAGATTTAATTAACCAATGCATTAAATATTTGTTAGGAACACAGTTGGTGTAAGATATGGATTGTCTACATGCTCACATTGTAAAAACCTTGAACGTTACCATTCAATTTCGGTTCCATACCGTATAATTTAACTGCAAATATATTTGATAAGTGCAAATTCGAGAGCAACATTTCAGTTTTTTTGTGGGAAATATGCAACCAATGGTACTGAACGAAGTTCTCCCATTTTCTATTCGCAATAATATTATCTCTCCTCGGTGCCATCTAGAGTGTACTACGTTGGAAGGAAATAACGTATTTACCAATTGTATTACTTCTGAAATCAATACATGTAAATATTTATTTAATGTTCCATCATTTATATTAATGTCAGCTGTTTTCATTGGAATAATTAGCATTACATTACTGTCGTAACATTTCGTACGTAACAACCTTGACATTTTATTGAATGCTTATTATAGTTAGTTCCAAACAAGCTCTGGGAATAACAATAACAGCTGATCCCCACAACGTGAAGTAATTGGAATCGATCCGAAGTTTGTATTGTTGCACCGACTACATTCTACCGGGAGTTGCAATCTAATTGGTCTCTTATTTATGGCTCATCTCATTTACTTGCGCTAGAAACTTTATCATTGGATATGTCACAGTTGTCATTTTATAGTGAATCTGCAATGAATTTAATTCTATTTATGTTTAAAACAGATGAAACATAAACATGTAGCCATTTATTATATAATCATTGTTATATATCTTTATCTAAATATAGTTTCAAAGGGTTGGTTAGGACTGGTTGACATAAGTTTGCTGACGGCATACAAACGATTCATGAAGGAAGCAAATAATTTTCAGTGACGTAGTTGTAATACATATCAGCTTATATCGTGATAAGCAAAATGTGTTATGCATTATTTCATTTTTATGAATTTTGCATGGTAGAATTACTGTCTAATTCTTTCTTTTTTTACCTAAAAAAGAAAATATGATCAAAATGCCCAGTTAGAACTGCTTTATTTATACAAAATGATCAAAATAGTGCAACGAGCAAAGCCCGATCATTTATGATACACGGCTTAACACCTGAAAGCTCTTTCACGCATTAACGGACACAACAGTATATAGTCTTCTAATGCTAGAATCTTCTGGGAATAGTGGGTAGAAATTACTGGAAGCGGCAAGGTGATATAAAATGTTGAATAAGTGTGAAGAAGACGAGTGTTTACAATGTAATAAAGAGAGTAAACATTTAGTGACGGATAGTGACAGTTTAGTGTTTCAAGTGTAAATAGACCATTATCGAACTCATTACGTATTAAAACAAGTAATTAAAAGTATGTTTGGACTCTTTATAAACGTTAAACGTGAAGATAATAGTAGCTATAAAAGTTTATGAATTTATAAATAGTTATTTATCTGAAATTAGTTGTTTAGTTAAAATAGTCTGGGTTGAATTACAGAAAGATCGTAACGACAGCATTCCTAGCTTAAGGTAAATCGTTGCTGAATTTATTGTTACCTCTAGCACACTTGATATTATCTTATAAACAACATTATTGTACCTGACGTCACTTAGATAGTTAGTGAAATAGCAATATCTAATTAACAATATTACTGTATTGTATACAGGAACCATACATTTATAAAAGTTCTTGTTTTTGAGGTCGGTTTGTATTTTTTCAAATTTTAACCACTATTTGTAGATGCGACTTTTAATATTCATTTCTTTTTCTTTACAAAGTATTTTTAACCTTCCAGAGGGCACATGCAGAGTTTTTCTCCACACTTATCATTATTTGTTAAAAGAGCGTCTTTTCAGTTGTCAGAAGTTTATTTCCAGCTCGTTACTCCACAACCTGCGTTCTAGGAAACGCCCTAACCTATTTTTGTTATTTTTTCCTCGTAGCGTTAGTGTGACTTTACGGTCAGATTGCGTAGGTTTCGTCCGCAAGCGCTCTTTCGTGTAACTAATTTGTGCTGAGTTCCTCCTGCGCGACTATTTACATTATAAAAGACTTTTTGGAGTATATCATTACTGTTTTTGTTGTTATTGTTTTGGTGTTGTATGTCTTTTTAGTATTTAAATTTCCCATTTTACTGTTGTTTTGCTGTCGAAGAGGATAGAGCTCGTAAAATTCTGTGTGCTGTCGATAAAAAAGAAATTCAATAAACACTGCCTACCGGAAATTTTGTCAGACAGCTTTTTGATAATTTTGATGGAAATGAGTCTCTGCCAGATGATGAACCTGAAAAGTGAGGAAACAAATGAGGATATAATAGGCGAATCTGAAAATGACGGAATATACCAATTTGTTGAAAATCTGTCACATTTAGACGTTATAGAAAAATGTACGCTAAAAAACTGACAAGAACTATTACAGTGCAGTTTGACTATGGGGAAAAAGCTCTTTGTATTAGAAACTGAAAAATGCTGAAATTTACTGAACCAGTAAGGCAAGGGAGGACAGCAAAAGAAAAAAAAAACATAATTCTCATGACAATGGGTCATGTTCACGCTATACTAGTGGTGACAAGTTAGCTTAGAAATTATTAATTGTGAGTTGTTTTTTCAACAACGACTACGTTTCTGCTAGTTTTATTTTACTGTAGAATCTATTGTGTTTTAAAGACAATATTTTGTTTGGCTTATATATTTAAAGTAAACCATTTCTTTCTATCACTAAATATTAGAATTAATTTCATATTTATATATGTAGTATCACGATTAAATATTTTTATGTTTAGACGTTTGATGACTTTATTACAGAAAAATAACCCGCAATCGCCTCTACCGTAATGAAAACAATGGTCTATTATGCATCGCTTACACGTTTTAACAATTCAAAATATTTTTAGAAAATCAAGCTTAGAAATTAAAAATTGTACAATAATGATTTCTGAAATTGTTTACAATGTATTTATATAGTATTTAATTATAAAGTCACCCAAAATATGTAAACAAAAACCGTTTAAATTTAAACGTTTTTTTGTGCGAAATAAACCTCCGCAAGCGCCCTCTCTCGTTTGAAAATCTATGCGCACCACGAAGTTTAAATAAAATCTGTGAAAAACGTTATGGAATCGTTATGAAATTTAAATAAATAACTTTTTAAATTGAATATTAAAATATCAATGAAATTAAAAAACATTTAAATTGCAAAAACAGAGTAAATATGAGATAATTCATTTATTTGTTCTGACAGTTTTATAAATAACTAAACATTACAGCGTTTACCCAATCCGGGAACACTATTAGGACTATAGGTCAAAATATATAAGCTGGCACTTGGCTCTTAGGTAGATATTGTGTATTGGTCGTCTAAAAAACATCAGGAACTGTCTTCATCCTTCGTGGGGGCCATAAATCGCGGTCTACTCCTAACAGCCCTTGAATATACGAAAAAAGCGCCCAGCGAAATAAGTGCCCAACA